>JAWWNI010001120.1:0-373319 GCA_034642065.1 Darevskia nairensis | reverse complement strand
AGAAAGGAAGGAAGAAAGGAAGGAAGAAAGGAAGGAAGAAAGAAAGGAAGAAAGAAAGGAAGAAAGAAAGGAAGAAAGAAAGAAAGAAAGAAAGAAAGAAAGAAAGAAAGAAAGAAAGAAAGAAAGAAAGAAAGAAAGAAAGAGGTGAGAGAGAGAGAGAAGGAAGGAAGGAGGAGATCGGAGATCTCAGCGCAGCGCAGCACCTGTCTCAGCCCCGGCTCTGATCTCTCGCGAGCATCAGGCGGGCAGCAGCAGAAGCCTGCTTTTGGGATCAGTGCGCAGCGCTGGGTGGTGGTGGAGGAAGTAGCAGCATCCTCGCTAGTTCCTCCACCCAACCCTGCGCAGCCTGCCGATCCCAAAAGCAGGCTTCTGCTGCTGCCTGCCTCTGACGCTCGCCAGAGCAGGGATCGGAGCCGGGGCTGAGAGAGGTGCTGCGCTGCGCTGTGCCTCTCTCAGCCCCGGCTCCGATCTCTTGCGAGCATCAGAGGCAGGCGGCCGCAGCTTCTGCCGCTGCCCACCTCAGGGGAGCGTCAGAGGCGGGCAGCAGCAGGAGCGGCGCCCAGTGCCTTCGCTCCATACCATAACGCGCACAGACTTTCCCCCTTCCTTTTTTGGAGGAAAAAAGTGTGCGTTATGGAGCGAAAAATACAGTATATATCAGTGGGGAGGGCGGGGAGATCCAGGCAGGCACGGAAGCAGGTAGGCAGCTTCCCTCCCAAGCCTCTACGGGAGGAGAGCGATCCCCGCAGAGGCTTGGGAGGGAAGTTGCGCGCCTGTCAGCCATGTAGTTGGCGGGGCGCAGCTTCCATCCTAAGCCTCTGCGGGGATCCCTCTCCTCCCAAGGAGGCTTGGAAGGAAGCTGCACGCACACCAGCCATATGGTTGGCGGGGCGCAGCTGGTGGGCATGCAGGGGAGGCAAAGCCGTGCAGCTCCCCCACTCGCTGGGGCGCCCCTGAGAGGCCGGCGCCCTGGCGCGCCGCACCACTAAGCCCTATGGGTAGGACGGCTCTGTCTGCAAACATGCTTATCAGCAGTGCTTCACCCTCCCACCCCTTATTCCCGGCTCAGTGTGTATCATAAATGAAACAAATATTGGACAGGCAGCACAATGAGAGGACACAAGGAAAATGAAGACAGGGGAGTAAATAAAACAAAGTTTATTTGGATTTGGTTACAGTGAGCCAGGCTGAAGTAGGGCAGGAAATGGGCTCCTTTGGCCTTCCAGGTGTTGTTGAACCACCCATAATCCCTGATGGCCCATCACCATGGAGTGATCGTGACTTAGAATCATAGAATCCTAGAGTTGGAAGAGACCCCAAGGGCCATCCAGTCCAACCCCCTGCCAAGCAGGAACACCATCAAAGCATTCTTGACAGATGGCTGTCAAGCCTCTGCTTAAAGACCTCCAAAGAAGGAGACTCCACCACACTCATTGGCAGCAAATTCCACTGTCAAACAGCTCTTACTGTCAGGAAGTTCTTCCTAATGTTTAGGTGGAATCTTCTTTCTTATAGTTTGGATCCATTGCTCCGTGTCCGCTTCTCTGGAGCAGCAGAAAACAACCTTTCTCCCTCCTCTATATGACATCCTTTTATATATTTGAACATGGCTATCATATCACCCCTTAACCTTCTCTTCTCCAGGCTAAACATACCCAGCTCCCTAAGCCGTTCCTCATAAGGCATCGTTTCCAGGCCTTTGACCATTTTGGTTGCCCTCCTCTGGACATGTTCCAGCTTGTCTGACCAGAGTGGAATACAGTGGTACTATTACTTCCCTTGATCTAGATGCTATTCTCCTATTGATGCAGCTTGGAACGCTGGCTTTAAAAGTGGCTTAAACAAACCTCTGAGGGGAAAGAGCTGTTGATTCCTGCATTGCAGTGGGTTGGACTAGATAACCCTCAGGGTCCCTTCCAACTCTATACTTAACAGCTATCATAGAAGTATAGAGTTGGAAGGGACCCTGAGGGTCATCCAGTCCAACCCACTGCAATGTAGGAATCAACAGCTCTTTTCCCCTCATAGGTTTGTTTAACTTTAAGCCACTTTTAAAGCCAGCGTCCCAAGCCGGTAGCCACCGCCGTGTTCTGCGGCAGCAGGTTCCATAGATGCTACAGGGGGAAATGATTCTCTCCTTTCGCCTGCCATTCAGTTTCATGGAGTTCCAATAGCACGAGAGGAAGGGACAGCTCACTGTGGTGGCACATGCTCTGATTGGCTGCGTGGCTCTGAGGGAGCTTTTCCTCTGCACGTTTGGTTGGCTGTCTTCCTGTATGTACAAGGCCTGACCTAAGAAAGACAAAACCTCTCTGTCCCTTTCTCCTCAAATTATACACTGTGTGTGTCCAGTTGGCTCAGTAAAATCAGGGCTCTGCATTATTTAAGTGACTTTGCTAATAGGGAGAGAGTAGCTGAGGAGGGTGTGTGGCCTGGTAAGATTCCCGAAGGCCAGATGAAAAATCCTGGAAGGTGGTGTGTGTGTGTGTGTGTGTGTGTGTGTGTGTGTGAGAGAGAGAGAGAGAGAGAGAGAGAGAGAGAGAGAGAGATCTTTATAATGTTTTATTCCTGTATTGCATGGGGTTGGACTAGATGACCCTTAGGTACCTTCCAACTTTACAATTCTATTATTCTAAGCGCGCGCACACACACACACACACACACACACACACACACAGTTTGCAGTCATGGCCTAGAGATGTTGCTTTTCATCTCTTGCAATCCTTTGATATTGTTATTGGAGGAGATTGGGGAACTGCCTAAGCAAGCTCCTTTGCAGAGGAAGACCAGGGGGCCACATTTAGTGCTGTGCCTCACTTCAAAGGGCCGAGCTGGGTTGCAATTAGCTTAGGTGAGAAAAGACACCAAGGGGGGAGAATTGCTGTGGGTGAGTAAGTAGCTCTGTGCTGGACCGGGAAGAAGCGTTTGAATCTAAGAGAAGAGGCTGTGGAACCAGTCAGACAAGTTTCTTTGTAGGACCATGACCTCGGCAATGCCCTCATCAGCATCTCAAAAGATGAGCTTGGCTGCAAGACCTGATGGAAAGCGATCGCTGGGACAGAGATGTGTGGGTGAATGAGCTGGATGCTAGAAGCTGCAGACTTGCTGTGACTAAAGGGAGAAGCAAAAACTGTTGCGGTGTTAATGCCCTGAACCCCTCCACCCCGTGCAGAATGCAGCTGGCACCTGTCTCTCTCGAGAAACAATGGAGTGCGCCTCTGTGGGTGAAGCCAAACTGCTGCCTTAAAGGTAAAGACAAAGTAAAAAATAACAAAATTCCTTCCAGTAGCACCTTAGAGACCAACTAAGTTTGTTCTTGGTATGAGTTTTCATGTGCATGCATGTATCTGAAGAAGTGTGCATGCACACGAAAGCTCATATCAAGAACAAACTTAGTTGCTCTCTAAGGTGCTACTGGAAGGAATTTTGTTATTTTTTACTTTGTTTTGACTATGACAGACCAACACGGTTACCTACCTGTTAAAGGTGAAGGAACCCCTGACCATTAGGTCCAGTCGTGACCGACTCTGGGGTTGCGGCGCTCATCTTGCATTATTGGCCGAGAGCCGGCGTACAGCTTTCGGATCATGTGGCCAGCATGACAAAGCCGCTTCTGGCGAACCAGAGCAGCGCACGGAAACGCCGTTTACCTTCCCGCTGCAGCGGTACCTATTTATCTACTTGCACTTTGACGTGCTTTCGAACTGCTAGGTGGGCAGGAGCTGGGACAGAGCAACGGGAGCTCACCCCGTTGCGGGGATTCGAACCGCCGACCTTCTGATCAGCAAGCCCTAGGCTCTGTGGTTTAACCCACAGCGCCACCCGCGTCCCTGCAACACCCAAAGTGACCTCCCCAGGGAGCAAGCCTGGGCAGTGTGTCTGGAGGTCCTGGGCTGCCCAGATGACAAGACACACACCCCTCGGCCTCGCTAATGTGGTCCAAAGGAAAGCAGAGCAAGGCGTTTGGCACCAGCTTGGCTGCAGGAGTTGCCAGGAAGCATACAAGGCACCATCCAACTGCCTTAGGGACTCCACTCTGGATTTGTGTAGGGCAGGCATCCCCAAACTCGGCCCACCAGCTGTTTTGGGGCTACAACTCCCATCATCCCTAGCTAACAGGACCAGTGGTCAGGGATGATTGGAAATGTAGTCCCAAAACAGCTGGAGGGCCGAGTTTGGGGATGCCTGGTGTAGGGTTTGCTTCTGGGCCTTTTCTTCTCCGGAAGATATCCCACAAGGCAGCTGTGATTTAGGGTCAGAGTCTTCCTTCTTCTAGATGGGCTCTCCTCCCAGGTGGACAAGCCCCATCTGCCTCTCACTTCCCTCTTCAGCACATGCAGAAACTGCCTTCTTGACCGTTCGACCCACTCTTTGTCTCGCCTGCACAATCTGCCAGAGCCTGTCTTTCGCATTCAGGGGAAGTCCCTAACTCACGGAAGGTTTGAGACCCAGAATGCGGCAGCTAGATTGGTGACTGGGAGCGGCCGCCGAGACCATATAACACCGGTCCTGAAAGACCTTCATTGGCTCACAGTACGTTAAGGGGAATCAGATCTCTATTCTTTCAGTTCATCAGTATCGGTCTCTTGGCCACCAGTAGGGCATGTAGAATCCATTTTCGCTGCCCCATTGTCAAGTTCCATACAATGGGTATATTTCAAAAGATGTCTCGCCAGAGTGGTGCATGCTCTAGTTACCTCTCGCTTGGACTACTGACATGTGCTCTACGTGGGGCTACATTTGAAGGTGACCCAGAAACTACAACTAATCCAGAATGCGGCAGCCAGACTGGTGACTGGGAGCGGCCACCAAGACCACATAACACCGGTCCTGAAAGACCTTCATTGGCTCCCAGTACATTTCCGAGCACAATTCAAAGTGTTGGTGCTGACCTTTAAAGCCCTAAATGGCCTCGGCCCAGTATACCTGAAGGAGCGTCACCATCTCCATCGTTCTGCCCAGACGCTGAGGTCCAGCTCTGAGGGGCTTTTGGCGGTTCCCTCACTGCGAGAAGCGATGTTGCAGGGAACCAGGCAGAGGGCCTTCTCAGTGGTGGTACCCACCCTGTGGAACACCCTCCCAGCAGATGTCATAGTAAGGGTCATGCAGCTATAGAGTAAGAATCGTTTAGTATAGGATTACTACTGGTGCCAGCGGGGGTTGAATTCCTGTTTTGCAGGGTTTGTGCGTCATGGTGGTAAGGATATGTACAACCTGATAAGAGACTAGACCTCCTGTCTCTACTTGGGCTGACAAGGCCATCTATTCAGACTGGCAAGGCCATCCATTGTGCTGGAGGGTAACTGATAAGGGAGTCATCCTGACATCCTGTGTCAGGGTTATGTTCTTCCAGCCTCAAGCTAATGGAGCTACTCTCATAAACCTTATGAAGGGGAAAAAAGGAATTTGGAGCCCAGTTTTGGGTGCTTGCACGGTCAGGTTTGGATAAACTGTTCCTTCACTATCTGACTTTTAGAAGACATCTGAAGGCAGCCCTGTTTCGGGAAGTTTTTAATGCTTGATGTTTTATTGCTTTTTTATTATTGTTATTATTAATTCTGTTGGGTGCCGCCCAGAGTGGCTGGGGAAACCCGGCCAGATGGGTGGGGTGTAAATAATAAATTATTATTATTATTATTATTATTATTATTATTATTATTATTATTATTGGCTTCCCTCACCTGGTTTAGCTGACCATTTGAAGCCATTTCCAGGGTGTGGCAGCTGTCAGGTGCTGACAGTTTCTAGGAGCCACAGGTGAGAGCTGAGGACAGGATGGGATTGTATATAAATGTAAAGAGATCATCTTGGCTGTGTGTCCTGCAACACCAGCTGCCTGACTTAGAATCCTAGAGTTGGAAGAGACCCCAAGGGCCATCCAGTCCAACCCCCTGCCAAGCAGGAACACCATCAAAGCATTCCTGACAGGTGGCTGTCAAGCCTCTGCTTAAAGACCTCCAAAGAAGGAGACTCCACCATACTCCTTGGCAGCAAATTCCACTGTCGAACAGCTCTTACTGTCAGGAAGTTCTTTCTAATGTTTAGGTGGAATCTTCTTTCTTGTAGTTTGAATCCATTGCTCCGTGTCCGCTTCTCTGGAGCAGCAGAAAACAACCTTTCTCCCTCCTCTGTATGACATCCTTTTATATATTTGAACATGGCTATCATATCACCCCTTAACCTTCTCTTCTCCAGGCTAAACATACCCAGCTCCCTAAGCCGTTCCTCATAAGGCATCGTTTCCAAGCCTTTGACCATTTTGGTTGCCCTCCTCTGGACACGTTCCAGCTTGTCAGTATCCTTCTTGAACTGTGGTGCCCAGAACTGGACACAGTATTCCAGGTGGGGTCTGACCAGAGCGGAATACAGTGGTACTATTACTTCCCTTGATCTAGATGCTATACTCCTATTGATGCAGCCCAGAATTGCATTGGCTTTTTAAGTTGCTACATCACACTGTTGACTCATGTCAAGTTTGTGGTCTACCAAGACTCCTAGATCCTTTTCACATGTACTGCTCTCAAGCCAGGTGTCACCCATCCTGTATTTGTGCCTTTACATTTCTCCCTGTTAAAATTCATCTTGTTCTACCTTGTTGGGGAGGGCGAGGCTCTGATTGATTGATTGATTGATTGATTGATTGATTGATTCCAGCTGCAAATGCTGAAGCTGCTGAAGAAGGCAGAGACCATCCCTGCTTCTCAGGAAGCCTATAGACTCTTATGGGGCGATATTGTTTAGGTGGTTTTGTTGGGGCCGAGATTTAATGTTGGCAACATTACTTCTGCCGTTATCGTTTTTTGTTTCTTTGTTTTTATATCGTGTTATCATGATAAATAAAATGATCTACCCAAAAGGCGCCGTGTGCTCCACTGGCACCATTCCAAGGAGGCCGAACCTCGGGAGTTGGGGTGGTGAGCAAGGATATTTTTTAATGATTTCAAAATCAAACCCTTGTGAAAATAAACTGCATACATAAATCCACTAAGAAACACAGATAAATTGCATGTATGGTTTGGATCGTTTATTGTCTTTATTATTGTTGTTATTCAGGTTCAGAGAGCTTTGGGAAAAAATAAACACTTTATAAAGAGTGTATCATTTCCTTGAATAACAGGTTACCAGACAGAGGGCCTTCTGGGTAGTGGCACCCTTCCAGCAGAGGTCAAGGAAATAAACAGCTATCCTATTTTTAAGAGACAGCTGAAGGCAGCCCTGTTTAGGGAAGTTTTTAATACTTAATGCTGTATTGTTTTTGACACTCGACTGGGAGCTGCCCAGAGTGGCAGGGGAAACTCAACCAGATGAGCGGGGTACGAATAATAAAATATTATTATTATTATTATTATTATTATTATTATTATTATTTATTCTCCGTTGGCTCACCTCCTTCCCTCTTGGGCCAATTGTGTCTGCTTGTCCTCAGGTCACCCTGCAGAAAAACAGCTTTTCCTAAGCAGCCAAACCTGGTCCACACTGAAAGATGCAGGACTTACTGCTGAGTAAACCTATTTAGGATTGCCCTGCAAACATTCTTGGGGTGATACAAAGCAAAATTAATGGTGCAGGGTGTGGGTTTTTTATATATAAAAAAGAAAAGAAATCTGGGAATTAGAGATGCTTTGATTCTTTATTTGCTTGGCTGCCTACATTTTGCCCAAGATGGATTTATATTCATTTATTTAATTCACAGTTACAGGTAGGTAGCCGTGTTGGTCTGCCGTAGTCAAAACAGAATAAAAAATTTAAAAAATCCCTCCCAGTAGCACCTTAGAGACCAACTAAGCTTGTTCTTGGTATGAGCTTTCGTGTGCATGCACACTTCTTCAGATACACACTTCTTCTTTAATTCACAATCTCTTTATTTCCCACCAAACTGTGCATATATAAGCTGTGCCTGTGATATTCGCATGTTCTGTTGACCAGAATGTAATACCTAGAACTGATGAAGCCTCAGAGCGAAATCTGAGCTATATCCGGAGGACAGGTTTTCGTCTTCGTCCTTTCGTCGTTCTTCCCATGTGCCACTCGGATTGAAATTGTATGGATGGTGATACTACTAGACTCATACAATATTTTTCTTCTATCGTCGTGTTCAGGACATTGTTTTACTCATCTGCCGAAGTACTCCGTGGCACATTCACCATCGACCTAACATGAACGTTTGTTGGCACTGGGATTTCGTTGTTACACCTATCCATTGCTGAATGGTTCTATTATATAAACTGTATACATTCTGTTATACATACGATATATACATGGCTTCATTTATCAGTTGGCTTTATGGACAGATTATTAGTTCCTCATAAGAGTTTTTGATATAACTTTCATTCTATCTTCAGCCATTAGGTGGTGGTTTTTGTTGTTGTTCTCCATTTATAAACAGAGCCTCAAGAGGGCAGGACTGTTCAGGGAAAATATTTACCCGTCCCAAGCCAACCCCAGAAATCCTTCCTGGAGTCTGTGTGTTGTCCATATTAGCAGTTTTTCTCAGGATATGTTCCAGCGAAAATGTTTTCTTGCACTTCCCCCAACCCCACCCCACCCCAAAAAAGATATACAATGTTCCTGCCATCTATATGTGAATTTTAACGTATTTATTAGATTTTTAGACCACTTTTCACTAACTGTCCCCAAGCCATTTCCAACAGTAAAAAAAACACACAGATTAATAATTATGCGGGATATCATCCTTGCAAGCTTGGCATGCGATGGGTGTTTACTCTGGAGTAAACCAACCTGTAGGTAAAGCCCACAAGCTGGTTTACTCGCTGCCCCGGTTTCTACCGAGAGGCTGGGTTGCCTCCCCCCCCCCCCGCAAGTGGGTCTACTCGTGAGGAGGAAGCACCCACCTACCCACACATGTTCCTCATCGAGCTGCAGCTCATCTTTCCAGCTTGAGGAGACCAGAGGGGGCTTACTTGTGAGTAATCCCTGCCCTGTCCATTATGTGCGCCGGCTGTAGATGTGGCGCCAGTGGAATGCTCCTTGGCTCAGAAAGTGCTCTAAGCCAGTGTGGACAGAGACAGGGCACCCCCAGAGATGGAAAGGACCAGTGGATGAGACGGGGCCGTCTTAAGCATATCCGGCGCCGTGGTGCAAAGATCCCTCTGGCGCCCCCCTGGCAACTCCAAAACAAGGGAGGGGGCAGTGGAAAATGTCCTCTGCCTCCCCCACCGCGTGGTGGCGGCGATCAAGCAGGAAAAT
Organism: Darevskia nairensis; assembly: GCA_034642065.1. Classification (NCBI taxonomy): domain Eukaryota; kingdom Metazoa; phylum Chordata; class Lepidosauria; order Squamata; family Lacertidae; genus Darevskia; species Darevskia nairensis. The sequence goes on along the minus strand of JAWWNI010001120.1, from coordinate 364,112 downwards.
GTGCTGGTGGACATACTGTCCAGCATCGGGGCACCCGAGAAGCCAGCCCGGGAAGGCTGCACACTGCCTTTCGCCAGGAAGCAGAAGGAGGACAACGACCGGGATCAGGGCCATCTTTAGCAGATGCAGAGGCTTGGGAGGGAAGCTGCGCACAGCTTCCATCCTAAGCCTCTGCGGGGATCGCTCTCCTCCTGCGGAGGCTTGGGAAGGAAGCGGCACGCCCGCCAGCCATATAGTTGGCGGGGCGTGCAGGGAAAGGGGAGGCTGCCGGCAAAGCCGCGCAGCTCCCCCACTCGCTGGGGCGCCCCCGAGAGGCGCAACGCACCACTAACACCAATGGGGAAGACGGCTCTGGGCAGAGAATAAAGTTAACAGGCATGCATTATAAAGCACAGTTTTGCACATGGCGGAAAGGTTGGGTTTTTTGTCCCTGGAGGGAAGGTGTCCTCAGCACACACGGAAGTCCTCCCCGCCTTCTGCATCTACAACTTGGCTCCAAAGATGTACAGCAGACTGGCCAAGGTGCCCGCAGCCAGGACCAGGGAGCTGCTTTTCACGCCGACAGCCCCGCTTATGTTGCACAAGTCGGAACTGCAGCAGTTCATGGAGAAGGCCATGATGCCGATGTCGATACCTCCTTCGGGGCACATGGTAGAGCAGTATTTGCTGATGGACTTCTTCTTGCTGTCACCTGGAAGGAAGGAAGGAAGGAAGGAAGGAAGGAAGGAAGGAAGGAAGGAAGGTTGGTTCACTTATTATTATTATTATTTTTAAAAAAACATTGCCCAAGGAGACAGTTCAAACAGTCAGAATATTTAAAAACTGCCATCCAGGATTCTAACACAAGAGCCCTCTCCCCTTCTGTGGTTCCCAGCAGCTGGTATTCAGAGGAGCACAGCAATTATGACTAAAGGTAAAGGGACCCCTGACCATTAAGTCCAGTCACAGACGACTCTGGGGTTGCAGCCCTCATCTCGCTATAAAGGCCGAGGGAGCCGGCATTTGTCCGCTTCCGCCGACAGTTTTCCAGGTCATGTGGCCAGCATGACTACGCCACTTCTGGCGAAACCAGAGCAGCGCACGGAAACGCCGTTTACCTTCCCGACGGAGCGGTACCTATTTATCTACTTGCACTTTGACGTGCTTTCGAACTGCTAGGTGGGCAGGAGCAGGGACCGAGCAATGGGATTCGAACCGCCGACCTTCTGATCGGCAAGCCCTAGGCCGATACCACCCTGTAATGCACAGGTGTGACCTGGGCTGGTGCCATGCTATTTTATGCCCTAAACAAGGTTAATTTTTTGCATGCGCACACACAAATACTAACTACTTCTTCGGTCCCCAAACTAAGGATAAGGCCCGAGGGACTTCTTTATCCGGCCCGCGGTGACCGCCGCCACCCACTGCCACCGCCCACACTTACCGGCGCTGCGCTGCGCAGCTGCCCACTTCCAGGTCGGAGGAGCACCGGAAATAGTTTGTGCGCATGCAAGCGTTATTTCTGGTGCACATCTAAGTCAGAGGAGGCCCGTGCACATGCGCACAAGCTATTTCCGGTGCTCCTCCGACCCGGAAGTGCGCCGGAAATAGCGTGTGCGCACACGTATGGGCGCGTGCTCCCCCGCCCTCCGCGCGATCGGCGCTGGAGACACCGGCCCGAGGCGCGGTAAGTTTCTTGACCCCTGTATAATCTTCTTCATACCCCACCCATCTGTCTGGGTTTCCCCAGCCACTCTGGGCAGCTCCAATTTTTGATTTTCAAAAACTGATAGAAATGATAAAATTCTTCAAAATGAAAGTAAAATAGACCAGGAATTTAGAAGAGAGAATAAAATCGAATCTGCATAAAACTGGCCCCCTCAAAGGTCAGTACTGCACCCCTCTGAGGTCTGTGCCCTAGACAACTAGCTCAGATAGGCCAGGTAAAAGTCATCAAGAGGTTGACACCTTCGGGACATTTCAGTTTAGCACTCACCGACGCCTCCACCGAAAAACTTTGTGATGCAGAACTTGTCTGCATCTCCGCAGACCTTTGGCTTCAAGCAGTTCCAGTTGGATTCCTCATTGTCACAATGGAAGCAGGTCAGCGAAGCCACTGCAAATGGAACACAAAACACGCTCCTTAGGTACAGACCGCAAAGCAGGGGCAGGAATCATAGAAGCTTGGAGTTGGAAGGGGACACTGAGGGTCATCTAGTCCAACCCCCTGCAATCGCTAAAGCATCCCTGACCGATGGCCACCCAACCTCTGCTTAAAAACCTCCAAGGAAGGAGAGGACACCAGCTTCCGAGGTTGTTCATTCTGCAGTCCAAAAGCTCTTCCCAAGGTTGATTGTAAGGAAGAGAATAAGGGGAGAAACAGGGAAGCAAGCTGAGGCATATATAAGGTAAAGGGACCCCTGACCATTAGGTCCAGTCGCGGACGACTCTGGGGTTGCGGTGCTCATCTCGCTTTATTGGCCGAGGGAACCGGCGTACAGCTTCCGGGTCATGTGGTCAGCATGACTAAGCCGCTTCTGGCAAACCAGAGCAGTGCACGGAAACGCCGTTTACCTTCCCGCCGGAGCGGTACCTATTTATCTACTTGCACTTTGATGTGCTTTCGAACTGCTAGGTTGGCAGGAGCTGGGACTGAGCAACGGGAGCTCACCCCGTCATGGGGATTCGAACCGTCGACCTTCTGATCGGCAAGTGGAAAATACTAATACAGTGGTACCTCGGGTTGTGGACACGATCCGTTCCAGGGTGCCGTTCGCACCCCGAAAAGTCCACAACCCAAGTGGGGCTTTTGGGCATGCACGAAAACGTGATAGAGCATTTCTGCGCATGCGCGCAGCGCGCAAAATGCTTCTGGGCATGCGCTCACGGCAAAACCCGAAGTAAACACTTTCGGGTTTGCCACGTTCGTAACCCAAAAAGGCGCAACCTGAAGCGGCCGTAACCCGAGGTATGACTGTAAAAACTACTTCCCAATGAATTCATCCCTTTGTTGTTTAGTCATTTAGTCATGTCCGACTTCGTGACCCCATGGACCAGAACACGCCAGGCACCCCTGTATTATCCATCCCTTATGGGAGCCAAATTGAGATGGGGATGGTTATTCTGGTAGGTCATCACAGTGCAACCAGATGCTCACAAAATCCTCAGGCTTATTGAAACTGAGGTCCATTTTCGGCTTGCTTGCTTTCCTTCTTTTGAGGGAAACATACTAGTCCTCATGACTTCATAGCGCTAGTGGTTTAGCATCACCCGCATGCGATGCCTACAAATCCCAAAACTTTTAACACCTCATCATTGCTAAATTGGGACATATAAATACTGCCTGATGTGCACTTGCTATGTATGCCAAATAATAAATGTGAGGATAATTATACTGCCCTACGTTACAGAGCTCTTGTAAGGAATGATTACTGTCATTATGCGTGCACTGTGCTTTGAACACTCAGAAAGCATTGTATTCTTTATTATGGTATACCAGCAAGCTGTAACTGCAGACCCACCAAGTGTTCCTGTTTTCCAGGGACAGTCCCGGATTTACAGAAGCCGCCCCGGTTTCTGATTTGATCCTGGAATGTCCCACATTTCCTTAGGACGCCCCTATTTTCATCGGAGAAATGTTAGAGGGGACGTCTCTATTTTCACTGGAGAAACGTTGGAGGGTATGAAACCTCATTGCCAAGTAGATAAGTAACTATACAACCTTTAGAAGACATCTGAAGGGAACCCTGTATAAGGAAGTATTTAAATGCTTAATGTTTTATTATGTTTTTATATAAGTTGGAAGCCCGTACCCCAGTCAGGTGGACGGGGTATAATTATTATTATTATTATTATTATTATTATTATTATTAAATAGGACTTTTGAATTATGGTGCTGGAGGAGACTCTTGAGAGTCCCATGGACTGCAAAAAGATCAAACCTATCCATTCTGAAGGAAATCAGCCCTGAGTGCTCACTGGAAGGACAGATCCTGAAGCTGAGGCTCCAAGACTTTGGCCACCTCATGAGAAGAGAAGACTCCCTGGAAAAGACCCTGATGTTGGGAAAGATGGAGGGCATAAGAAGAAGGGGACGACAGAGGACGAGATGGTTGGACAGTGTTCTCGAAGCTACCAATGTGAGTTTGACCAAACTGCGGGAGGCAGTGGAAGACAGGAGTGCCTTTGCCTGCTCTGGTCCATAGGATCACGAAGAGTCGGACACGACTAAACAACAGCAAAGGACATCCATATTTTCATCGAAGAAATGATGGAGGACTTGTAACTGAACGATGGACCCTTAAGTAGAACCTTATTTCACCACAGTCCCTCTCTCTCTCTCTCCACCACCCCAGTAAACACATATGATGCAGCTAACATGATACCACATGCAAAAAGAAGGTTCACAGTAAGTTGCCCTCAAAGCAACTACTTTCAGATGGCTCAAGGAACCGAGCCAATCCTCAGGCTGTGTGTAGAGTTAGCTGTAATACTGCTATTCCAACTGTAGGTGGCAGTGTGTCCAAGCCATTCAGTGAATCACGCTGCTGTTCCAGAATGTCATTTGGCAATAACGCTCTTCATCGATTATGAAACCACGTTGGCCTGGCGTCCTCTTTGAAATAACCTGACATGCTGCCAAGGCTACGTGCCATCCTGGTTTAGAGAAAATGTTTCCCTGATTCCCAGTACGATGATCACTGTTGTCGTTTCAAGGATCCTGCTCACACCAACCACAGAAATAATACATATACTAATACAATATTTTTATTAAAAAAAAAAAAAAACCAGCCAAAGTTTATACAGTATATACATTCGCCATAAGGACGGGTCTCCGGAACGGATTGTGGTCGTGAGTAGAGGTTCCACTGTGTGTGCGTATTATAAACTACAAAAGATTGAAGGATCTAATACATTAAAATTGTTTTTAAATATTGTTTTTAATGCTGTAGCCCACCCTGAGACCTTGGGGTGAAGGGCAGGTAATGAATAATAACAATACCATTTAATCTTCAGTTTGCCCTGACTTGCCATGGCGCTGCAAAGTCTTTGCCGGCCTTGCTACATGCAAGGGGTGTTGCAAGGTACTTAGAAGACACACAGGCCCTTGACCCAAATATGCTCATTCATATGGATAGATGCAAATCCAGGCTTTCAGGGTTCGCATCAGAAGACTATTAGACTGTTTTTCTTTAAAGTCTTCATGAAAATTAATCAGCATTTTAAGTGCAAATTTCTCCTCATGTGCATATTTGTGTGTGCAGCTTTGCCTAATATACAGTACCTGTTTTGCAAAGCAATTTTCTCTGGTATAAAGTCTTTCCGTATGCCATTTTTACTGATATACAGTATGCATGTTATCCACATTTTACCACAGTGCAAGGATTTTTGCACACATTATTTGACACTGAAAAGGGACCCAGGTCGTGCTGTAGGTTAAACCACAGAGCCTAGGGCTTGCTGATCAGAAGGTCGGCAGTTCGAATCCCCGCGACGGGGTGAGCTCCCGTTGCTCAGTCCCAGCTCCTGCCCACCTAGGTTCAAAAGCACGTCAAAGTGCAAGTAGATAAATAGGTACCGCTGCGACGGGAAGGTAAACGGCATTTCCGTGCGCTGCTCTGGTTCGCCAGAAGCGGCTTAGTCATGCTGGCCACATGACCTGGAAGCTGTACGCCGGCTCCCTCGACCAATAAAGCGAGATGAGCACCGCAACCCCAGAGTCGGACACGACTGGACCTAATGGTCAGGGGTCCCTTTACCTCAGCGTTTCCCAACCGGTGTGCCGCGGCACAGGAGTGTGCCGCAAGACACCGGCTCCTGTGCCGCGGGAAGACACCGGCTGCTGTGCCGCCCTGGGCCGCTTCCGCTTCCGGGGCGGTCCGGGCGGCTGGCGTCGCCTCGGCTCCGCTTCCCGCTCGCCGACCGCCGCCTTCGCCGGGGCTGCCGGGCGCTTCGCCCGCTGCCTCTGCCACCCCGGTCGGGGATGGGCGGGAGGTGCCGGTGCCACCGGGCTCGCTCGGGGCCGGGTGGAGGTGCTGCCGGGGGGCTGGGCGCGGGAGGGGGGGCGGGCGCCTGGCCCGCCGATCTCCCGCTCCGTTTTCGCCCGCCTGGGTCCTTCCCCTCCCTCCCGCCTGGGCGCGCGGACACCCCGCCCCCCAGGGCGGGGGGGGGGGGCGGGGTGCATGTGGTGGTGGTGTGCCGTGAGATTTTTTTCGTGGGACAGGTGTGCCGTTGCCCCGAGGAGGTTGGGAAACACTGCTTTACCTTTACCTTACTTGACACTGCAAAACTCAGAGGAGGAGGAGGAGGAGGAGGAGGAGGAGAAGAAGAAGAAGAAGAAGAAGAAGAAGAAGAAGAAGAAGAAGAAGAAGAAGAGTATGGATTTGATATCCCGCCTTATCACTACCCGAAGGAGTCTCAAAGCGGCTCACATTCTCCTTTCCCTTCCTCCCCCACAACAAACACTCTGTGAGGTGAGTGGGGCTGAGAGACTTCAGAGAAGTGTGACTAGCCCAAGGTCACCCAGCAGCTGCATGTGGAGGAGCAGGGAAGCGAACCCAGTTCACCAGATTACCACTCGTAACCACTACACCACACTGGCTGAAGCGCAGATTCCCAAGGGTTCAATTCATGTATTGTATTTTGCAATGTGCAAGTTATGTGGTTTAATCTTTAAAAGCAAAGTGACTCAAATTTCTCCCCCATCTCTATCAGGGCTTACTCTGAGATTTGGGGTGCCAATAGGAGGTTCTGCATGTAAACTGGGCCTCCCTCCCTACCCTCGGTCGCCTGGCGAGAACAGCTGCTGTTGTTTGTATTAAAACTCAGGTGAGTGCCTCCGGGAAAATTAAGAAGACAGGTGGCTGGCGCCTCAGCAGAACGCCACTTTGTATTGCACCCAGTTGCCCTAGGATCAAAGTAAAAAATAAAGCAGTGAGCAAGAGACTTAAGGTATAATAAACAGCTTATAGCTTGGGAGAAGTTATGGAAATGGGACGTAAAGTTCACAGCATGTTATATGTTATATGAAAGAAATTTATATGAAAATGATGTACTGATGGTATTTAACTCCTAGTAGCGCTGTGGGTTAAACCACTGAGCCTCTTGGGCTTGCTGATCAGGAGGTCGGCGGATCGAATCCCCGCGACGGAGTGAGCTCTCGTTGCTCGGTCCCTGCTCCTGCCAATCTAGCAGTTCAAAATCACGTCAAAGTACAAGTTGATAAATAGGTACCACTGCAGCGGGAAGGTAAATGGTATTTCCATGCACTGCTCTGGTTCGCCAGAAGTGGCTTAGTCATGCTGGCCACATGACCCGGAAGCTGTACGCCGGCTCTCGGCCAGTAAAGCGAGATGAGCGCCACAACCCCAGAGTCGTCCGCAACTGGACCTAACGGTCAGGGGTCCCTTTACCTTTACTAAGTTAGCAAAAATATATAAAACATGCTCAAATGTATGCTGGAAATGTAAGGGAAAAGAAGGCACATTTTATCATATGTGGTGGAATTGTAAGGCGGTAAAAGGATTTTGGGAAATAATATATAATGAGTTGAAAAAAAAATGTTTAAAACAACCTTTGTTAAAAAAACCCTGAAGCCTTCCTTTTAGGAATTCTAGGTGCTGAAATCCTAAAGGGGCAGAAAAGACTATTTATGTTACTGGCCCAGAGATGGAAAGAAGATAAAGTTCCTATCAGAGAAGAATGGCAGATGAAGTTGATGGACTCTGCTGAAATGGCTAAAATGACCGGAAGAGTCAGAAATCAGGAAGACCAACATTTTAATAAGGAATGGGGGAAATTTTATAACTTATCTTAAAGATCATTGTAAAGAGTTAAAATCGTTAGTAGGAAACTTGTTTTATGATTTATGTTTGATATATCTCTGTAAAAGTTTAAGTTTCATTCATTCATTCATTCATTCATATTTTTTTAAATGGCCCCCAGAGACTTGTTTGTTTCCTTGCTTCATTGAATTTTACATTGCACAGAAGAGGCTGGCAGTCTCCAAAACATTGCTGGACTCAGAAACTATGTGCTGGCAGCTTCCCAGCCCTAATTCTTCCCAGCCCTAGGCTTCCCACAACCTGCCTCCTTGGAAGCAGCAGAGAAGGGCATTATGGGGGGAAACCCACCCAAACTAACCATGGGCATGATCTAGGAGGCTGTCGGGTCCCATAGCAGAGGAAGCAGCTCCCTTGGGGGAAAAGCAGATCCAAGCCAGCACATAGTTGAACTGTGGAACTCCCTGCCATAGGAGGCGGTGATGGCCACCAACCAAGGTGGCTTTTAATGAGGATTGGACAAATTCATGGAGGAGAGAGTTCTCGATGGCTGCTAGGCATGATGGCGATGCTCTGCCGTCACAGCTGGAGGCAGCAATGCTTCGAAATACCAGTTGCTGGTCCCGCTTGCTGGTTTCCCTCTGGGGTATCTGATTGGCCACTGTGAGAACAGGATGCAGGACTAGATTCCCCCCCCCCCTTTGGCCTAAACCATCAGGCTCGTCATATGTACTTGTGGAACCTCCAGGTCTGGAGGCAGTCTATCTAGATCCCTAGGTATTTGGCCACTGTGAGAACAGGATACCAGACTAGGTGGGCCATGGGCCTGATCCGACAGGCTCTTCTTGTTGTAGTTATAATAATAATTGTATTATTTGTACCCCACCCATCTGACTGGGTTTCCGCAGCCACTCTGGGCAGCTTCCAACCTCTACGAAAACACAGTAAAACATCAAACATTAAAAACGTCCCTATACAGGGCTGTCTTCAGATGTCTTCTAAAGGTTGTATAGTTACTTCTCTCCTTGGCATCGGATGGGAGGGTGTTCCACAAGGTGGGCGCCACCACCGAGAAGGCCCTCTCTGTTTGAGAGTTTCAGGTGGCATATGCTGTGCCCCACATTCCCTTCGACTCCTCCTTGCTGCTTCTTATCACCAAGCCTCTCTCTATCTCTCTCTCCCACTCTGTTCTCATGCACAACAGTTGTTTTTTAAGTCTCCCCAGCGCCACACTCCAAACAGGTGCTCATTAAGTCTGAGGTGTGCTTCTTGCAAAAACATCTGCCCACAGAGCTCGCTATCCTGCCCGCAGCAGCCTTGCTGATTGAGCAAAGCCGTCGCTCCTGTTTTGGCTGCCCTCGAAGAACGTCGTTGCGAAAATAGTTGGTTCGGGATCTTGTCTAGGAAGGTGAGGCCTACCCAAAGGGACCCTGCTAACAGCATGTCTCTCTCTCGAAGGTTTTCCTCGAAACCAACTCCCTCTCACTTTAAGGGTTTATTATTAATGAGAGTCCGTATCCAGCTTACATGGCCTGGTATCCTTAATGCTCTGGGCTATTTAGGTGAACCACCTTTTGCCTACAGTGCCGCCCTCAGCTCGGCTCCCCACTGTATCGATTTGCCTCACACTTCTGGCAACTTAATGGCACTCCAGGTTTTCACCTCCTAACCCCTCTCTGTGTGACTCTGAGACACAAACTATCACCCGCTTTCCTTTCCTCAGGTAAGTTTTGCCCCCTTCCTGAGTACACACCTCTGTGAGCTCTGATACCCTGCTGGACTAATAATGACGATTCCTCTATGGCACAAAAAGAACTGTGCTTTATTTCTTAGAGAACATAGTTGATTTCAAGATTCATGCGCTCACAATCTTAGTCACAGTAACACATGCACTCTTTCACTTTATAGTTTCACAACAAACTCATCCTACCCTATACCACCACTATCCTGGCCCCACACCCTCCTTCTTCTCCCTGTCACCACACACACCCTCCCTCTTCTCAACTGTCAAAACGGCTGTCCCCTCCTTTTAAACCCGGGATCGTCTGGCCCCTAAAGGATGAGCTGCCATTCAAAGTGAGGGTGGATTAACTACTTCTGAACCGGGAGGTAATAACTCCTTCATCTTAGGGCCAATCCGTTACACATGGCTTCACACTGCCTTGGGACGTCAGAGGAGAATTCTTAGTTTATAGGACACTTTTCTCCTGGGGAAAGCAGTGTTCGAAATGAGGCGAATTGTGTACCTGGCTTTCGAGCACTGTCGACCAAGTGAAGATGCTTGGGCAATAGGATGGCACCATCTGGAGATCATTGGATCTGGGCTGTTTCCACACACCTAATACCCCATCCTGTAGAATTCTATCCGTTATATTTTATCTGCACAACCGGAAGGAATTTCTGGAACCAAAATGCTTTTTCTGTGCAGCCTGAGCAGGAGCAGGGAGCAAGGTTATAGCGAATTGTTGTTGCTTGTCTTCACTTACCTCTACCCCCACTGCCCTGCTCATAGATGTGAAGAATATTATTACATTACTAGTAAATTAAGCCTGTTAACAAAAACAGGCGCTAGAAAGCTCTCTCAAGCTCTCTCTCTCTCTCTCTCTCTCTCTCTCTCTCTCTCTCTCTCTCTCTCTCTCACACACACACACACACACACACACACACAGATGGAGGAGCGGGAAGGCGAGAGGGCTGGCAACCTGCCCCCTCCCTCCTTCGCTAGCCTCTCGCGGCCCGCTAGCCTCTCCCTGCCCCCTCCCTCCTTCGCCAGCCCGATTCAACAGGCGGACGGGCGCTAGCGGCGGCAACCGGGACCCGAGGCGCGGAGGTGCCCGGCAGCTGGGGGGGGGCCTTCGTCGCCGGGCAGCAGCAGCGCGGCGGTGGCGGCTGCAGCGACTGGGGGGGGGGCTTCGTTGTCGGCCGGCAGCAGCGCGGCTGTGCCGGCTGCAGCGACTGGGGAGGCTTCGTTGACGGGCGGCTGCGGCGGCTGCAGCGCGGCGGTGGCGGCTGCGGCGGCTGGGGGAGTGGAGGTAGAAGAGGCGGGAGGCTCCGCCGGGGAGCGGCAGCCGCCCCGCCCCCGGAAGGCGGAGAGAGGTTCCGCGGCTCCCGTCTCTTCCCTCCCACCCGGGAGCGCCGCCGGGAAGCCGGAGGACGGGCTCCTTCTCGGAGGAGGGTGCAGCCAGGAGGAGAAGAGGAGGGAGGTTCCCCGTTAGCAACAGCGCGGCCGAAGCCTCCCCCCCCCCTTCAGCCAGCGCCGCCTTTCCACGTGAAGAGCCGGGAAAGGCCAAGCAGCGAACGGCAGCGGCAGGGCGGCCTGAGGAGGAGGAGGCGGACATGGCAATGGCGGCGCCGCAGTTTCGCCCGGCTTCTAACTGCCATCGCCTATTGGTCCGTACTAACCAATCCGTGTGTCACAGGAACGCACGCGCACTCGCGAATTCCTGTGACGGACGGAAAGTGGTACGTACGGACACAGGCTCTTTATTACATAGGATGAATGGTCTGTGTTACTCTTAAGAAAAAGAGGTAGGAGCAGGGCAATATACATGCGGACTGTCCCTGGATCTCATGACTTTTCTCCTTTGAGATCTCACAGCTCTTAACCCTGGTCAAGGTTGTCATCTGAACTAGCCAGATGCTTAACTGAGAACCAATCACAGTCAGTCCATCATTTGACAAATAAGACTATAGAATCATAGAATCCTAGAGTTGGAAGAGACCCCAAGGGCCATCCAGTCCAACCCCCCTGCAGCAGGAAACACCATCAAAGCATTCCTGACAGGTGGCTGTCAAGCCTCTGCTTAAAGACCTCCAAAGAAGGAGACTCCACCACACTCCTTGGCAGCAAATCCCACTGTCGAACAGCTCTTACTGTCAGGAAGTTCTTCCTAATGTTTAGGTGGAATCTTCTTTCTTGTAGTTTGAATCCATTGCTCCGTGTCCGCTTCTCTGGAGCAGCAGAAAACAACCTTTCTCCCTCCTCTATATGACATCCTTTTATATATTTGAACATGGCTATCATATCACCCCTGAACCTTCTCTTCTCCAGGCTAAACATACCCAGCTCCCTAAGCCGTTCCTCATAAGGCATCGTTTCCAGGCCTTTGACCATTTTGGTTGCCCTCCTCTGGACATGTTTCCAGAGGAGAATGATGTTTCCTTGAAGACTTTGTACCGTATTCTCCCTGCACCCCCACCCCTTCCCAGCCAGGCCAGCCATCCTTGCCAAACCCTGAGGCCACAAGCGATGAGCTCATTGCAAGCCACTCCACCGCCTGGAGCAGGAAAAACACTGCCCCACATAATGGCAGAGAAAACCCTCTCCCCATTGCCTCTGATGTCTCAGCTGACCTCATAACTCCTAAACTGAAAACAGGCGCCTCTTAGTCATCACTTCCACGAACAACAAAGGACAATCCAGGGTGTGGCTCTATTGTCCTCCAGAGGCTTGAGCTTCTGCCCCCTTTGTTCAAGCTTATCCTGATCCGAATGACAGGGCTGGGGCCCCTTTTGCAACCCAGGGGCCACATTCTGCCTCTGGAAAAAACCTTTCGAAGGCTGCATACTAATGTTGGGCAGGGCCACGGGCAAAAGGCATGCCGATATTCCCTCTGGTTCGACATCCGCCTGGCTGCCCGCCCCCTCTCTTATCTGGACAATCAGGAGGCATTATGGGCATTCAAGGACACCATGTAGCCTGAGAGAGACTTTCAAGGAGGAGGGAGGGGGTGAAGAAGGGTTGGTGAGGGGTGTGTGGACCAAGGGGCCTGTGGTGTGCTATCAGAGCTGGTTTTTAGAGCGAAGGGGGCACAGGGGTGTTGTGTCCTGAACCCTACCTCACATAGAATCATAGAATCATAGAGTTGGAAGAGACCACAAAGGCCATCCAGTCCAACCCCCTGTCAAGCAGGAAACACCATCAAAGCATTCCTGACAGGTGGCTGTCAAGCCTCTGCTTAAAGACCTCCAAAGAAGGAGACTCTACCACACTCCTTGGCAGCAAATTCCACTGTTGAACAGCTCTTACTGTCAAGAAATTCTTCCTAATGTTGAGGTGGAATCTTCTTTCTTGTAGTTTGAATCCATTGCTCCGTGTCCGCTTCTCTGGAGCAGCAGAAAACAACCTTTCTCCCTCCTCTATATGACATCCTTTTATATATTTGAACATGGCTATCATATCACCCCTTAACCTTCTCTTCTCCAGGCTAAACATACCCAGCTCCCTAAGCCGTTCCTCATAAGGCATCGTTTCCAGGCCTTGGACCATTTTGGTTGCCCTCCTCTGGACACGTTCCAGCTTGTCAGTATCCTTCTTGAACTGTGGTGCCCAGAACTGGACACAGTATTCCAGGTGAGGTCTGACCAGAGTGGAATACAGTGGTACTATTACTTCAGACTATACAGACATTGAAAACCATTGATCATTCCCTCTAGTCTCCTACTTAAGGATTTTTTCCTCCCACCACTAGGTCTGTGTGCTGTTTGCTCCATTTGGTCCTTGACAGGGTTGTTGTGATGATTAAATGAGGAGCGGAGGGTGGCAGAGAACCATGCACAGCACCTCAAGCTCCTTGGAGAAATTAATATCAGCCTGGATAGCTCAGTTGGCTAGAGCGTGGTGCTATAGCCCCAAGGTTGCAGGTTCGATCCCTGCGTGGGACACCCTATTCCTGCATTGCAGGGGGGGTTGGACTAGAGCACGGGTGTCAAACACAAGGTCCGCGGGCCGAATCCGGCCCGCCAGACCTCGTCATGTAGCCCGTGTAAGCGAACTAAAGTTTAAGCGAACTAAAAAAAAAAAGCACAAATTTGCGCGTGCACAAAAGTTACGAGCGTCGTCACTTCTCGAGTAAAAGTTGCTTCTTTCGCTAAGCCTTGTCGACGGCGGAGAAAGCCAGCCAGCCGTCACCGTGATGACGTAGGGATTCCCCCTCGTCGCTCCTCTTCCTGGTTCCCGCCATCTGAGCTAAGAGGAGGACGGGCCGCGGTGGGTCAAGCCAAGCCAGGCCAGGCCGGCACCGGGGCTAAAGTGGAGAATAACCCCGAAGTTGGAAGGAAGGAAGCAGCGGCGGCGGCAGCAGCAGCAGCAGCAGGGAGACAACGTCCAGGCCGGGAGTGGTCTGTGAGGAAGTGGGAGGTGGAAGGGAAAGCTGCCGCCCGCCCGCCATCGCCGGTGAGTGCGCCCGGGCAGGGGCGGCGGGTCTTGGGGCTTCCTCGGAGCGGCTGTTCTACACAGGAAACCTCCACTTTACATGCAGTCAGGAAACCTCCACTTGTTTTTATATTGAGCGCATGCCATCCTGTGATGTGACAGATCCAACGGCTGCCTGAACCCTCGATTGGGTACCAAAGTGAATCGGCTGATTGATGAATTCAATCGACGCTTTTCTGACTTTAAAGAACAAAACTTAACCTTTACCAGCTTTGCCAATCCCTTCAACATCAATGTTGACAGTGCACCACATCACCTTCAAATGGAATTAATAGAACTTCAGTGCAACAGCAGCCTGAAAGCGAAGTTCCAGGATGCGACAGTCGACAACTTTTACCGTCTCCTCCCCCCTGCTTTGATGCCACAGCTCCGACTTCAAGCTGCACGTGTTCTATCCATGTTTGGGAGCACCTATCTATGTGAACAGATGTTTTCAGTCATGAATCTGAACCAAGCTCAGATCACGCATCACTGATGATAACCTCCATGCTGTTTTGCGGATTGCTACAGCACAAGACCTAACGCCAGACATCAATGGACTGACCTCAGGAAAACGATGTCAGCCATCTAGTCAGAAAAGTTAAAAAAAAGTTAATGCCTTGTGTCTGCCATATGTGTAATAAACAGTGTTTGGCAATATTTGTATGTTTAAAAAAAAAATTACTGTCTGTTACCAAAAATCATTTTTCAATAAATTGTACAATAATTGTACATTTGAATATCTACTTGCCATTATTCTGACTATGTTTCTGCTTTCAGAGCTAGTTATTACTTACATTATTACAAAAAACAGTAATAATTGAATGCAGTGACAATAATTTATGATAATAAAGAGTGGACACATAGTCCTACAGATACAACCGGCCCTTTGAGGGTGACCAAACTGCTGATGCGGCCCCCGATGAATTTGAGTTTGACACCCCTGGACTAGAGGATCCCTAGGATCCTTTCGTGATTCTATGATTTCAGTGAAAACAGTGAGATATAAACGCATCCGTGATCTTGGGGCGCATAAATTTAACGAATGAGATCATGGTAATGAATAAGCAACATAAAACGAAACGTCAGCCCCTCTCCGCTTATCAGTCACCCTCTTGCTGCCATCCAGTTTTCACCTAGACATGACTAGGAAAATGATGAAGGGAAGGGGAATGGCCAAACAGCTGAAGATGGTCCCAGGCTGGACACAGGGGCTTGAGATGAAATCCAAGTGAGAGGCTGCCATGCTGAGCTAGAGGGACAAAGGTTCCCAGGCTCAGTGTGAGGCAGCTTCTTGCACTCCTATCCTAGGAGCGCCATACCTGAGTGGTAGGACTTCTGCTCTGCATGGAACCATAGAATTGTTGGAAGGGACCCCAGGGGTCATCTAGTCCAACCCATGCAGGCGGTCCCTGGTTCAATCGGCGCTGCTGGTCAGTTGAGACCATGCTGGGCGTAATGGTCTGACTTGGCATAAGGTAGCTTCCTACATAGTCCTACATATGAGCTCAGTGGGTAGAGCATGGGACTCCTCATGGTTGCGGGTTCAATCCCCACATTGGGCAAAAGATTAGCAGGGGGTTGGACTAGATCATCCTCGTAGTCCCTTCCAACTCTACAATTCTTCGTCTATGAGTCTATAGCTACCAGCCCTGTTTTAATTAATTGGAAGCTGCAATAAAATCTATTCTATTCTATTCTATTCTATTCTATTCTCAGAGTGGATGGAGCAACACAGTCAGATGGACGGCACATAAATGAATCACCATCACCATGAGGACTAGAATCTTGTCTGCTTAGTGGACACAGTGCCAGAGTGTATCAGTTTTGTATGCAGAAGTTCTCAAGTTCAGTTTCTGGCATCTCCGGGTTATTTATTTATTTCATAAAATTTGCACACCGCTTGACTGTAGGGAAAAGCCTCAAGGTGGTTGGGGGGGGGGGAGGCAAAGCAATTAAACCATCCCAGGAAAAAAAATTACAGCCATGATTCCAAACATGCGGAAAGTTAAAACTGCAACAGACGAAAACCAATTAAAACTCATACCAGCTTCCTAAACATCTAGGGTGGCTTGCCTCAAGAAGAATGTCTTTGGCAGGCGGTGAAAAGAATACAGGGAAGGCGGAAAGAAAACAGAAAAGACACCAGCCTGATATCAATAGGCAGGGAGTTCCAAAGTTGCTGCCACTCTAAACGGCTGAACTCTTCCAGATGTGGTGTGGGTCTTGCATGGCCCCCCACCTGAAGCCCTGGCCTGCTGCTGCTGCCAGCCAGTGCAGACGGTACTGAGCTAGGTGAACCTACAAAGAAGGAGAAAGAAGTCTTACCTCTCTCCACGCAGAGCAGAACTGCCAGCAGCGCAGCAAAGGAAGCCTTCATCCTCGGTGATGGTGCGCTTTGCAGGTGAGCAGAAAGGGGACAGAGGAACGGCGCTAGGAGCTGCCTGCTCCCGTTCAGAGTGTTGTATAAGGGCTCGGTGGCAGGGGAGGGGTCAGGGAGGTGTGGGCTGAGGAGGAGGCTTCTGCAGCCACGCACCACCCTCCGGGATCCCGGATCAACCACAGGGAGGAGGAGGAGGGCGCAAAACCTCTCCAAAGGGACATTCCAAGCGGCTGCGCTTTGCTCCAGTTCCTTCGCAGGCGATGAAAGAATGCAGATGAGGGCGAAAACAGTAGGACATTCAGCCAAAGGGAAAAGAACAAAGGGGAGGGAGAGAGGCACACACTCTTTCCAGCTCTGCTCCTGTTTTTGTCTGGAGACAGAGAGAGAGAGCATTCGCTCTAGGATTTCAAGGGTGGTGTGGCCAAACACGTTGCGTGACTTTGCAAGGACACAGAGAAGGGGAACGGGCAGGAGGGCTCCGGCAGCGCAGCGGGCGAGCAAATGCGCACAGGCTCACGGAATGGCAGGTTTGGCTGGGACCCCCAAGGGCCATCTAGCCCAACCCCCTTGCAATCACGGCTTCGGAAACCCAGGTTCATGTCCAGCCAACCTCTGCTGAAAGGCCTCCGACGAACCGCCACTTTACAAGGCCATAGGATCGTAGAAATGTAGAGTTGGAAGGGACCCCCAAGGGTCATCTAGTCCAGCCTGCAGCTGAGGAATCCCTGCCGGAATTGCACCGTAATGTTGAACGGCAACAGAACATAAAGGAGGGCCTGTATAGGAATGTGCCCTTCCCAGGGCAGTGAGCTTCTTGGATTAGTGGGGATTCAAACCTGGGTCTCTTGGGTCAGAGTCTGGCATTTTGTGGTGTAGTGGTTAAGAGCTGTAGTCTCGTAATCTGGTGAATCTGGTTAAACCACAGATCCTAGAGCTTGCCGATCAGAAGGTCGGCGGTTCAAATCCCCGTGACGGAGTGAGCTCCCGTTGCTCTGCCCCAACTTCTGCAAACCTAGAAGTTCGAAAGCACATCAGTGCAAATAGATAAATACGTACCGCTCCGGCGGGAAGGTAAATGACGTTTCCGTGCGCTGCTCTGGTTCACCAGAAGTGGTTTAGTCATGCTGGACACATGACCCGGAAGCTGTCTGCGGACAAACGCCGGCTCCCTCGGCCAGTAAAGTGAGATGAGCGCTGCAACCCCAGAGTCGTCCGCGACTGGACCTAATGGTCAGGGGTCCCTTTACCTTTATGTTAGCAAAAACATATAAGACAAGTACAAATACCTGCTGGGAATGTAAAGAGAAAGAATGTGCTTTTTACCATATGTGGTGGTCGTGGAAGGTAATAAAAGCTTTTGGAGAAATGATATATAATGTATTGAAAAAAATGTTTAAAATAACATTTATTTTTTTAAAAAAACCAGAAGCCTTTTTTTATTAAGTATTGTAGGGACTGAGATCCCAAAGGAGCAGAAAAGACTATTTATGCGACAACAGCCGCACGGATGCTACTAGCCCCAGAGGTGGAAAGAAGATAATGTCCCTACTAGAGAGGAATTGCAAACCAAGCTGTTGAACTACGCTGAAATGGCAAAACTGACTGGAAAGCTCAGGAACCAAGAAGACACAAACTTCAATAAAGAATGGAAAAAATATATAATTTATTTAAGAGAGCACTGTAAGCAGATGAAAACATTAGCAGGATTTTAATAACACTTTAGCATTTATCATGGACAATATGGAGAGAGATAAAACATGGATTGTGGAATAATATGCAGTTGAAAAGGTTGACAAAAGGACACATGGAGGGGATGCAGGGAAGCCTGGAGATTCAGATAAATCTCTAAATATGGATATGTATTTGGCATTGTTGTAATTTTACACTTGTAAAATCAAATAAAAATTATTTATTTATTTATTTATTTATTTATTTATTTAAAAAGCCATCCAAGTTGGTGGCTATCAGTGTCTCCTGGGGAAGTAGGTTCCATAGTTAAACTATGCACCTTTCTCTGTCCTGAATCATAGAATCATAGAGTTGGAAGAGACCACAAGGGCCATCCAGTCCAACCCCCTGCCAAGCAGGAAACACCATCAAAGCATTCCTGACAGGTGGCTGTCAAGCCTCTGCTTAAAGACCTCCAAAGAAGGAGACTCCACCGCACTCCTTGGCAGCAAATTCCACTGTCAAACAGCTCTTACTGTCAGGAAGTTCTTTCTAATAATAATAATAATAATAATAATAATAATAATAATAATAATAATAATTTATTACTTATACCCCGCTCATCTGGCTGGGTCTCCCCAGCCACTCTGGGCGGCTTTCAACAGAGCATTAAAATACAATAATCTATAAAACATTAAAAGCCTCCCTAATGTTTAGGTGGAATCTTCTTTCTTGTAGTTTGAATCCATTGCTCCGTGTCCGCTTCTCTTGAGCAGCAGAAAACAACCTTTCTCCCTCCTCTATATGACATCCTTTTATATATTTGAACATGGCTATCATATCACCCCTTAACCTTCTCTTCTCCAGACTAAACATACCCAGCTCCCTAAGCCGTTCCTCATAAGGCATCGTTTCCAAGCCTTTGACCATTTTGGTTGCCCTCTTCTGGACACGTTCCAGCTTGTCAGTATCCTTCTTGAACTGTGGTGCCCAGAATTGGACACAGTATTCCAGGTGAGGTCTGACCAGAGCGGAATACAGTGGTACTATTACTTCCCTTGATCTAGATGCTATACTTCTCTTGATGCAGCCCAGAATTGCATTGGCTTTTTTCTTCCCACATTCAGCTTCCTTGGATGTCCACCAGTTCTGGAAGCACTGGAAAAGGTCACACAACCTTTCCAGAAATCTAGCAAAGGGCTCGGTTCCCTACACAACTTCAGAAAGGAGGTTTCAGGAGGGAGGGTTGTGACGTGGCTGAAACTCTTTTAATTACCGATATTACTTGTTCAGGAATCCAGATTTGCTTCCCTCGTAATGCTAAGGACACAAGGAGAGTGTGCTGGATCCAGACAATTGTTCATCTAATCCGGCATCCTGTTATCACAGTGGCCAACTAGATGCCTCCACAGAAAACCCACAAGCAGATCAGTATCCTCTCCCCTGGTTTCCAACAACCAGCATTCATAATCAAGGCTGCCTCCAGTTATGGTATGCTCAAAAGCAGGCATCCCCAAACTCGGCCCTCCAGATGTTTTGGGACTACAACTCCCATCATCCATGACCTTTTAGCTAGGGATGATGGGAGTTGTAGTCCCAAAACATCTGGATGCCTGCTCAAAAGCAAGCCCAGCTGCAGGAAATGATAATATTGTTGAAGTGTATCACAGCCTTGACCAGTTGGATATAGCAGAGTACACGCAGGATTCCAGGAAGCATACAGTTGTAAATTGCTTAGGATGAAGCAGGAACAAGACGTTGCGACTAGTTGCTTGTTTAAACTACAGTTGTTTGTTATGTGCAGCACTCACAAGTTACTATATACAGAATGCAGACACAGATCATAAACTCTCACTAACCATTGACTAACAACCAACCTTCTTACTAAAGCTCACCACTACAGGGAAGCCATGAGTCATCATGCCTTTATGGATAACCCTGTCCAATAGCAGACCTCTTAAAAGGTAAAGGGACCCCTGATCATTAGGTCCAGTCGCAGACGACTCTGGGGTTGCAGCACTCATCTCGCATTATTGGCCGAGGGAGCTGGCATACAGCTTCCGGGTCATGTGGCCAGCATGACTAAGCCGCTTCTGGTGAACCAGAGCAGTGCACGGAAATGCCGTTTACCTTCCCGCCAGAGCGGTACCTATTTATCTACTTGCACTTTGACGTGCTTTCGAACTGCTAGGTGGGCAGGAGCTGGGACCAAGCAAAGGGAGCTCACCCCGTCACGGGGATTCGAACCATCAGCCTTCTGATCGGCAAGCCCTAGGCTCTGTGGTTTAACCCACAGCGCCACCAGCTCCCTGTGGGCCCCAATCTCCAGGTAGATTAGTTCTCAGCCCAGGCTTCTTGGCCTCCAGCCAACCCTTAATTGGCTCTGTTGAAGCTGCAATTCGGCACGTAGTCAAAAAACCCAACAAATATTAGGGTGCACGTACATCAATGCATAACCCACAAGTTCGAAAACACGAAAAAGCATGCAAAACACACCCAAGTCTTCCAAAAGATTTAAAGAGACCTTAATCCCTCAGAGGCAGGGCCGGATTTAGATTTGGTGAGGCCCTAAGCTCGTGAGGGTAATGGGGCCCTTTGTTGTTGTCCGTTGTCAACAACAAACTGTTGCTGGTATGCCCTGTGTAGGACCTTAAGGTCCTCAAATAATAACATTTTGGAGGTCCCGAGCCACAAGGATGCTAGGCTGGCCTCAACTAGGGCCAGGGCCTTCTCAGTACTGGCCCCGACTTGGTGGAACGGTCTGTCAGAAGAGACCAGGGCCCTGCGGGATTTGGCATCTTTCTGCAGGGCCTGCAAGACGGAGCTGTTCCGCCTGGCCTTTGGGTTGGTTTTAGTTTAACCCTGATGTTTCATTCCTTTATGGTTTGATTGGTGGGCTACCGGTACTTAAAAATGAGGCTGCATTTTAAACTTTAAATCATATTTTAACCTGCATTTTAATTGATTGTTTTGTATGTTCTGTTGTGATTTTACTGGTGTTAGCCGCTCTGAGCCCGGTCTTGGCTGGGAAGGGCGCGGTATAAATAAAAATTTATTATTATTATTTGTGTTGAATATATGCTATATGGTACCGGTCATTTATGGACCTAATAGGTACCTCAAGCCATTTGCCATACAACCAGTCCATGCAGAATGTAGGCACCCTATATATAGAAAGGAGCAAACCAGGGATATTTGAGGGAGCAGGCTAGCAGGCCCCTGACTTACACCACAGGAGCCTACACAACACAAAACACTGTTGCTGTCTGTAGGTTTTATTGTATTTGTTTTTTATCTTATATTTTGGAAATGTACATCCAGGTTTTTCCCCTTTAAATTTTTTTGGGGGCCCCCAAGAGAGTGGGGCCCTAACTATAGCTTGCTTAGCTTATACGTAAATCTGGCACTGCTCAGAGGTTCTGCAGCGAAGGTCTGCCTGCAGATGTACAATGGAACTTTCTTTATATGTCAATCATTCTGCAGGGGAGTTTATTGATTATTTTGCCTCTTTTTATGAATGAAAGACACTGATTTATCAATGAAGCATGGGCTGAAGCAGCACGGGGGCCTGACAGCAATATGGTGGCTGTGTTTTAAACCCTGGTCGACCTTGAAGACCCTCTCCAGTCACGTAGGCAGGAATTCCTTGCTGGGTCAACTATCAGAAAAACCGGTCTGACAGGTGTATGTCAAAAGCAAATAGGACAACGTTGTGTGTGAATGTACCAGACAGACTGGGAAGAGCCATAAACAGGGATCTTGGCTGACAGGCAGGAATTCACGTCCTCAAATTTCACTGGGTAACTCCTTCTTCCGACATTTTGGTGACACTTATGTTATGCTTTGGGGTGATCTCTCTGTCAAAGGAGACGGATTTCCTGAGGTTTTAAAAGATGTTACACACCTTTGTTCAGGGCTGCTCCTCACCTCCTTGCAAACTGGGGGGGGGGGCTGTGTTGCAACAGATCCAATAAAATGCCTTGCAGCCTCCGTTTGGATCTCTGACCAATAGCGGACCTCAAGGGAGCCAGTGTGGTGTAGTGGTTAAGTGCGGTAGACTCGTAATCTGGTGAACCGGGTTCGCGTCTCCGCTCCTCCACATGCAGCTGCTGGGTGACCTTGGGCTAGTCAGCCTTCTCCGAAGTCTCTCAGCCGCACTCACCTCACAGAGTGTTTGTTGTGAGGGAGGAAGGGAAAGGAGAATGGTAGCCGCTTTGAGACTCCTTTGGGTAGTGATAAAGCGGGATATTTAAAGCCCTAAACGGCCTCGGTCCTGTATACACCTGAAGGAGCGTCTCCACCCCCACCGTTCAGCCTGGACACTGAGATCCAGCGCCGAGGGCCTTCTGGCGGTTCCCTCACTGCGAGAAGCAAAGCTACAGGGAACCAAGCAGAGGGCCTTCTCGGTAGTGGCGCCCGCCCTGTGGAACGCCCTCCCAGCAGAGGTCAAAAAGGTAAACAACCATCTGACATTCAGAAAATACCTCAAGGCAGCCCTATTTAGGGAAGTTTTTAACTTGTGATATTTTAATGTTTTTTAATGTTGTTGGAGGCCGCCCAGAGTGGCTGGGGAGACCCAGCCAGATGGGTGGGGTACAAATAAAAATTATTATTATTATTATTATTATCAAATCCAAACTCTTCTTCTTCTTCTTCTTCTTCTTCTTCTTCTTCTTCTTCTTCTTCTTCCGCTTCCATAAACCCCAAACCACATTGTTTTGTTTTATATTTAGCTGACCTGGGATTTTCCCTCTTCTGACTAATCCTAGTGCTAGGATTGCGAAAGGGGGAAGGAGAGGAATGTCTTGCGGGTGAGAGAAGTCAACAAATAAACAGGATGACTCAACACCTGTTGAGACACACTTTGTGTGATGGGAAAAGATTCCGGGAGACAGCAGGAGTAACAAGTCAATCCAAACCGGGAGCTGTATAGCTGGATACTAATCGTTTGTGCTGCTTACGATTGCAGAAGGACTCAGAGACAATCTCTTTTTTAAAATAATAATAATAATTTTGATAGAATTTTACATTTTTATCCTCATCACAATAACATCTCAAACAAAACCAAATATCCCCCTCCCCCCCTATGGCTTCCCTCAACTTCCTCCTCTGGTTTATTGTATATTAACTTCTCCTGCTTTTTTAATTATACCTTAATGGATGGATGGATGGAAGTGAGAGCTGGACCACAAAGAAGGCTGATCGCCGAAGAATTGATGCTTTTGAATTATGGTGCTGGAGGAGACTCTTGAAAGTCCCATGGACTGCAAGAAGATCAAACCTATCCATTCTGAAGGAAATCAGCCCTGCGTGCTCACTAGAAGGACAGATCCTGAAGTTGAGGCTCCAAGACTTTGGTCACCTCATGAGAAGAGAAGACTCCCTGGGAAAGACCCTGATGTTGGGAAAGATGGAGGGCACAAGGAGAAGGGGACGACAGAGGACGAGATGGTTGGACAGTGTTCTCGAAGCGACCAACATGAGTCTGACCAAACTGCGGGAGGCAGTGGAAGACAGGAGCGCCTGGCGTGCTCTGGTCCATGGGGTCACGAAGAGGCGGACACGACTAAATGACTAAACAACAACAACAACAATATCATATTCTCTAAATTAAACCATTCCTGTATTCTTTTTGTTAATTGTAGACTCAGAAACAATCTCCACCTCCCAGAGGTTCTGTTGCAACCTCCAAGTGCAGGCGGTCATAATCCGGGGTCCCCTAGCTTTGTTCAGGTGTTCCCTGGAGTGTCTGTGGATTTGCGGGGCTTCCCCGGAAGCTGCAGTTAGTGCAGAATGCTGCAGCATAATTGCTGGAAGGAGTGAGGCCTCGCCAGCATGTAACACCTGCGGCTCAGAGATCTGCAACCGGTTGCCAATTTGCTACTATGCCAAGTTCAAGGTGTTACTATTAGTACGGCAAAGCCCTTAAAACAGCGGTTCTTAAGCTTTCGCCCCCCCCCCCTCTGGGCCACACTTCCAGAATTAAAATATGCTCGCGCTACAAACCAAACTTTTTATTGGTAAGAAATACATTGGAAAACAGAAGGAGACAACCGCTAGCAGTGCTTTGATTTACAGCATAGAACACAACTACTTTATAACATAATCATGGGACTCCCAGAAAGTATAAGAAAATGAATCATCCCCAAAATATAATTATAAACAATCCACTTGCGTATGTATGTATAAAAGTATGTATAAAAACTCAATGAGAGGTGTGAGTTTGTTTTGCCAGGTAATCCCATTTATATTAAGTCTAATAGAGCATAGAGGTATAGTTACAGGGATAGTCCGGGAAGCCGGAGGGCCCCCCCCCCCCATTCTATCTGCCTTAACCCTTGCAAAGCCCTCTCAAGAAGTAGCACCCAAAGTTCCAACAGAATACACCAGCAAAAGGAGAAAAAGCAAACTTGAAGAGTCCTTTGTTGCATTTTAGGAGAGCCTTCTCATCTGTTCTGGGTTTGGCTGCCTTTCCGAGCACAATTCAAAGTGTTGGTGCTGACCTTTAAAGCCCTAAACGGCCTCGGTCCTGTATACCTGAAGGAGCGTCTCCACCCCCATCGTTCTGCCCGGACACTGAGGTCCAGCGCCGAGGGCCTTCTGGTGGTTCCCTCACTGTGAGAAGCCAAGTTACAGGGAACCAGGCAGAGGGTCTTCTCGGTAGTGGCACCCGCCCTGTGGAACGCCCTCCCACCAGATGTCAAAGAGAACAACAATTACCAGACTTTTAGAAGACATCTGAAGGCAGCCCTGTTTAGGGAAGCTTTTAATGTTTGATTGATTATTGTATTTTAATATTTTGTTGGAAGTTGCCCAGAGTGGCTGGGGAAGCCCAGCCAGATGGACGAGGTAGAAATAATAAATTATTATTATTATTATTATTATTATTGATTTTAATAACAGCTGCATCTGCTGATGTTAACGTTCTTGTTTTCTTGTAGAATATATCATATCTATAATATTACTTTGCATTGTGTTGATATCATGTAAGCGGGTTGAATAACTTGTAAAAAATATGTACATGCCACTATATCATTTTTTTAAAAAACACCAAAGCGAATGTAGTTTCAGAGATAGCGTGATAACCAAAAGACAGAGCAGTAAATCTAAAAAGAGATGTTGGCAATCTCTAGAACACCTAGAACACCAGGGTCCACCAACTGCCACTAGGTGCAAAAGCCAGTGTGGTGTAGTGGTTACAGTGTCAGGCTGGAAGACCTGGGTTCGAATTCCCCACGTGAAGCTTGCTGGGTGACCTTGGGGACCAGTCCCTGCCTCTCAGCCTCACTTACCTCACAGGGTTGTTGTGGGGGTTAAATGAGGAGGGGGGAGAACCATGTGTGCCCCCTTGAGCTCAATGGAGAGAGAGAAAGTGGGACAGAAATGCAAATAATGATAAAAATGGCTTGGGGGTGCCGTTAAATGCAGAACGGTGGGAGGTGGGTGAAGGCAGGGACCCGACACACTTCGTAATCCAGGCACTGAATTGTAACCTGAATGCAGAAGCTGAGATTGACAGAATTGCTACTGATCCGGGAGGAGAGCATGAAACTCGTAAAGCCGGCCAGCAAAGTTCCTGAAATACTAGGTCAGGGGTTATTGTGTTAGCTCAGCCCAAAGATTGCGTTGGCAGTAGCAGAACTGAACTCTTCGTTGTTCCACATTCAGGAATCCACTCCCGGTCTCTCTGACACATCCAAGCTTTCTCAGCAGGGGCGGAGCAAAGGGGTGCGTTGGGGGCGGGTCTCCCCGGGTGCCACCCTGGAGGGGGTGACACTCGGCGCCCCCCTGCGATGCCCAAGCCGAGCCCCGCCGCCCGGTAAAAAGCCTCGCTCCGCGGCTTGCTCGCAGCAACCCGCTATGTAGGGCACATGCGCAGCGTCGCTACATTGTTATGCATGTGTTGTACGTAGCGACACTGCGCATGCGCGCTACATAGCGACACCCCGCCCCTGGGTGCCCCCGAGTTTGCCGCTCCGGGTGCCCGAGCGGCTAGCTCCGCCGCTGTTTCTCAGGGTGCTCCTGGACAACCTGTTTATATAGGGTGATCCCAAAGTTGGTGGTACTGCCCCCCTGGGGGGACGGGGGATTACCTAGGGTTGTGCTAAGAGGCAAGCAGACCGCAGGGGGGCGATGGGGGTTCATCGGATGAGCTACCTGGTCCGCACTTCCTGAAATAAGGCACAGACCAAAACGGAGCTCTCCTTTGAGACCCGCAGTTCTCCAAATTGTGCGGTGCATTTGTCCAATGGAAAACAATGCAAATTGTTGTCGGGAAAATGTTGCAGAACCGCCTCCTGTATTTGCAGTAGGAAGAAGAATCGCCTCCGCTTCATGCAGAATAGCATCAAAGTAATTCAGGTGCCAATTCAAATTAAAACCATCGTGCACCTTAACAAAATGCAGCGGGGATCTCTCTCTTTCCACTTTTTGGCAGAAACGCGAAGCAATTCCCACAAGCGACAGTACGTTTGAACTAGTTTTGATTGTTGCCCAGTAGGAAATGCTTGTGGTTATTCAAAAGTATTGTTAAAAATGCAAACGGGGAGAAATCTGCACGGTGCAGACAGTATATTACTAGCCACAATGACTGTGTTCTGCCTCCAAGGTTGGATGGAGGCAGTTTGCCTCTGAGTGCCAGTTTGCCTCCTGGAAGCCACAGGAGGGGAGAGATCACTGTTGCGCTCGCATCCTGCTCCAGGGTTTCCCACTGGGGCATCTGGTTCGCCACCGTGAAAACAGGAGGCGGGACTAGATGAGCCTACTTGGGCCTGATCCAGCAGACAGGTTGATTTGTGCCACAATGTCACCAATAAAGGGGGGGGGGGCGGACACCATATTGTAATACCTGGAAAAGACTCCTGCCCGGGAGTGTGTCACCCTCTTTGCAAAACAAAGGTTTCTGTTGTGGTTAGTTGTTTTGCAGAACATCTATTGCATTTCTCAGCTCCACCCTTTAAAATTAAGATTGCTTATGTAAGATAGCAATAAGGCCTGGGGATTTCCATTAGGCATTTGCTATCTGTTGGCCAACTCCAGATGTAGTCATCATCCTACGAGTTTCTGGTGTGAACGGCCAAGAATGAAGAGCGAAGAAAGGGGAG
The DNA here is from genome assembly GCA_034642065.1 of Darevskia nairensis. Lineage (NCBI taxonomy): Eukaryota > Metazoa > Chordata > Lepidosauria > Squamata > Lacertidae > Darevskia > Darevskia nairensis. The sequence continues at coordinate 337,004 of JAWWNI010001120.1, read as the reverse complement.
CTCTGCATGCAATGGTGTCGTGCTGAGCATAAGGACAACAACATTGTTGATCTGGAAGGGACCCAAGGAGTCATCTAGTCCAGCCCTCGGCAATGCAGGAATCGCGGTGTTGTATTCTCTGAGAGTTAACACAGCATAGCGAGAAATGGAGCTCTCATAAGCTCTCATTCCTCCCTATTTGTGGGGCATAGGAATTCGTTCATTCCCCCCCCCCCCAATATAGTCCGGCCCCCCACAAGGTCTGAGGAACAGTGGACCGGCCCCCTGCTGAAAAAGTTAAGAGCGGTAGACTCGTAATCTGGTGAACCGGGTTTGCGTTTCCGCTCCTCCCCATGCAGCTGCTGGGTGACCTTGGACCAATCACACTTCTTTGAAGTCTCTCAGCCCCACTCACCTCACAGAGTGTTTGTTGTGGGGGAAGAAGGGAAAGGAGAATGTGAGCCGCTTTGAGACTCCTTCGGGTAGTGATGAAGCGGGATATCAAATCCAAACTCTTCTTCTTCTTCTAAGAATGCACTTTCTTACTACCGGTAGTGTCTCTTCAGAACTAGGGCTGAGCAATATCTAGTTTTCAGCACTGAGATATATCACCAACTAAACATTGTCATATCGTAGGGTTGGCATATGTCTGGAATTTCCTGGACATAGCCTGTATTTGTCCCTTGCTAGCAGCGTCCGGACGGATATCGCGCAACAACTTTTGTGTCCAGTTTTTCACTTTTTGAAATATGGCAACCCTAATATATTGATATTCACTGCTTGGACAAGTGAAACCAACCACCTGTCTCCTTGATCCTTCCCCATCCTGGCTCGTAAAAGTGTGCCGGGAAGGGCTTGGCGATAGGCTCTGTGGGGTGATGAATGCTTCCCTCTGTGAGGGAGCCTTCCCAGACATGCTAAAAGAGGCGGTCATTAAACCACTTCTTTAAAAAAATATTTGGACCCAGCCAATATGGCCAACTATCGCCCAGTCTCAAGTCTTCCATTCTTGGGCAAGGTGATTGAGCGACTGGTTGCTGAACAACTCCAGGCACGCCTGGAGGATACAGACCATTTGGATCCCTTCCAATCGGGATTCAGGCCTCATCATGGGACCGAAATTGCCTTGGTTGCTCTGGTCAATGATCTCCAGCGGGCTAAGGATAAAGGTGAAACTGTTTCCTAGTTCTGCTGGATCTCTCATGCATCATAATTCACCATATGTTGCCAGGTCAAAAACTATGAAACCGATTTGAGAGCAGTACATGTGAAAAGGATCTAGGAGTCTTGGTAGACCACAAACTTGACATGAGTCAACAGTGTGATGCAGCAGCTAAAAAAGCCAATGCAATTCTGGGCTGCATCAATAGGAGTATAGCATCTAGATCAAGGGAAGTAATAGTACCACTGTATTTCGCTCTGGTCAGACCTCACCTGGAATACTGTGTCTAGTTCTAGGCACCACAGTTCAAGAAGGATACTGACAAGCTGGAACGTGTCCAGAGGAGGGCAACCAAAATGGTCAAAGGCCTGGAAACGATGCCTTATGAGGAACGGCTTAGGGAGCTGGGTATGTTTAGTCTGGAGAAGAGAAGGTTAAGGGGTGATATGATAGCCATGTTCAAATATATAAAAGGATGTCATATAGAGGAGGGAGAAGTTTGTTTTCTGCTGCTCCAGAGAAGCGGACACGGAGCAATGGATTCAAACTACAAGAAAGAAGATTCCACCTAAACATTAGAAAGAACTTCCTGACAGTAAGAGCTGTTTGACAGTGGAATTTGCTGCCAAGGAGTGTGGTGGCGTCTCCTTCTTTGGAGGTCTTTAAGCAGAGGCTTGACAGCCACCTGTCAGGAATGCTTTGATGGTGTTTCCTGCTTGGCAGGGGGTTGGACTGGATGGCCCTTGTGGTCTCTTCCAACTCTATGATTCTATTATTTCAAACCGGTTTGGGACAATATATCAATATATCGCCCAGCCCTGTTCAGTGTCAGCAAATACCCCGCCTGGGGCAGTTTGTGAGACTGCCCCAAAGCCAGAGCAAAGCCGTGTGCGCACATCCCCGGCTACTGGAGTAGTCCGGTGGCGCAGTCATATGTGATTGTTCCCTAGCATGAAGAACAACACACACAAGCCATGATTTAGGCTAAACTATTCATTGTAGGAATAGTGCAGAGAGAATCTCTGCTGCCAGCTTAATAAGACAGAGCTGGCATAAAGCCGTCTGTCCGGCGTCAGGTCTAGCCAGAAGAGAGAGCACAAAGGCTAGGATTACAATAGTACAGTGAAACGTAAACATCCCATGTAGGAAAACAGATAAGGCAACTTTCTCATGGCTTCGTGAGACAGGCAAAAATCAGGCTGCTGCAGCTGTTTGCCGCTCGGCTTGGACAAAAATCATAACTACTCTTGAGATAATGGACTTGAATCCCACAGGCATCTGGTCGGCCTCTGTGAGAACAGGATGCTGGACTAGATGGGCCACTCGCCTCAACCAGCAAGGCTCTTCTGTTCTTAAGTGATCTGTCTTTATGCGTGGAAGGGATGATTAAAGCATCACCCTCCAGCCACAAGGATTAGGGCGTTGTCCCAGAAACTTAAAGTCCTCGAGGTCACAAGGTGATGGACATAAATAAATGCACCCATAAATAATAGACTTGCTATGGTACTCCTAGCAAGGAAGGTAATTTTAGGGACAGCACTTCTGGAAACATTTAACGATGACTCACGTGCTGTGGCTCAATCCACCCCTCCCCATAGCAATCATCCAATAGCTGTGGAAAGAATGAGCCGGATATTTGGAGCAGAGCAGGAATCCCCTCCAACAGAAAAGAAGTAAACCATATTTTCCTACTTGGGCTCAGCTCCCCAGGAACATGCTCAACTTCATGTGTTCTGGGTAGGCCCAGTAAATGTGTCTCTCTGAGGGAATTCTGACCCAGTGGAGCAGTTAGGAGATGCTAATCTTAGGGATATCCTGGGAGCAGCCCCTTTACTGTCCCATCGACTATCACACCAGGAGCAAGACTTTGGGGTCATAGTGGATAGCTTGTTGTGGACTTAGTATGCAGCAGCTATGGAAAAGGCAGATTCCATGCTAGGGGTCATTAGGAAAGGAACTGAAAATAAAACTGCCAATATCATAATGCTGTTATGTAAATCTATGGTGCAACCGCATTTGGAGTACTGTGGAATGATCTCTCTCTTTTAACTTTTCTCCCTCCTCTATATGACATCCTTTTATATATTTGAACATGATAGCCATATTCAAATATATAAAAGAATGTCATATAGAGGAGGGAGAAAGGTTGTTTTCTGCTGCTCCTGAGAAGCGGACACGGAGCAATGGATTCAAACTACAAGAAAGAAGATTCCACCTAAACATTAGGAAGAACTTCCTGACAGTAAGAGCTGTTCGACAGTGGGATTTGCTGCCAAGGAGGGTGGTGGAGTCTCCTTCTTTGGAGGTCTTTAAGCAGAGGCTTGACAGCCATCTGTCAAGAATGCTTTGATGGTGTTCCTGCTTGGCAGGGGGTTGGACTGGATGGCCCTTGGGGTCTCTTCCAACTCTAGGATTCTATGATTCTAATCTTTTCTGCTTTATTGCTCACAATTGTATCTTTACATCTTTACATCGTGACTTTACATCATATACCCTTTCCCCCCTATTTTAAGACGTAGTCATAAAATAAGCCATAGCAGGATTTTTTCGCATTTGCGAAATATAAGCCGTACCCCGAAAATAAGCCATAGTGATAGGCACAGTTCTGGAGGGCGCAAGGAAAACGTGAGGCTGGGCTTACGTAATAAAGACACCCCCCTCAAAATAAGCCATAGTGCGTTTTCTTGAGGGAAAAAATATATAAGACGGCGTCTTAAAATAGGGGAAACACGGTATATATATATATATATATATATATATATATATATATATATATATATATGATGGTTCTACTAAGCATCCTGAGTCAGGGGGCACCATCTTAGGGGGACCAAGGGCCCCTCATTTTTCAAGGAGGGGCTCCCCTCAATATTGCACAGCCTGTAGTGGGCCCTATCAGACCTCCTCGGACCTACCCACAGCTGAGGCGGTCCCCGTTGGGCCAACCAGCAACTGCGACAGCCTTCCCAGCCTTCTTCCATGTGTGACATCACTTCTGAGATAAATCTGGGACTGTCCCTGGAAAATAGTCCATCAATCAATAAAAATTTATTCGACCGTCAGTCAGAAAGCAAATATTATCCATACAAAAGTTAAAACGTCTAAACATCTGGAAAAGCGTGACACTTAGAAACAGCGAAAAGTATATTATACATTTAGGCCTGTGTCAATACAGTCAATTTTAGCCTTACGACGCTTAAAGGCCAAAAAAAGAAATTTGGCCACCGAGAAGGTTGTTGTTCCAGTGAACTTGTTCAGCAAATACAAAACCAGTCTTTCTCTGTCTACTGGGCTATGTTGGCATAGGAGTGGAGCTATAAGTTTTTGTCTAAGATCTGCATAGAATGGGCAGATCCAAAGAAGATGTTCAGTTGACTCAACCACTCCCAGAGCACAGGGGCAAAGTCTCTGGGTGTATGGGACTCCCCTGAACCTTCCCCACAAAACCGCCGATTCCAGAACGTTTAACCTAGAGGCTGTAAGGAGCCTACGGTATTCCACATAGTGGATTTCCGCCAGATAAGGGGCTGGTGAAATCTGAGATATCTGTTCCCCCAAATACATCCCAGGTTTCACAAGAGCAATGTCCTCTTGCCTAGCAATATCCCTCAGTCTTTGAGAGATCACAACTTTAGCTTGGCTAAATGTCATAGACTCCAGGAAGAGATGCGACAATCCGCAGGTCTGCACTTCATTCATAATCTCCTTTTCCCACGGTGATTGAAAATCATCCCTCAATATCAGGGGGGCCAAGCCCACCGGGTTAAAACATAACTTGAGCCATAGCCAGAGTTTTGTCTTCAAGGCCACGTGCCGAAAAGACTGCCAACCCACCTCTAGTCTCATGACCGCCTCTGCTACAGAAGGGGGGATCCTGAGGATGGCTGTAAGAAATCGGGTTTGGATAGCTTCCAATCTAAGAAAGTCCCGACGTATACCCAGGGAAATGCCCACCATCTCAAAGCAACTGATTGGGCCTGGTTCTTAGCATATAGGGATCTATTGGGTTGAGGAAAAGCTGACATCTAAAAATAAAGCATTAATGCTTCTTTCTTCTTCTTCTCCTTTGGCGATCCCTCTTAGCCGAGTAAGATTGTCTTCCATGAACACGATCTTAACAGTGAGTCCGTAAGTGACTCTGGAGGCCAATTCTGGATCCACACGTCCTTCCACAGCGGGGACATTGGAGTTGATCACGGTGTGGATTTGACAAGCGTGCCTTCCTCTTAACAGGTTTCTCCCTTGCGTCCTGAGTTCGAGTGTCTTCAAAGCCCGTGACACCTTTGCTAAAGGCTGTTCTCCAACTGGAGCGCTCGCAGGCGACGGACCTCCCCCTCAAGCTTCCCGCTTGACCCCTTCGACTGTTACTAAGTGAACTTAACACTGAGGTGCTCTGGGTTCGAATTCCCTTTCGCCCCACCTCTAACCTTCGTGGTCCGTCTGAGTTGTCTGTCCCTTTTATTCTAACTTGGGACAACTTAGTAACAGGGGTTTCTCTTGTCCAGCCAACGTGACCGTGGTAGATATATGCTCTATGCTCTGGGCTTGGGGGTTTAAATTGCCTCTCAGCTTGCAGTCCTGGGCCTCTGTCTCCGCAGATCCCTTGGCAACTGTGTAGCTTTCCCCAAGGCTTCACCCCTCTGGCCCCTCCCAAGAGAAACTCCGAGACACAAACTATCCCTTTTTGCAGGTAAGTTTTGCCTCTTCCCTGAGTTTATCTCCTCACAAGCATTCATATATCGCTGGACCAAATAAACGACGATTTTTCTCTTGGCTCAACAAAAGCAAGTCTTTATTTCGTACAGAACATAACGTTTCAGTGTTTAATTGGTTCTTCAGTTCAGTTTCCAATCCAAACATAACCACTTTCAGTTTAACAAACTGATCGTCTTCCTAACCTGGCCTAACCTAGCCTACCCATCACTATCCTGGTCCCACTCCCTCTTCTTCCAGTCACCACTCACTCCCTCCCTCTTCTCCTCTCACCAACGGCTGCTCCCTCCTTTTTAACTGCGGAATGTCCCGCCTCCCCCCGAGTGAGCTGCCACTCAAACACGGAGTGAACATCCTCTTTAACTGAATCCCTTACTTTGGGTCAGGTCCGCCACACCAGCATTTCCCAATTGTCGGTGTTTTTACTACTTTTTCTTTTTTTAAGATTTGCCTTGAGAGAGTCTTTAAACCTCTTTTGTTGACCACCGGCATTACGCTTTCCATTTGTAAGTTCGTGCCGGACACCCTGAAAGACGGGCGGAACCCAGCGCCTATATCCTGATCTGCAGACTGCGGCTTGGCAGCCCTGAGATAGGCCCAGCTGACACAGCAAGCCCCGGAAACTGTTGCACAATGAGAAACAGGCTCCCCCAAGCCTGGCAAATCACACGCGCCACTGTGACTCACCGCTTCCAAAACCTCCTACACATTCCCATTGCAAAAGTGGCGATACAACCACCCACAGAGACGGCAGGCAGGCAGCACTCTCTGCCAGGGGCGGCCTCGCAATTTGTGAGTCCCAGCGGAAGGGCGGGGAAAGAGCATTTAATTTCTAAAATTAGAGGTGCCTGGGATCAGCTGTATCAGGAAGGAAGTCCTTTCCCCTTAATCCGAGAAGCAGATGAGCTGGTTGAGTAGTTGCATTGGTTGGGCTTGCTTTTTGCTTGGCCCTGGGCCAAAGACCTGCTTCTTGCTCCCTGAAAATTCCTCCCTCCCTCCCCTCCGCAGTCCTGAACTCACTCTCACAGGGGCCGAAGGTGGTAAGATTCAGGCCACACCAAAGGAAGCACTTTGCACGTAGTTAAGCTGCGGAACTCACTGCCACAGGAAGGTAGCGGCGGCCACCAACTTGGATGGCTTGAAAAGAGGCTTAGACAAATTCATGGAGGGCTAAGGGTAACAATGGCCACTGGCCACGATGGCTATGTTCCTCCTCCACTGTCAGAGGCAGCAATGCATATGAATACCAGTTACTTGGAATCGCAAGAGGGCAGTGCGCTGTTGCGCTCAGGTCCCTTATGGAATATGACTAGGACTTATCAGTGGCTACTGGCTTGAAAGAGGAAACAGAACCTCCATATGGTGGCTAATGGATTGAGGTTGAATCCTGACAAGACAGAAGTACTGTTTTGCAAGGACAGGGAACTGGCAGGTGTGGAGGGCTCCCTGGTCCTGAATGGGATAGCTGTGCCCCTAAAGGAGCAGGCGCGCAGCCTGGGAGTCATTTTGGACTCACAGCTGTCCATGGAGGCTGCGTCCAGGGAGGCTGTCTACCAGCTCCACCTGAGACCGTACCTGCCGCAAACTGTCTTGCCAGAGTGGTGCATGCTCTGGTTATCTCAAGCTTGGGCTACTGCAACGCGCTCTACCTTTGAAGGTGAGCCAGAAACTGCAACTAATCCAGAATTCAGCAGCTAGACTGGTGACTGGGAGCGGCCGCTGAGACCATATAACACTGGTCTTCAAAGACCTACATTGGCTCCCAGTACGTTTCTGAGCACAATTCAAAGTGTTGGTGCTGACCTTGAAAGCCCTAAACGGTCTCGACCCAGTATACCTAAAGGAGCATCTCCACCCCCATCATTCAGAGCCTGAGGTCCAGCGCCGAGGGCCTTCTGGCAGTTCCCTCACTGCAAAAAATGAGGTTGCAGGGAACCAGGCAGAGGGCCTTCTTGGTAGTGGCGCCCGCCCTGTGAAATGCCCTCCCATCAGATGTCATCAAGATAAGTAACTATACAACCTTTAGAAGACATCTGAAGGCAGCTCTGTTTAGGGAAGTTTTTAATGTTTGATGTTTTATCGCTTTATTATTATTATTATTATTATTATTATTATTATTATTATTATTATTATCATCATCATTAATTCTGTTGGGAGCCATCCAGAGTGGCTGGGGAACCCCAGCCTGAGGGGTTGGGTATAAATAAATTGTTGTTGTTGTTGTATTCAGGACTTGTTGTTCAGTCATTCAGTCGTGTCCGACTCTTTGTGACCCGATGGACCAGAGCACGCCAGGCACGCCTATCCTTCACTGCCTCTCGCAGTTTGGCCAAACTCATGTTAGTAGCTTCAAGAACACTGTCCAACCATCTGCCGTCCCCTTCTCCTTGTGCCCTCAATCTTTCCCAACATCAGGGTCTTTTCTAGGGAGTCTTCTCTTCTCATGAGGTGGCCAAAGTACTGGAGCCTCAACTTCAGGATCTGTCCTTCTAGTGAGCACTCAGGGCTGATTTCTTTAAGAATGGATAGGTTTGATCTTCTTGCAGTCCATGGGACTCTCAAGAGTCTCCTCCAGCACCATAATTCAAAAGTATCAATTCTTCGGCGATCAGCCTTCTTTATGGTCCAGCTCTCACTTCCATACATCACTACTGGGAAAACAATAGCTTTAACTATACGGACCTTTGTTGGCAAGGTGATGTCTCTGCTTTTTAAGATGCTGTCTAGGTTTGTCATTGCTTTTCTCCCAAGAAGCAGGCGTCTTCTAATTTCGTGACTGCTGTCACCATCTGAAGTGATCATGGAACCCAAGAAAGTGAAATCTCTCACTGCCTCCATTTCTTCCCCTTCTATTTGCCAGGAGGTGATGGGACCAGTGGCCATGATCTTAGTTTTTTTGATGTTGAGCTTCAGACCATATTTTGCGCTCTCCTCTTTCACCCTCATTAAAAGGTTCTTTAATTCCTCCTCACTTTCTGCCATCAAGGTTGTACCATCAGCATATCTTAGGTTGTTGATATTTCTTCCGGCAATCTTAATTCCGGTTTGGGATTCATCCAGTCCAGCCTTTCGCATGATATTCAGGGGTGGTCTACCTCTAAACACCAGTGGCTAAGGGGCAAGAGTGGGAGATTGTTGGTGCCTAAGCCCTGCATGAGAGCCTTCCAGGATCATCTAGTTTGACTGTTTCTGTAGTGCTGGGAATGGCAAAACTCTCCCCCAGCTCTCCCCAGAGATGCTCTCCTCCTATCGCTTTAGCATTGCAATAGGAAAAGTCACGCCTTGTATGGAAACTCAGAAGACGTAAACACCAGCTATTTATAAAACTCAGATGTGACTGTGTTGAGGTGGGTAAGCTGCTCTTTGAACAAATATTACCCTTTAATTCGATTAACAAAACAAGCAGACGATCTCCCAGTTTAACAGGTTGCATTAAGGGCTTTGCATGTTCTGTCAAGCTCCGAAATGCCAGGAAATTACAGTCCTGAACAGATGCATTATTTAAGCAATATTGATATGATATGGGGTGTTCGCCTGCCCTGAGGGTAGTTCCAGCTTTACAAAGACTTTGGATCTGGATGGCTGTCAGTAGCAGAGCAGCAGATCAAAGCCTCAGACACATGGAATGGTAGTCAACTAAGTTTTACTAAGAGTAGACCTATTGGAATTAATGTGCCTGACTTAGGGGGGCAAGATCAAAGGGGCAACCATTTCCCAAAGGGCCCATTCCGAGGCCTCTTCACCGTTCTGAAGTTTCAAACAATCCCTGTTTTTTCCAACATCTTCCTTCCTTCCGAACTGAGTCAGAGAGAACAAAACAAGGCAAGGCAAGCGCCAGTAAAGATTCCCCTTGCCCAGTGGTGGACTTTCGGCACTCAAATTTCAGCGCTGCCTAAATTCAGCGATCCCGGACTCTCCCGCTCCGTTCTACAGCATTGTTTCGGCACCCCCTGCTGGCCAGCACCCAGTCTTGCACTGCCCTAAAAACACCCCTTCACTGCACAGTCAAAATCCCAGCCTGAAGCTTTTAAGCCCTTCGCATCGAGGTGAGCCAATGGCCAATCCAGCCAGGTGGAACCGCTTCAGGGTCCCAGGATCTTTTATGGCTTAAGGGAGATGCTCCAAGTCCAACCTGTAACTCTGGTGGAGGTTCATCACAAGGGGGCGCTGTGGGCTCTTGGCTACAGCCTTAGCAGCTCCTGGCAAGGAGAGAGGGGATAATGAATGGCACCCAAATGAAGTTATTAGGATTCAGGAAGTTGGAGTGGGGTGAAATTGCCCTCTCCCATGATTATAGAAATTGTGTGTGAGAGTGTGGATTTTGTAAAATGTCTGTCCTTACCTTAACGTTAAATGTGAGGTTTAAAACAACAGCCAAGCCTGACTGCTGATCTGGCCGCATTCCTGGATGGCATGCCTCTCCCAGAAGGACACTATGTGTGACATTCTTTGGTGGGGAGAGGGGACATCACTGTTGCCAGCATCCGTCTCTCTCAAGAGAAACAATGGAGTGTGCCTCCGGAGGTAAAGTCGAATCGCTGTGTTAGCAGCACTGAAGTGACCTCCCCAGGGTGCAAGCTTGGGCAGTGTGTCCGGGGGTCCTGGGCTGCCCAGATGACAGGACTCTCCCCACCCCACCCCCCATCTTGGCCTCAGAGCAAGACATTTGGCACCAGCTTGGCTGCAGGAGTTTGGAAGGAGGAGGAGGAGGAGGAGGAGGAAGAAGAAGAAGAAGAAGAGGAGGAGGAGGAGGAGTTTGGATTTGATATCCCGCTTTATCACTACCCTAAGGAGTCTCAAAGAGGCTAACAATCTCCTTTCCCTTCCTCCCCCACAACAAACACTCTGTGAGGTGAGTGGGGCTGAGAGACATCAAAGAAGTGTGACTAGCCCAAGGTCACCCAGCAGCTGCATGTGGAGGAGTGGAGACGCGAACCTGGTTCCCCAGATTACAAGTCTACCACTCTTAACCACTACACTGGCTCTACAAGGTGCCATCCAACTGCCTTAAGGGCTCCCCTTTAGATCTGTGTAGAGTTTACTCCTGAGCCTTTTATTCTCCCAAATATATCCCACAAGGCAGCAGGGCTTTAGGGTCAGGGTTTTCCTTCTCAGTTGTGGTGCCCGCCCTGTGGAACATCCTCCCATCAGCTGTCAAGGAGATAAACAACAATCTGGTCTTCAGAAGACATCTGAAGGCAGTTCTGTCCAGGAAGATTCCCAGTGTTGGAGGCTTTAAACACCGACAACTGGGAAACGCTGGCCTGTGAGCGCTTCAGTTGGAGAACAGCCTTTACTAAAGGTGCCATGGGCTTTGAAGACACTTGAACTCAGGACGCAAGGGAGAAACGTGCTAAGAGGAAGGCATGCTTGGCAAACCCTCACTGTGATCAACTCCTGCCTGGGAACCTATGTCCCGACTGTGGAAGGACGTGTGGTTCCAGAATTGGCCTCTACAGTCACTTACGGACTCACTGTTAAAACTGTGTTAATGGAAGACAATCTTACTCGGCTATGAGGGATCGCCAAAGAAGAAGAAGAAGATAGCAGATAGTGGTCTCTGTGACCCAGAGATTTGGGAAATGAAAGCAATAGACAGAAAACACACACACACACACACACACACACACACACACACACACACACACACATTCTTGGATGATTTGCTTTTCTGTAGAGCAAAATGATTTATTTGTTATGTACTGAGCTGAATCCTAGAACAATAGGATCCAAATGCAGCAGTCTGATTACCGTAGTCCTAGAACAATAGGATCCATAATGCAGCTCTCTGGTTGGTCCGCAGGAGCCACCCAATCCAGCTCCAGGTGGAACTGAACCAGCAACCTGATTGGCCTGGAAGAGCAGCCAATCAGGCTCCTGGATGAAGTGAATCTGCAACCTGATTGGCCTACAGGAGTAGCCCGGAATTAGCCAATCACGTGGGGCCCATTGTGTAAATAATGTGTATATATAGCAAACGTTTTGGGGAAAGATTCATTCCTTGCTACTATGAGCTGAATAAAGAGCATGAAATTCACACTTGACTCCGAGTATATTTCACTATTGCATTTAGCATCTGTAATACTAAAGGTAATCATCTCCCCACCTACAAAGCGGCCAGGTAGCTAGGTATTTTGAGACATGCCCAGTGGGGAGGTAGACGAAAGAGAACCAGGGGGGGGGGGGATGGAAAAGTTGTTTGAGACAAAAGGGTAAGGGGGGGCGGGGAGCAAGGCAGTCAGCAAAGTAAAATTTGCTGAAAGAGATCCAGAGCCAAAAAAAAGTCACATGATGACTTAGGGGGCATGGCCAAGGCCAGAGAAGGAAAAGAAATGGACTTTCCTCAAGAAGACGGGAATTCACAAGGCATTAGCAGCATGTAGTAAACTATGGACTACTGCAATGCGCTCTACATGGGGCTACCTTTGATGGTGACCCGGAAACTGCAATTAATCCAGAATGCGGCGGCTAGACTGGTGACTGGGAGTGGCCGCTGGGACCACATAACACCGGTCCTGAGAGAACTACATTGGCTCCCAGTACGTTTCCGAGCACAATTCAAAGTGTTGGTGCTGACCTTTAAAGCCCTAAACGGCCTCGGTCCTGTATACCTGAAGGAGCGTCTCCACCCCCATCATTCAGCCCGGACACTGAGATCCAGCGCCGAGGGCCTTCTGGCGGTTCCCTCATTGCGAGGTGAGGTTACAGGGAACCAGGCAGAGGGCCTTCTCAGTAGTGGCGCCCTCCCTGTGGAACGCCCTTCCAGCAGATGTCAAGGAAATAAGCAGCTATCCTATTTTTAAAAGACATCTGAAGGCAGCCCTGTTTAGGGAAGTTTTTAATATTTAATGCTGTATCGTTTTAATATTTGATTGGAAGCCGCCCAGAGTGGCTGAGGAAACCTGGCCAGATGGGCGGGTTAAAAATAATAAATTATTATTATTATATTATGGCACTCGCTCCCACAAGAGGCAGTGTTGGCTACCAACCCAGATGGCTGAAAAAGAGGATGAGACAAATTTCTGGAAGAGGAGAAGGCTATTGATGGCGACTAGCTTGTGTATAGAAAGGCAGTATACGAAACAAAAGTGAAATGATAATGAAATTATGGCTCTTTTTCCACAGCTGGAGGCAGCAATGCTTCTGAATACCAGTTGCTGGGAACCACAGGAGAGGAGAGGGCTCTTGTGTTCTGCTTGGCCACCGTGAGAACAGGATGCAGGGCTAGACGGGCCATTGGCCTGATCCATCCGGCTTTTTTATTTTCTTATGAGAGAAGGAGAGCAGGGACAGGAAGATTTAAGGAATCTCCTGCCTGACGCCGCAGAAGCGTTGTGTGTGATTCAAAGGCATAGCTGTCAACCCTCCCTTTTTTTGCAGGAAACTCCCTTATTCCAATGCCGTTTCCTGCTGCTATCCCGGATTGTTGATATCCCTTAAATTTCCCGGATTTCAAAGGAAGCAGCTCCTCTCCCTCCCTGCCGGCCAGGGAGGCTCCTCAGCTGCGTTGCTTGGCTGCCAATAAGGAGTCTGAGACCGACTGGGGGCGGAGCTTGCATGCCTTGTGCAGCCAGACCCTCACGCCCAACCAGACAGACAGCCTGCCTGCCATCTATGCGCTCGCTCTTCCGCTCACCCGTTCGCGCACAGCCTCTGGAGCGCAGGGTGGCGAGGCTACTTAGTGCCATTGCACCGCCCTCGCGGCATCCCTTATTTTCAAATCTGAAAGTTAGAAAAAATCCCTTATTTTCAAATCCGAAAGTTGACAGCTATGTTCAAAGGATCTCAACACTTAGTTATCTTTGTTCGTTGCAATGCATTGTCTGGACCCCATTCCCGAGTAAATCCATGCCTGTTTTTCAGGGCTGCTTTTTCTCCAAACAGCCGATTCCGGTACTTTTTTTGTTGCCCATTAGAGGGCAGCATTCTTCAATGGAATGTGCATTATGATTTGCTTGGGCAAATGGTATATCATCACTTGTTTACCCGTCTGGCCTTTCCCAGCCTAATCTGGAAATGTCAGGGACTTTCTGCATGCAAACCAACTGCTCTGCCACGGAGTCATGACCTTTCCCACTTTGGTTAGGCAAGATTTGGAGCGTCAAGGCTCACAATCCCAAGGACTGGACTAGGGGGTTGGACTAGATGACCCTTGGGGTCCCTTCCAACTCTACAATTCTATGATAATTATATGACTGCTTTCGCACATCCATTTGTGATGCTAAAATTGGAATACTGCAATGCGCTCTATGTGGGGCTACCTTTGAAGGTGACCCGGAAACTGCAATTAATCCAGAATGCGGCAGCTAGACTGGTGACTGGGAGTGGCCGCCATGACCACATAACACCGGTCCTGAAAGATCTACATTGGCTCCCAGTACGTTTCCGAGCACAATTCAAAGTGTTGGTGCTGACCTTTAAAGCCCTAAAAGGCCTCGGTCCAGTATACCTGAAGGAGCGTCTCCACCCCCACCGTTCAGCCCGGACACTGAGATCTAGCGCCGAGGGCCTTCTGGTGGTTCCCTTACTGCGAGAAGCAAAGCTACAGGGAACCAGGCAGAGGGCCTTCTCGGTAGTGGCACCCGCCCTGTGGAACACCCTCCCATCCCATATCAAAGAGATAAATAACTACCTGACATTTAGAAAACACCTGAAGGCAGCCCTGTTTAGGGAAGTTTTTAATGTGTGATATGTTAATGTATTTTAGTGTTTGTTGGAAGCCGCCCAGAGTGGCTGGGGGGACCCGGCCAGATGGGCGGGGTACAAATAAATAATAATAATAATTATTATTATTATTATTATTATTATTATTATTATTATATAAAATCAGCCACGAATCTCCCTGATGTCTAATGGGTGGAGTACCATCTTCATCCAGTACACTGATATCAATTCGCCTTTCTTCCCAAGTGATGTGTAAGATTTTTTGGAGACACCGTTGATGGTTGACCAGTGTTGAAGCAATGATTCTTCAACATCAACTTCGTTGGACTGGTCATGTTGTGCGGATGCCTGATGACCGTCTTCCAAAGCAACTACTCTATTCCGAACTTAAAAATGGAAAGCGTAATGCTGGTGGTCAACAAAAGAGGTTTAAAGACTGTCTCAAGGCAAATCTTTAAAAAATGTAGTATAAAGACCGACAACTGGGAAACACTCGTCTGTGAGCGCTCCAATTGGAGAACAGCCTTTACCAAAGGTGTCATGGGCTTTGAAGATGCTCAAACTCAGGACGCAAGGGAGAAACGTGCTAAGAGGAAGACACGCTTGGCAAATCCACCCAACTCCAGCCCAGAAACCAATGTCCCCACTGTGGAAGAATGTGTGGATCCAGAATTGGCCTCCACAGTCGCTTGCGGACTCATTGTTAAAAAACGTCTTTATGGAAGACAATCTTACTCAGATACGAGGTATCGCCAAAGAAAGAAGAAAGGAGTACTATCAACGAGAAAGGCAAGAAGGAAGGATCTTCTTAGTTTCCAGTTTTTCCAATCTCAAATTCAGTTTGCCACATTCCCACATCTATTTGTGCTTTTGCTTTAAAGTCCTCACCATCTTTCTCCTAACAGGCACATTTTGGCAAGTGATTTCCCCACAGATAATGCGTTTTGCCTGTTCTTTTCACTAACAAATGCATTTGTTTGTACCTTTTCCTCCTAGCCTGTGCAGCGTTGCGACATTTCAAGATGTGCCAGTTTTGAAGGACAGTCCCGCTTTTGGTTCGTGTGTTGTTTGGGAAGGTGCAGATTAAGGAATTTTGTATCCAAATGCAAACCGAACAAATTTCTCCCTCCCAATGAGGAGAAAAACAACTACCAGACTTTTAGAAGACATCTGAAGGCAGCCCTGTTTAGGGAAGCTTTTAATGTTTAATAGACTATTGTATTTTAATATTCTGTTGGAAGCCACCCAGAGTGGCTGGGGAAAGCCAGCCAGATGGGCGGGGTATTATTATTTTTATTATTATTATTATTTTTATTATTATTATTATTATTATTATTATTATTATTATTTGTAAGGCAAAGGAACATGCCTTCAGCATAATAAGTGCACTGCAAAGCAACATAGGACCTATAAGGGGCTGGTTGGCCCCACCCAAAAATATTGGAGGGGACTGCCCCCCCCCGCCCCGGTTGATGGGCATTGCCATTCAAATGGTGTGAATGTGCTGTGTCTTGTGATCGATTATGCAGGGCGGGGGCTCATCTGTCCCCCCCCCTCATATTTTATTCAAGTTGGTACCCCTGCAAGGCCATCTCAAAACAAGAGGGGTGGGTGTGTTTGTGGGTGTTTGTGAATATTTGTGTCGTGTTGAGAAAAAAACAGCGAGGCCATGGGAACCTGAGTCTACACACAATTGCAGAAGAAAATGAGGAGATCAGAAACAGAGAATCATTTTTGTCTGAGCCAGCAGTGGCGTCCAAACTTTTTTCAAAGAGGGCCAGATTTGATGAAGTGAAGGGCTGTGAGGACCAAGGTTTTTTTTTAGGATTTTACCCTCGGAAATTAACTACCACGAGGGCCGGATTAAACCAACCGGTGAGCCGGATTAGGCCCTTGAAATGGACTTTGGACACAAAGACCAAGCAGTCTCGAAGAGGCATTCAACCCATTACACAGAAAGAGGGTGGTTGTATTTTGGACTGTGCCACTTCAAAATGCAGTAGGGGAGGTTGTATTTTTGAATGCCCCCCCCCCAATTAAAAAATATTCCCCCTTTTGTTGTAAACCTGCCGTGCTCATTTACTTAGTGGCACGCAGAGAGATTTTTATTTCTTTGCATCGGCGAGCGTTACAGAAAATGGCGCCCCCCGCCATCACATGCAACAGAAGGCAACAGCATCCCGCGCCACGGCATAGCTCTCAGCGAAGCCAGAATCAGGCCTTGTAAAAAGAAGACGTGGAAATTAGACAGTTGTGATCTCTACCCCCTCCCCCATCACAGCCCCGTCCGGAAGATACAGGCAAGGCTGGCAAGTGTCGCCATGATCATGAGAGCGTAGCTGGCTTTCACACTGCTGGGAGCACCGCTGTTGCAGTAATCGAAAGGGCAGCAGGTGGCATCGATGCCCGTTTGGCCACTCTTCAGCTCAAGGTTGCCTGGGCAGGTGTCTGCACACCACTTGCTGACGGAAAACTCACTGCCTGCAAAACAAGAGAATTTAAGGGAGGGAGAATGAAAAATTGCTGTGGGATTCAGTGGCAATAGTCAACCCTGTCTGGAGATGAATCTCACTGACTTAAAACAGCACAATCATATCCACGGGCATTTTCTTATGTAACAACAACAAAGAACCCCTCTACGCGGGGCTGCCCTTGAAACTGTCCCAGAAACTCCAGCGGGTGCAGAATGCGGCAGCGAGGCTCCTCACGGGGTCCTTGCCATGGGAGCATATTCACCCAGTGCTTCACCAGCTGCATGGCTCCCGGTGGAGTAAAGGGTCAGGTTTAAGGTGCTGGTTTTGACCTTTAAAGCCCTATGCGGCCTAGGACTCTCGTACCTATGGGACCGCCTCTCCTGGTACGTCCCGCAGAGGACCCTAAGGTCCATGAATAATAATAGCTTAAAGGTCCCAGGCCCTAAGGAAGCCAGTATCCTCCACCAGGGCCAGGGCCTTTTCAGTGATGGCTCCGACCTGGTGGAATGCTCTGTCCCACGAGACTAGGGCCCTACAGGATTTGATCTCCTTCCGCAGGGCCTGTAAGACAGAGCGATTCCGCCTGGCCTTCAATTTGAATTAGCCTGATCCTCTATTCCCTTTTCCCTTTCCTCTTCTATGAAGAAACCCTTTCTGGGACCCCACATTTAAAATCTTCCCTGGTCTCCTTGCTGGCTCTAGCAGGACTAATTTGGCCAGTTAGCTCTGGTGATGTTCATTTATATCTACTGACTGGGTTTTTGTTTTGTTTTTCTCCCAAAATGACCCCTGGATTTTTGAATTTTATTGATATTGATGCTGCATTTTATGTTGTATTTTATGCTGTTTTTAAGTCGCATTTTAATCAATCCTATATAATAAAGTGGCTGTGTCCCTGCGTCCAACTTTCCGTGTGTCACGGAAGTGCGCTACTGCGCATGTCACTCACGGACGCAGGGATTGGAGTGTAGGCGATGGCGGTTACGCCTCTTCCTGCCCACCCCCGCAGCTACGAGCCCTTTCGAATGCTGTGTGGCTTTAACCGTCATTGTGCTAGCGACCGTTTTGGCTGACAGTAGCTTAGCTTGCCGCCGTCTACCTTACCGTCATTCGCCTTTTCGTGTTTTCCACAGCCATTGCCCGTTTTCGAGCGGAGCCTTCCGCTGCAGCCGCCTACCATCCTCGTCAAAGCGCGGGGGAAGCGGCGCAAAGCGCCGCTCCCGCCGCCGCCTTTACTGCAGGCTCCCGCCGCCGCAGCCGTTGCCGCCTACCATCCTCGGCAAAGCGTGGGGGAAGCGGCGCAAAGCGCCGCTCCTGCCGGCGCCTTTACTGCAGGCTCCCGCCGCCGCAGCCGTTGCCGCTCCCGCCGCCGCAGCCGTTGCCTCCTACCATCCTCGGCAAAGCGGCCGAGGCTGCCGGCGGGGCAGCTCTTCACAGCGCGCTTCTGCGCGCTGCTGCTTCTCCCCCTCCCTTCTTTCTCCCCGCCTCAGTCGCCCATGCCGGCGGCGGGGAGGGCGGCCATTGCCGGGGCTGCCGGCGGGGCAGCTCTTCACAGCGCGCTTCCGCGCGCTGCTGCTTCTCCCCCTCCCTTCTTTCTCCCTGCCTCAGCCACCCGTGGCGGCGGCGGGGAGGGCGCCCGTCGCCAGGGCTGCCGGCGGGGCAGCGGGAGCAGGCGGCTCCGCCATGGTGGTGGCTTGGCTGGCTGAGGCGGGGAGAAGGAAGGGAGGGGGACAACTGCATTTTCTAGAGCGCCTTACTGACTAGTGTTTTATATTTGCTGTTAGCCACCATGAGCCCGGTTTTTTAAACCAGGAAGGGCGGGGTATAAATAAAAAATTATTATTATTATTATTATAGAAATGTTTTTTAGTAGCAAACCAGTTTGATACATGGTTATTAAAGGAGGAATGGAATAAAGAATTGGGGATCTCAATCTCAACTAAACAATGGGAAACTCTGTTAAGTTCTATAACAAGGGTTCTCTGTACCTCAAATTAAGACTCATATAACACAAAATAATATTTAGAATTTACTGGACTCCAGTATGCTTTTTTATTTAAGACATCTAGCTGCTGGAGATGTCGGAGGAATAATGCTTCTCTAAAATATATGTTTGTACAATTTCCCATATTGATAAATTTTTGGAAGAAGGTAATAGAGACAATCAACACGACATTACAGAACAATCTTAAATTTGCAGAGGAAATTATCCTTTTGAATGGTTATCTAACAAAGAGAGACTATGAATGGACTCTCCGTGGCCTTACTTCGGCACAAAGACAGGTTTTTGGAAAAATAAAAATGAGGCTCCCACGATTGGATTGAAGATATGCACAAACTTGCTACACATGAACAAGTTGCATACAAACCTAGCCTTGTTACGGGCAAATTTTAATTTGGAATTCATTTTTATAAATACTGTAATAGGTTTAGGTCTAGGTAAAGGTAAAGGGACCCCTGACTGTTAGGTCCAGTCACGGACAACTCTAGGGATGCAACAATCATCTTGCTTTATTGGCCGAGGGAGCCGGCGTACAGCTTCCGGGTCATGTGGCCAGCATGACTAAGCCGCTTCTGGCGAACCAGAGCAGCTCACGGAAACGCCGTTTACCTTCCCACCAGGTAAAGGTAAAGGGACCCCTGACCATCAGGTCCAGTCGTGTCCGACTCTGGGGTTGCGTGCTCATCTTGCTCTATAGGCCGAGGGAGCCGGCGTTTGTCCGAAGACAGCCTCCGGGTCATGTGGCCAGCAGGACTAAGCCGCTTCTGGCGAACCAGAGCAGCGCACGGAAACGCCGTTTACCTTCCCGCCGGAGTGGTACCTATTTATCTACTTGCACTTTGACGTGCTTTCGAACTGCTAGGTTGGCAGGAGCAGGGACCGAGCAATGGGAGCTCACCCCGTCGCGGGGATTCGAACCGCCGACCTTCTGATCAGCAAGCCCTAGGCTCTGTGGTTTAACCTACAGCGCCACCCGAGTCCCTAGGTTTAGGTCTAGTTAACGACAATAGCATTTTTTGGTAATGTATACAGGTCCCCACCTCCCGTTCTGTTTTGTTTTCTTCATGGGTGCTATTTCTTTTTTTCCTTCTTCTTCTTCTTTCCTTCTTCTTCTTTTACTATGCGCACTTATGATTACGTACTTTTTATTTTTCAATAAAGGATATTTAAAAAAAAAAAAAAATCCTATCCATGGGCACTTTCCCAACACCACTATGTTCAGGTGGGATTCGGTCACATGCCAGCAAATTCAGGTTGAGCAATTGTAATCAATTTGGAGGTTTTCCTTTCCCAAAAGACTGGGTTTTTTGCTGTGATGTGATGCATATAATGTGCTTGGTAGCACATGCTTTAATGCAAACAAATCAGAGCAAATGCTCATTAAATCGCCAACATCATCTAATCTCCCCACAAACAAACCAGAACGAAATCTCCTGGAATAGCCCATCCCATCCAATCTTCCTGCGAACAAATACCATATTTTTAGCTCCATAAGGCGCACCTGACCATAAGACGCACCCAGTTTTTAGAGGGGGAAAGCCCTGTTTTTTTGAGGATCAGCTCACAGTCATGCAGCTTCTTTTGCAAAGGAAAAAAGTCCCATTTTTTGAGGATTAGCTCACAGTTGTGCAGCTTCTTTTGCAAAGGAGATAAGCCCCCTTTTTGAGGATCAGCTCAAAGTTGTTGAGCTTACTTTGCAAAGGGAAAAAATCCTGTTTTTATGGGGTTAAACTCACAGTTCTGCAGCTTCTTTAGCAAAGGAAAGGGAGCCGTTTCTACAGTTTCCAGACAGATAATCTAATCAGCCAGTCACATGTCGCTGGGGAAACAAACAGCCTCCGTCTGCAGAACATTCAACAATGGAGGCCTGGGCAAGGGGGCGGGGCCAGAAAGGGAGCCAGCGGCCGACCCCACATTCGCTCCATAAGATGCACAGACACAGGAAAAAATTGCATCTTATGGAGTAAAAAATACGGTGGACTAAAGGGTCATTAAAAAGTCAATGCCGTCTTTCTCACTGCAAACAAATCAGGATGTGCGCCCACAGGCAAATCTATGCAAAATTAACTGACAGTTTAATTGATCAAATCTTCAGTTCCAGCCAGCCAGGCCTATGGAGCACAGCTTCTTTTTCTCTCTGCCTTCCTGCAAACAGATCATGAGTTACCCTGAAACTTACCAGGACCTTTGTGGGCCAACGACACGCAAACTCTGTTCATATCCGAACACCTGTTCTTGGTGCATTCCTCGTGGGATTTCGCTTTTTCACACGTGTAACAGTGCAAGGACGAAACTGCAAAAAAAAAAAAAAAAAAAAAAAGGTGGGGAAGTGGGGGGTATTAGGTTGCTATAGCTACAAGATTTCTACTGAATATTCTTTGGATGTATGCAAGGGGGCTGCAAGGCTGGCGTCAGCACTGCAGACCCCATGGCCACTGCCAGGACCCCAACACAGTGGCAGACCCCACTACTGACACGTGTCCTGGGACTCCCTTTATTAAAAAAATATTTCCTGGTCGGGGACTCAGAGCGGCTGGGTTCAGCTGCCATTTTAATTCCAAACAATGCTCCCAATGCCAGCTTGCTGAGGGGCATTGTGGGAAATCTAAGTGGCCATTCCCAGCCAGTGTGGTGTAGTGGTTAAGAGTGGTAGACTCATAATCTGGTGAACCAGGTTCGCGTCTCCGCTCCTCCACATGCAGCTGCTGGGTGACCTTGGGCTAGTCACACTTCTTTGAAGTCTCTCAGCCCCACTCACAAGTGCTCTACCCTCCTTGATGCGGCTCTGCACTCTGCTGGAAGGTCCAAAAAGAGATCTAGAAGATCTGCTTCCCCCTCTCTGACATCTAGAGTCACAAAGGGAGAACATCTCTCAGCCATCCAGCCCTGCAATCCCTCTTTCTCCTCCTCCTCCAATGGCAAGGGGTGGTGGAAGTTTTAGTCTGGCAACATCTGGAGAGCCAAAGGTTCCCCAAACCTGCTGCAGAGCTTTTTTTCAGTTTAGAAAAAGGATGCTTAAGGTGGGGACAACTCTGAGGTGTCTAAAAATATTCATGAGTTCAGGTAATAGTTGGAGAAGAGCACTTCTGCCTCTCTTGATACCAGAATCCAGGATCAAGTGGGCAAGCATGATGGGAACTGTGGTCCAGCAATATCTGGAGGGCTGCAGATGTTCTACATCCATTTAGACGGCCTTCATCAACCTGGCGTCTTAGGGGTTTTTGTGTTGATTTTATTGAGAACTACCATTATACACCTGTATGAAACGGAAGAAATTGCCGAAGAATTGATGCTTTTGAATTCTGGTGCTGGAGGAGACTCTTGAGAGTCCCATGGACTGCAAGAAGATCAAACCTATCCATTATTAAAGAAATCAGCCCTGAATGCTCACTAGAAGGACAGATCCTGAAGTTGAGGCTCCAGTACTTTGGCCACCTCATGAGAAGAGAAGAATCCCTAGAAAAGACCCTGATGTAGGGAAAGATGGAGGGCGCAAGGAGAAGGGGACGACAGAGGATGAGATGGTTGGACAGTGTTCTCGAAGCTACTAACATGAGTTTGGCCAAACTGCGAGAGGCAGTGAAGGATAGGCGTGCCTGGCGTGCTGTGGTCCATGGGGTCACAAAGAGTCGGACACGACTGAACGACTGAACAACAACAACAGGCAGATAGATAGATAGATAGATAGATGATAGGCAGTGGAAGACAGAACTGCCTGGCGTGCTCTGGTCCATGGGGTCACAAAGAGTCGGACACGACTGAACGACTGAACAACAACAACAAATTAAACGGAAACACAAATTAGCCAGCAATACTCCAGAGCAGACAGAAGGAATACAACTCCCACCAGGACTTTCTGGTAGGAGCTGATGGGAATTTGCAGCCCAAAACATCCTGAGGGTGCCAGGTTGGTGACGCCTGCACTGAAATGGCACAGCTGGCTCTGGAAGCCCCTGCAGAGCCCTACTCCATAGGGAGAAGCCAGTTCTGGTTGTTTATTGAAATTTGATTTATATTAGAGACTGGCACTCCTGGAAAGGGGGATGTGCAAAGCAAGCAGGGGAGAGTAGCAGTGTGAAGAACAACAGGACGAGAAGATGGCGATGGTCGGAATGTGGCATTTGGAATTAAGAAGATCGACCTCATCCACACAGAGACATTGTTTATTATAATTTAGCCTGCTTGCTGGCATATATCAGAGGCTGTGGAAATATTGGAAAGAATTTTGAAAAGCAATTGATGGAGGTGATCAGGGAAGCTCCGGTGTCTGAGGCATGGGAAGTCCATATACAGTGATCCCTCGACTTACGAATGAACCGACTTACGAGTTTTTCGAGTTGCGAGGGATCAAAGCGGCTGCCGCTTCCGAATTTTTCCGACTTCCGAAAGGAAGTCGCTGCCATTTTAGATGCAGTTTCCTCGACTTACGAAGGTTTTTTCGACCTACGAATGCTTTCTCCCAATGCATTCCTATGGGGACTCGAGTTACGATGATTTCGACCTACAAAGATTCCGTCGGAACGGATTATCTTCGTAAGTCGAGGGTCCACTGTATATATAAAATTTATTATAATAATTAGGCATAATTGGAATGTTTCTTTTAATTGGGATTCGTATAATTAATTTGGATTGTAATTTGAAATGTAATTGGGAATAATTTCAATGTGATTTGCTGTGATTTGTATTGGAAAATTCAATAGAATCATAGAATCATAGAGTTGGAAGAGACCACAAGGGCCATCCATTCCAACCCCCTGCCAAGCAGGAAACACCATCAAAGCATTCCTGACAGATGGCTGTCAAGCCTCTGCTTAAAGACCTCCAAAGAAGGAGACTCCACCACACTCCTTGGCAGCAAATTCCACTTTCGAACAGCTCTTACTGTCAGGAAGTTCTTCCTAATGTTTAGGTGGAATCTTCTTTCTTGTAGTTTGAATCCATTGCTCCGTGTCCGCTTCTCTGGAGCAGCAGAAAACAACCTTTCTCCCTCCTCTATATGACATCCTTTTATATATTTGAACATGGCTATCCTATCACCCCTGAACCTTCTCTTCTCCAGGCTAAAAATACCCAGCTCCCTAAGCCGTTACTCATAAGGCATCGTTTCCAGGCCTTTGACCATTTTGGTTGCCCTCCTCTGGACATGTTCCAGCTTGTCAGTATCCTTCTTGAACTGTGGTGCCCAGAACTGGACACAGTATTCCAGGTGGAGTCTGACCAGAGCGGAATACAGTGGTACTATTACTTCCCTTGATCTAGATGCTATACTCCTATTGATGCAGCCCAGAATTGCATGGGCTTTTTTAGCTGCTGCATCACACTGTTGACTCAATAAATAGATTATAATAAAAAAAAGGAAGTCCCTGCAAAAGTCACACTGAGGGCAGCATCAAAGGGTTGCCTATATGGCACAGCATGTCGAAAGATGGAGCAATGTTGTGGAAGGTCTGGTTGTTCTTGTGTCTCAGCGTCACTTCGTGCGAGTGAAGCTCACGATCTCGTGACTTGGAGTAAGTCAGCTCCACCATTAAACCTCCCCTGCCCTCTCCCTCCCCATAATCCAGGCACCCCGAAGCTCAGGCACCCCATTGTTTTGACATCAAAGAGGCACCTCACGCCTACTGGCATCACAAGTGGCACCCAGTATCACCCTGTAATCTCCGACTTGCCAAACACCCAACTTTAAAAGGGAGGGTGGCGCCCAAAACAGACCGAGTGCCTCACAGGTAAACAACTTTAGGGAACAGAAGGGATGGCTCAGCCAAGCACTTGATGGCGAAGAGATAGGGAGAGTTGTTTCACAGAGGGGAAAATGGATGAGTGCTAGAACCAGGACAAACCAGGGAAAGGCCTCCCCTCCTCCCTAATGCGTAATTGCATCTATATAAATCGTTGCCACAAAGCATTCTGCAGCATCAGCAGAAGTATAATGTCTAGATCAAGCAGTAGTACAGCTCTATTCTGCCTTGGTCAAACCACACCTGGAATACTGGGTCCAGTTCTGGGCACCATAATTTAACAAGGATGTTGAAAGGATGGAACTTGTGCAGAGGAGGGCAACCCAGAGGATCAAGCGTCTGGAAAACAAGCCTGATGAGGAACGGTTGAGGGAGCTGCGGATGTTTAGCTTGGAAAAGAGGAGACTGAATGGAGATAGGATAGTCATCTTCCAATATCTCAAGGGCTGTCCCATGGAAGATGGAGCACGCTTGTTTCCTCCTGCTCTGGAAGGTAGGAAGAAGAAGAGTTTGGATTTGATATCCCGCTTTATCCCTACCCGAAGGAGTCTCAAAGCAGCTCACATTTTCCTTTCCCTTCCTCCCCCACAACAAACACTCTGTGAGGTGAGTGAGGCTGAGAGACTGCAAAGAAGTGTGACTGGCTCAAGGTCACCCAGCAGCTGCATGTGGAGGAGCGGGGAAGCGAACCCGGTTCACCAGATTACGAGTCTACCGCTTTCAACCACTACACCACACTGGCTCTCCAATATCTATAGCCCTCACAATGGTATCAAGCTGGAAGGTGTGCAGAGGGGGCAACCGAGATGATGAAGAATATGGAAACCAAGCCTTATGAGGAACGGTTGAAGGAGCCGGGTCTGTTTAGCTTGGAAAAGAGGAGACTGCGGGGAGATATGATAGCCATATTCAAATGGCTGTCACATGGAAGAGGGAGCAAGCTTGTTTTCTCCTGATCTGGAGGGTAGGACTCAAACCAATGGCTTCAAGTTACAAGAAAGGAGATTCTGACTCAACACCAGGAAGAACATTTTGGCAGTAGGAGCCAATGAAATGTTCTCCCTCGGGAGGTGGTGGACTCTCCTTCCTTAGAGATTTTTAAGCAGAGGTTGGATGGCCATCTGTCAGGGATGCTTTAGCTGAGATTCCTGAATTGCAGGATGTTGGACTGGATGACCCTTGGGGTCTCTTCCAACTCTACAACTCTATGATTCTATGATTCCTCTTCCATGAATTTGTCCAAAGTCATCTAGGTCGTTGGCCCTGGCTGCCTCCTGTGGGAGGGAGTTCCATAGTTTAACTACCGGTACTCACTGTGTGAAGAAGTACAGTGGACCCTCGACTTACGAATATAATCTGTTCCGACGAAATCTTTGTAGGTCGAAATCATCGTAACTCAAGTCCCCATAGGAATGCGTTGGGAGAACGCATTCGTAGGTCGAAAAAAACCTTGTAAGTCGAGGAAACCGCATCTAAAACGGCCGCAACTTCCGATCGGAAGTTGAAAAAATTTGGAAGCGGCAGCCGCTTTGATCCCTCGTAACTCGAAAAACTCGTAAGTTGGGTCATTCAGAAGTGGAGGGATCACTGTATATTGTTTTAGAATACAGTGGTACCTCGGGTTAAGAACTTAATTCATTCTGGAGGTCCGTTCTTAACCTGAAACTGTTCTTAACCTGAAGCACCACTTTAGCTAATGGGGCCTCCCGCTGCTGCTGCCGCGCCACTGCTGCATGATTTCTGTTCTTCTCCTGAAGCAAAGTTCTTAACCCAAGGTACTATTTCTGGGTTAGCAGAGTCTGTAACCTGAAGCGTCTGTAACCTGAAGTGTCTGTAACCCGAGGTACCACTGTATTTAGAAGCATAGCATATTTAGAAGAATGTTCTATTGGGAATCACCACAATTGGGCTCTTGGACGCGGGTGGCGCTGTGGGTTAAACCACAGAGCCTAGGGCTTGCCGATCAGAAGGTCGGTGGTTCGAATCCCTGTGATGGGGTGAGCTCCCGTTGCTTGGTCCCTGCTCCTGCCAACCTAGCAGTTCGAAAGTGCAAGTAGATAAATAGGTACTGCTCCGGCGGGAAGGTAAACGGCATTTCCGTGCGCTGCTCTGGTTCGCCAGAAGTGGCTTAGTCATGCTGGCCACATGACCCGGAAGCTGTACGCCGGCTCCCTCAGCCAGTAAAGCAAGATGAACGCCGCAACCCCAGAGTCGGTCACGACTGGACCTAATAGTCAGCGGTCCTTTTACCTTTACCTTTACTATTGGGCTTGAGTTAGACCCAAAGGATTTCAGACATGACCACATCTGTATCTGCAGTCATTGTTGCCTCTCTGCTATTTGTAGCCATACATTGTCAGCCACACACCGGCAAACTCAACGTTTGACACACCGTCACAAACAACCCAGAAGGTGTGAGAGAACGCAACAGCTCGAGGCTCATGATGATTGCTAGGCTGAGCAGGTTTTTTCAAGCTTTCCCTTATGAAGGGAAAGGAAATTAAGATCTGGGCATGGAGCGATGGAGTGGGAACCTCAATTAAGAAGAGCAAAGGAGATTGCCTTATGCTGAGTTGAACCATCTGGCTCATCTTAGCTCAGCATTGCATTGATTGACAGCGACTCTCCTGGTTTTCAGAGAAAGGGTTTCTCCCAACCTTACCTGGAGACACCAGAGATTGGATTGGATTGGATTAGGGATCATCTGCATGCAAGGACCCAGGTGGCGCTGTGGGTTAAACCACAGAGCCTAGGGCTTTGCTGATCAGAAGGTCGGCGGTTCGAATCCCTGTGACGGGGTGAGCTCCCGTTGCTCGGTCCCAGCTCCTGCCAACCTAGCACTTCGAAAGCACGTCAAAGTGCAAGTAGATAAATAGGTACCGCTCCGG
Source organism: Darevskia nairensis (assembly GCA_034642065.1). Lineage (NCBI taxonomy): Eukaryota > Metazoa > Chordata > Lepidosauria > Squamata > Lacertidae > Darevskia > Darevskia nairensis. The sequence goes on along the minus strand of JAWWNI010001120.1, from coordinate 309,384 downwards.
CGGGAGGGTAAACTGCGTTTCCGTGTGCTGCTCTGGTTCGCCGGAAGCGGCTTAGTCATGCTGGCCACATGACCCGGGAGCTGTCTGCGGACAAACGCCAGCTCCTCAGCCTATAGAGCGAGATGAGCGCCGCAACCCCAGAGTCGGACACGACTGGACCTAGTGGTCAGGGGTCCCTTTACCTTTTTTACCTGCATGCAAAGCAGGTGCTCTACCTCCAAGCCACAGCCTTTACCTGTAGAACTTTAATCTACATAGTCCAGTTTGCAAGAAAACCTTCCCATCACTCCACCATTCAGCAGCGTTTAGAAATGTCTGGAGACCGTCGTTAAAATAAGGAACGTGAGGATGCTCCCTGAGTTTTAAGTCACGGAATTTTAATCTGTTGTTTGAGTATTTTGTTTGCTTATTTGGCAAGCACTTATATTACTTTGTGCTTTGTAAGGAAATTGCAGCTGCAAAGAGCCCTCTGTCTGCTTACCTGTGTGAAGTCTGAGCTAGCCGCAGAATAACCACTGCTCAGTGGCAATAAATAGCCAATAGCTAGCAGGTTAAAAACCCCAAGTCCATCTGACAGTGATTTTTTATCCTATGTGGTGGAGTTGTAATAAAGTGAAGGGGTTTGGGGATTTGATCTACAATGAATTAAAAAGGATGTTTAGATATACTTCTCCCAAAAAAAACCTGAAGCATTTTTGCTAGGTTTGATGGGAAACAAAATTGCAAGGGGAGAGCAAAGACTTTTTTTATGTACGCCACAGTTGCAGCGAGGACTTTGTTGGCCCAAAAATGGAAGTTACAAGATCTACCCACTATTGCGGAGTGGCAGGCGAAGACGCTGGAATATGCGGAGATGACCAAGCTGACCTGCAGAATTCGAGACCAGGACGACTCGAAATTCCATAGAGATTGGAATAAATTTTTGGTTTATTTAAATGACTACTGTAAAAATTTAAAGACTCTAGCAGGATTGAAATAAATCCTACAATGAGGACTCTAGTTAAAGAATAAAGTGCTTGCGTACCGGTAGATTGAAATAAATTACCTGCTGAAGGGAGGGAGGAAAGTCAAGACTCGAAAGAGTTAAGGGATGTGTAGTTGGTTTTTCTTGTATTTGGTTGGAATATGTTAAAAGATGAAAATAATAAAAAATTTATTGGGGGGGGGGGACCCAAGTCCAGCGAAAGACTCTTAGATAGCAGGGCTGCCTGCCTGGGAATAGAAAAAGCTGGACGAGGTTGAACATGGACCACCATGACTACTCACTAAAAGGCAGGTGTTTTAAGAGCCTGTGTAACGGGGTTTGTCAACAGATTTAGAGGGCTTCATCTTCAATTAAAAATGTTAATTGAAGTCTGTCAAATCTGACTCTCTCATCTTTGCATTCTTAAATTCAGCTTTCCACATTTCTGCAGCCATTTGCAAAATAACAAGAATGATAGTAATTCTCGTGAAAATCCATCAGCATTTTAGTGCTAATTTATTCTAATAAACACACACACACACACACACACACACACACACACACACCCAGTGTACACAGTTTTGCAAACAATTCCCCCAGTATGAAGCATCTTTGCATGTTCTTTTCACAAATATATGCATTTTGATTCACACGAATGCTGACACTGGTGGGCTGGGGAACTGAGTTGCATAAATCAGAGAAGTGCAGATTGCAATGGATAATCTGTGCTTTGGTCCACGTATTGGTCCTAGAAGTGCAAAGGATGTGGTTTCTCTTAAAATGCAAACGCAGTCCATTCCTTCCCCCACGTCCCTACCTGCAAAGAGCTGAGAATCTAAAGCAGCCCCGAAACCTGTTTTCAGCAATGGGCGTGCGCTCTGCCCACTGCAAAGTTGCAGTCCATGCCTGTAACTGTCCAAAGATGTTTCCCGGGCCCCTTCTCAAGATCTCCCCACCCCTCCTTGGCTTAACCCCAGCGAAGCTCACCTTGCTCCAGGCAGAGGGCTGCAACTACCAAGAGTACGGCAGTGAAAGTCTTCATCCTGACAAAGGTCTTAACCAGCTGGAAAGGAACAGCTGGCAATTCTGATATTATATGATGCTCATTTAGGGCGGTGCCGTCAGAGGGAGAAGCATCTGATCGCTCAGTTTCTTTGCTGGAAATTCCAGCTGTGCTTGTTGCACTTGTGTGGCATTCTCCTAAAAAACTCCCCCCCCCTCCTTTATTGTTTCTTGACCCGGGGTGTGAACTGAGTGCCACATGACAGTCTATTTTTCTTGGCTATAGATGCAGCACTGAGAGGGCATCTTTAGCTGGAGGCATTTGGAATGAGATGCAAAAGTTTGTTAATTAGAAAGGTGATCTGCAAATCAGATGCTCCTACAGGGGATGTTCGACTTGATGAAGCTCTGAAGCACATCAAGGAGACACAGCCTCCTGAAACAGTGCAGAACTGGATAGAGCTGCTTAGTGGTGAGACATGGAATCCATTAAAATTGCACTACCAGTTACGAAACGTATGTGAACGATTAACCAAAAACCTGGTGGAAAAGGGGGTTTTGACTACCGAGAAACAGAACTTTCTCCTCTTTGACATGACCACACACCCTCTCACCAACAACATTAAGCCGCGCCTCATCATACCTGAAGGGGCGTCTCCACCCCCATCGTTCAGCCCAGACACTGAGGTTCAGCTCCGATGGCCTTCTGGCTGTTCCCTCACTACGAGAAGCCAAGTTACTGAAGAAATGTGCATGCACACGAAAGCTCATACCAAGAACAAACTTAGTTGGTCTCTAAGATGCTACTGGAAGGAAGTTTTTTATTTTTTATTTTGTTTTGAGTAGTGATGTATGGAAGTGAGAGCTGGACCATAAAGAAGGCTGATCGCTGAAGAATTGATGCTTTTGAATTATGGTGCTGGAGGAGACTCTTGAGAGTCCCATGGACTGCAAGAAGATCAAACCTATCCATTCTGAAGGAAATCAGCCCAGAGTGCTCACTGGAAGGACAGATCCTGAAGCTGAGGCTCCAATACTTTAGCCACCTCATGAGAAGAGAAGACTCCCTGGAAAAGACCCTGATGTTGGGAAAGATGGAGGGCACAAGGAGAAGGGGACGACAGAGAACGAGATGGTTGGACAGTGTTCTCGAAGCGACCAACATGAGTCTGACCAAACTGCGGGAGGCAGTGGAAGACAGGAATGCCTGGCGTGCTCTGGTCCATGGGATCATGAAGAGTCGGACACGACTAAACGACTAAACAACAACGTTTGGGAAATATTTGCACTAAAATGCTGGTGGGTGCTCATGAGGGCTTGTGGAGAACTGAGCTTAAGATTGGAAAAATGAGAAACAGAAAGAACTGAAACGGACTGAGTCATCCATCCCCAATCTTACAATAAACAGACCTCCCTTGGTGGGAACAATGCAAAGGGCCTTTTCGGTGGGAACCACCGGACTGTGGAACTCTCTGCCCTGAGAGATTCACCTTGCACTGCCCCTTATGATTTCATGCTGTTTGGTTAAAAGAGACCAACTTTGCGCTACAAAGATGTCGGCAAAAGTTACCTGAAGGCTGGCAACATCAACCATGACTCATGTTGGTGGCTTCGAGAACACTGTCCAACCATCTCGTCCTTCCAGTGAGCACTCAGGGCTGATTTCCTTCAGAATGGAGAGGTTTGATCTTCTTGCAGTCCATGGGACTCTCAAGAGTCTCCCCCAACACCAGAATTCAAAAGCATCAATTCTTCGGCGATCACAGAGCTAGGCAGACCAAAGTATGGGTAGAGGTCAGCCCCTTTGCTCCTAGTTCATACAGAGCTCAATCTAATCAACCATCCCTGCTCAATGTCACTGTCATTTCAAGTGCGCCTCTAACATCTTGACCCTGGAAGTGGGTGCAAAAATGTAGGTACCAAGGCACAAAATTTGTAAATCATGTCCTCACTTTAGATCAATCAATCAGGGATTCCAACCAGCTATCTAGCTGGCTAGCTATTCATTCATTCATTCATTCATTGCCTTTCAACTACAAAGGTGTCTGCAAACATTACCTGAAGGCTGGCAACATCAACCCAACCAGATGACCGCAGTGCCTGGAGACCGACAGGTTGTGTATCCACAGCAGTGACCAGCGGAGGAATGACCTCTGGGAGGAGTGCAGACATCCTTCTGCAGCGCAACCGGATGCCTTCATCTGCCCCGGCTGCAACAAAACATGTCTCTCCCCTATCGGTCTCTACAGCCACAGCAGGCACTGCAACTCTCCAGTGGTTTGAGTTCACCCCTGAATGCACATTCCTCCATTGTCTCCCAAGACAGATGGATGCCAACAAAATGGGACCTAAGTAACCATCTCTGATGTCTGCATGCAATCGACATTCAAGCATATAATCTGCCCGGTTTCTCGCTAACACCCATCCTCTCTTGAACTAGGATACAGCAGAATCTGCCTAATGTTATCATCGCATCCATTTGTTCAAAACATAACCGTTTGGAAGCCCTTCGACGCTCCAATCTCATGGGTAACGAAAGGTACCCTTCACATTAGTAACCGATAGTTGGCACATGCCATCCACTGCGTCTGCCAGCATTCCAGCCCAGTTCATGAAGAAGTCACACCTGTTGCAAGGACATGGAGGGGGTGGAAATAAACAAGGGAGGCTTTGATTGCAGGTGAGCGGGCCCCGGCATGCTTAGTGGATTTCGGCATCCTCGTGTGGGGGCAGAGATGATGCAAATCACCTGCCAATCACCTGCTAGCGGGCTCCCTGGCTGCATGGCAGCCTCGGCATCAGAGATGGGAAGGGAGCAGTTTTTATGCTCTCGTTGGCTGGACAGAACCCGGCTGAGCTGGTCAAAATCCCTAAGGCCAGCCTTTCCCAAGACATTTCATGCTACAGTTCCCACCAGCCTGGGGCAGCGCTATGTTGGCAAAAGCTTCCACAAGTCTATGGAACATTTGCTAGGCCACAGGACAAAGGCCATATCTGCCCAATAATAATGCTGAAGCACAATGATACCTCTTTAAACAGCCATGGCTTCCAGCAAGGGAACATGGAAATTGCGGGGGGGGGGGGGTTAAGGGTGTTGAGAATTGTCAGGAGACCCCCTAATCCCTTCATAGAGCTTCAGTTCCCTGAGTGGGGTTTAACAGCAAATCCCTCTTCCTGGGGAACTCTGGGAAATGTAGCTCTGAGAGGGGAATAGGGGGTCGCCCAACAATTCTCAGCAGAATTGGTGAGCTTGGCTCCCACTAAGGGTAAAGGTAAAGGTAATGGGACCCCTGACCATCAGGTCCAGTCGTGTCCGACTCTGGGCTTGCATGCTCATCTTGCTCTATAGGCCGAGGGAGCCGGCGTTTGTCCACAGACAGCTTCCGGGTCATGTGGCCAGCATGAGAAAGCCGCTTCTGGCGAACCGCTTCTGCTCGCTTCCGAGCAGCGCACGGAAACGCCGTTTACCTTCCCGCTGGAGCGGTCCCTATTTATCTACTTGCACTTTGACGTGCTTTCGAACTGCTAGGTGGGCAGGAGCTGGGACCGAGCAACGGGAGCTCACCCCGTCGCAGGGATTCAAACCGCTGACCTTCTGATCAGCAAGCCTGTGGTTTAACCCACAGCGCCACCTGGTCCCTTTTCCCACTAAGGGTACACACTTATAAATGCCATCTCCAACTCCTCGAAAGATTCCATCAACGGTGTCTCCGGAATTTTTTATACATCACTTGGGAAGACAGGCGAACTAATGCCAGTGTACTGGAAGAAGCAAAGATCACCAGTGTCAAAGCAATGATTCTTCAACATCAACTGCATTGGAATGGTCATGTTGTACGGATGCCTGATGATCGTCTCCCAAAGCAACTACTCTATTCCGAACTTAAAAATGGAAAGCGATGGCAGATGAAAATGATGGACTATATGGAACTTGCCGAAATGACCGGAAGACTCCGAGACCAGAGGGAGGAGACGGTGGAAAAAGATTGGAAAAAATTGAAAGACTATTTTAAAAAGTATTGTTAGTTTTAAAAACTGATATAAAAGTTGGATTATGTAAGAGACTGCAGATCAAAAGATTTTATTGTATTAAGATAGATGTATAAGTTAAGAATGAAGTATGAGGAAAAAATTTTAGTGAAAAATTTAAAAGCTATTTGAAGAGGATAAGAGATTACTAAGATGTTATAAAATGAAATGCAGCAGAGGGGATGGGAGGAAGCCACCATAAGATGTAGATGAAAGATGAAGGGGAAATTAGGATAAGTGTTGTTTGTTTTTTATGACTTATTAAGAAGATAATATGCTAGTGAGGATGATATATGTTAATGTTTGTTAATGTTTAAGTAAAAAACCCCAATAAAAAAATTATATATAAAAAATAATAATAAATAAAAATGGAAAGCGCAATGCTGGTGGTCAACAAAAGAGGTTTAAAGACTGTCTCAAGGCAAATCTTTAAAAAATGTAGTATAAAGACCGACAACTGGGAAACACTGGTCTGCGAGCGCTCCAATTGGAGAACAGCCTTCACCAAAGGTGTCATGGGCTTTGAAGACACTCGAACTCAGGACGCAAGGGAGAAACGTGCTAAGAGGAAGGCACGCTTGGCAAACCCACACCGTGATCAACTCCCGCCCTGAAACCAATGTCCCCACTGCGGAAGGACGTGTGGATCCAGAATTGGCCTCCACAGTCACTTACGGACTCATTGTTAAAACCGTGTTTATGGAAGATGATCTTACTTGGCTACGAGGGATCGCCAAAGAAGAAGGTGAAGCACACCCAGGGGGATGCAGAAATCGTGCTGCTGGTGAGTTTGTGCGCAGGAGGAAAGGGCATGTGAATCCACCGTCTCTCTCTCTCCTTCCAGGTTTGGCGGCATCAACCTGGCCAGAGGCCATGTTGTCAGGGATTTGGAGTGTGGCTTCACCATGACGCCGGTCTCTCTTTCTGTGTTCCCTCCGTTGCCAGGTGTGGCTCAGAACAGGCGCCTGGGATCCATGATTGCCTGGATGAGGGCAACTAAGCAAGAGTTTAATCTGGAAGACTGGTCTGTTTTGTTTTGCAGTTTTGAAAAGCAGACACCTCTGCAATCCTTGGCCTACCCAGGCGGCAATGCAAAGCAACTGCCTCAGGTGCTAGGGCTACAGATCCAGCCTCCAAGGAATGCATCACCACGGCCGCATACCCTCCAACATTGCTCAGATGGAAATGTTTTGTTCTTTGGTAGATTTACAAAGAGAAGATCACACGCCAACAAATCAATTCTAGAAAGGAGTAAGATTAGACGTGAAATTGGCATACTAAAGATGAGGAGGTTAAAGGGGTGAGGATACAATGGGCTAAATATTTGGATATAATATTCAGTTAGAATCTTGGGAAAAGTTGTGGAAGGAAGATATTCATTTTACTGCATGCAGTGCACTTAAAATGTTATGAAAATGATGTACAGATGGTATCTGTTGTTGTTTAGTCATTTAGTCGTGTCCGACTCTTCGTGACCCCATGGACCAGAGCACTCCAGGCACTCCTGTCTTCCACTGCCTCCCGCAGTTTAGTCAGACTCATGTTGGTCGCTTCAAGAACACTGTCCAACCATCTCGTCCTCTGTCGTCCCCTTCTCCTTGTGCCCTCCATCTTTCCCAACATCAGGGTCTTTTCCTGGGAGTCTTCTCTTCTCATGAGGTGGCCAAAGTCTTGGAGCCTCAGCTTCAGGATCTGTCCTTCCAGTGAGCACTCAGGGCTGATTTCCTTCAGAATGGAGAGGTTTGATCTTCTTGCAGTCCATGGGACTCTCCAGAGTCTCCTCCAGCACCATAATTCAAAAGCATCAATTCTTCGGCGATCAGCCTTCTTTATGGTCCAGCTCTCACTGGTATCTAACACTAGCCAAATTGGCTAAAATGTACAAGACAAGAACTAATGAGTGCTGGAAATGTAAAGAAATGGATCTTCTACCGCATGTTGTGGACTTGCAAAGAGGTAAAGGCTTTCTGGGAAATGGTATATAATGAGCTAAAGAAAATGTTTAAAAATAATTTTGTTAAAAAACCAGAAGCCTTTCTATTGGGTATACTGGGTGAAGAGATACCAAGGGAAGATAAAGACTGTTTATGTATGCAACAACTGCGGTGAGAATTCTTTTAGCCCCAAAATGGATACAACAAGAAGTACCAACGAAAGAAGAAGGGCAGGTGAAGATGATGGACTTTGCAGAACTGGTGAAGCTGACAGGAAAAGTGCAAAACCAGCATGATCAAGTATTCCAAAAGGACTGGAATAAATTTATACGATATCTGAAATATTATTCTAAGCAATTAGGGTTGTCTGAAGACTTGTAATGAGAAGCTTTCTATCTTTCTATCTTTATTTAAATTTTGAGTCATTCTGTAATTAGTGTAATTAGAATTGGAAAATGTATAAATTGCAATGATATAAATGCTAATTTCGAAAGCCATGAGGTGGGAGGGAAGGAAGTGGACAGGCTCTAAGAGCCAGGGTGGTATAGTGGATAAAGATTATGTGAATGTATAATATTAAATGGAAAACAAATAAAAATTATATATATATAAGATTAGACATGAAATGTTTCAAAGTACTTTTCAAAAAAAAAAAAAACCCAAAAAACAAAACAAAACAGAGTCCTTTTGATTGGGGATAATTCAGATGGAAATTTCCTGGTGTCAAAAAAGGCTATTTATGTATGCCACTACTGTAGCCTGTGTTTTGTTAGCCCAAAAATGGAAGACGAGTGAGGTCCCAACCAAAGAAGAATGGCAACTTAAACTGATGGAATATGCGCAGCTAGCGGATCTAACTTATAGAATAAGAGAACGAGAAGAACGCATATTTAAAGAAGATTGGGAAATGTTGATTGAGTGTATGGGGGAAACTGTGTACACTTGAAAATGTTGGCAGCATTAAGATAAATCCAACAGTGTGAGCAAGTTTTAATGGAATACTGAATGGTTTAGTTTATGTAAAATACGCAGGGATTTACGATATGCAAATTGAACCATGGAAAGAGAAGAAGGGAAGCCACTGACATTTTAAGGTGGGTGGTTTAATGAATATTTTAAATTGTAAAATAGAAAATTGTAAAATATGAAAAAACTAAAAAGAATGTTGAAGGTTACGTTTCTGAAAATGCCAGAAACCTTCTTATTGAGTATGGTACCTGAAAACATTCCGGGAAATAGGAAAAAACATTTTCTTGTATGCCTGTGCTGCAGCTAGATTACTTATTGCACAAAAATGGAAAGATGAAGGTTTACCAACAATCCAAGGATGGCACATTAAATTGGTAGAGTTTATGAATTTAGCCAAAATGACAGCAGCAATTAGAAACACACCGAAACAAAGAATAAAAGAGGAGTGGAAATATGTAGAAGAGTATTTTAAAAAAGAAGATATAAAAACAGAACTAGTGATTTGCTTAGACTGAAATACACAAAGGGATAGAAAGAAGTAAAGTTATAATGTGAATGAATACTTGTAATTTATCAATTGTATGCTATCCTTGAAGATCTATAATTTAAAGTGTTTAATTTTATTATAAATAGCAAAATACCAATAATAAGAATGAGAAACGATGCATAAACAGTTTGAAGTCATATTTTAACTGTTATTTTCTCTTTATTTTTATCTACATTATTCCTGTCAGTTTTTGTTTTTCATGCTTGTGAAATCTTGTAATTTTTTATGTGAATGATAAATAAAGTTTATTAAATATATTTAAAAAAATAGAAAACAAGGGAGGAGGCCTGCAGCGGCAACCATGGAGAGGCCATGGGGAGCCCATGGTATGTTCCCTCGCAGCCACAGTTGCCACCACCGTTGTCGATCGGGACAAGCGCCGGCTCCTCCTCCCCCCTGAGCTTGGTGGCAGCAGCACTGGCAGGGGAAATAAGGTTGTTCCGGGATCAAATCAGAAGCTGGGGTGGCTTTTGCAATTCTGGGACTGTTCCTTCTCTGTCGCACTGGCTCAAACTCTCCTCCTTTGCGCACGCCACCTTAAACCTGGCCACATGTTCAAATTGCAACATAGCCTCAGAAGGGATTCCAGCCATTAGATGCTAGCAACCTGGTTTTCCAGCTTCCCCATTTGAAGTAATTAAATCATGGGGTTCGTTAATGACTACCGGTAAGTTGTGCAACAAGGCTCTTGATGTCAGCCTACTCTGCTTACTTCGCTGATGTGTTGAGTGCCTGGAAATGCCCGTGATTTGCCAGCTCAGAAAGTGATCTGCCACATTTTGTCCTGGCGCTCTATCTAATCTTTTATCTCCTTTCCCACATTCATCAGCAGCCCTGTGGCTTTCCCCAAGGCACAAAATCCCAGAAAATTTCTCCGCAGATTAGACATGCCCTCCAACTCAGCCAGCATCCACGAACCATTTCTGAGGCTGGAAGATCCGTGTGCCCCCATTAAGGAGGCAGCGTTGGGCAGGTGTGGCTATCGACAAAATATCTCTGACTGCAAGCTTTCCACATCGGAGGGAAGAGACGTATGAACACATGTAAGAACAACAACAACTTATTCTCTCACACCTTCTTTAAAACAAGGCATTATTAACTTGTGGTTTCCAGTTCCATAAACTTCCTCTGCCTTTATTGGATTTGTGCAGCTGCTCCCATTAAGGAAGTCCCAAAGAGACGGGCAAAAAAATACTATGACAAAAAGAAATAAACATTATTAAAAGCAGAATAAAACAGCACAGTCACTTCACTGGCTGTGCCTGTGAAGATCTTATATTCTTGTTGTATCGTGTTAAGTATATACCGTATTTTTTGCTCTATAAGGCGCACCTGACCATAGGACGCACCTAGTTTTTAGAGGGGAAAAGCCCCAATTTTTTAGGATCAGCTCAAATTTCTGCAGCTTCTTTTGCAAAGGAGAAAAGCCCCATTTTTTGAGGATCAGCTCAAATTTCTGCAGCTTCTTTTGCAAAGGAGAAAAGCCCCATTTTTTGAGGATCAGCTCAAAGTTGTTGAGCTTACTTTGCAAAGGGAAAAAACCCTGTTTTATGGGGTTTAACTCACAGTTCTGCAGCTTCAGTAAAGGGAGCCATTTCTACAGTTTCCAGACAGATAATCTAATCAGCCAGTCACATATCGCTGGGGAAACAGCCTCCCTCTGCAAGGGGGCAGGGCTGGAATCTTCTCCCTTATCTCTCTCCCTGATCGTTTGCTGAGCAGCTGCTCAGTGGGCTTCCTTTCAACACCCCCTTCTCTCTCTCTCTCTTTTAAAAAAAGCACGATCTGCTTTTGCCCCTGGGCAGTTCAGCTCCAGGGACCACACATTCGCTCCATAAGATGCACAGACATTTCGCCTTACTTTTTAGGAGGGAAAAAAGTGTGTCTTATGGAGCAAAAAATACAGTAGTATTGTGAACTGAAGAAGCTGGTGCGAAACCTGTTTATCATCCGGAGTACAGGTCTTCTGATCTACTGTACTGCTTTCGCCGAGGGACGGTGAGGAGGTGTCCGTCTGCGTCCGCTACTCACGCATGACCCCTGCCTCTACACATGGCTATATAAGAATCCTTCCCTGTGACCATTCCCAATTACATGACTTTCTGCTTCTAATAGAGAACCATCTGCAAGATCATTTGTGTGTTTGCACTGCGCTAGGACGTTATTATTATATACATTATTGGCAGAGTTGTGCCATTAGTTGACTGTTTATCTATAAGTATCTCGAGCCTTGCACGTTGTGCTTTAGGTAAAGGTAAAGAGACCCCTGACCATTAGGGCCAGTCGTGACCTACTCTGGGGTTGAGGCACTCATCTCGCATTATTGGCTGAGGGAGCCGGCGTACAGCTTCCAGGTCATGTGGCCAGAATGACAAAGCCACTTCTGGCGAACCAGAGCAGCGCACGGAAACGCCGCTTACCTTCCCGCCAGAGAGGTACCTATTTATCTACTTGCACTTTGATGTGCTTTCGAACTGCTAGGTTGGCAGGAGCTGGGACTGAGCAATGGGAGCTCACCCCGTCGTGGGGATTTGAACCGCTGACCTTCTGATCGGCAAGCCCTAGGCTCTGTGGTTTAACCCACAGCATCACCAACATCCCATGTTGCGCTTTAGTTTGTTTAATTAAGTAAAATACTTCTTTATATTTGCAAGCCGTGTTGGTGTTTTGATTTAGGATGAAGTGGCCTCCAACATGTGAGGGATAAAGGCCTACTTCCTCCTTCTGGAAGCATCACCAGCTCTTCGTTTCTATGGCAACGCAGCCAACACTTTAGTCATGTAAGGGGATGCTCAACAGACACACCCAGGTCCATTATACTAACAGATGGGCTGGCTTGGCTACTTCAGCCATTCCTTCCACTGCAGACTCCCATTTTGCAGACCCCAAATCCACAGACATCATCCAAACCAACCCTCACAATCCTTCCTTGCTGTTTTACACTGCTGCTGCTTTTTCTCATTTGATTGCATTTATTTCATTTTTGCTAACCGACTTGTAGTTATATTGATGAAACGCAGTATATAAAGGACTTTGGACAAACAAAGGTGTTCTGCCTTTCATAGCCTAACCCTGGCCATATTTACCTGGACGTAACCCTCACTGGTGGCGCTGTGGGTTAAACCACAGAGCCTAGGGCTGGCTGATCAGAAGGTCGCAGTTCGAATCCCTGTGACGGGGTGAGCTCCCGTTGCTCGGTCCCTGCTCCTGCCCAACTAGCAGTTCGAAAGCACATCAAAGTGCAAGTAGATAAATAGGAAGGTAAACGGCATTTCCATGCGCTGCTCTGGTTCACCAGAAGCGGCTTAGTCATGCTGGCCACATGACCCGGAAGCTGTACGCCGGCTCCCTCGGCCAATAATGTGAGATGAGTGCCGCAACCCCAGAGTCATCCGAAGCTGGACCTAATGGTCAGGGGTCGATTTACCTTTAACCCTCACTGGTTTCAGTGGAATTCACCTCCAGGTAAACATGCTAACATGCGCTGTGGGTTAAACCACAGAGCCTAGAGCTTGCTTATCAGAAGGTCGGCGGTTCGAATCCCCGCGACAGGGTGAGCTCCCGTTGCTCAGTCCCTGCTCCTGCCCACCTAGCAGTTCGAAAGCACGTCAAAGTGCAAGTAGATAAATAGGTACCGCTGCAGCGGGAAGGTAAGCGGCGTTTCCGTTCGCTGCTCTGGTTCGCCAGAAGCGGCTTAGTCATGCTGGCCACATGACCCGGAAGCTGTACCCTGGCTCCCTCGGCCAATAATGCGAGATGAGCGCCGCAACCCCAGAGTCATCCGCGGCTGGACCTAACGGTCAGGGGTCCCTTTACCTTTAACCCTCACTGGTTTCAGTGGAATTCACTTCCAGGTAAACATGCTAAGGACTCCATCCACCGGCGTTTATTTCAAACAAGGCAGGAAAGGGTGTTTTGGTTTTGTTGCAATGCGAGCTTCTCACTTTCCTTCCCTGCAATAACAAAACACTTCTGTTTCTGATCCTAATCTTGATCCACTTCTGTTTCTGATCCTAATCCACCCCCATGCACACACTAATTCCGGGAAAGGCAGGCTGGGGATTCCAGGTGGAATGCACCAACTTGGCCCTACAGAGGCATGGCCTCGCTTGGGTTCCCATCAGTACATGCGCTCCCATTTCCACGCATGCCAAAAAGCGCACCGCAAAGTGGTGGAGCAGGTGCGGAACGGGAGAATCCTCACCCACGCATGTCCTGAAATGGAAACCCTGTTGCGCGTGGCTCCCACAGGGGAGCCGCAGAAAGAATGTTGTTGGTCAAGGGCATCGTGGACTTAGAAAGGTTGGGTACCATTGCATCAAGGAGTAAACCCTACAAAAATCCGGAGTAGAGTCCCTAAGCTGGATAGTATCTTGCACGCCTCCTTCCCGTAACTCCTGAAGCCAAGCTGGTGCCAAACTTTGGACTTTCTTTTGGACCACATTGGCAAATTTCTTCAAAACAGCTCACACCCTGTTGCATATAAATGGGGATTCCAGAGCAGCCTTTGTCCCTTTATAAATAACCTCTCCGAAGGAGAACCTGATCGTTCAGAGTGAGCTGGAGCAACGACAATGAAGAAGGCATCTTATCTTCTCTCCTTGTTGGGTGCGGTGATCATCTGCACGCAGATAGGTAAGCTCTTCTCTTGCCCTCCTCCCTGACTGAAGCATGAAAGCAGAAAGGCGCTTTGGGAAACTGAAGAGAGCCTGCCTGCTTCTATTAGAATGGCCCTGGTTGTTTTTGCAGGGAAATTAAGGCTGCTTGTTCAATGGGGGAGGAAGTTGGTTTGCTTTGCATTTTAAGGAGAGCCTAGTTCAGTGATGGCTAACCTTGACACCCCAGATGTTTTGGAACTACAACTCCCATCATCCCTAGCTAACAGGATCAGTGGTCAGGGATGATGGGAGTTGTAGTCCCAAAACATCTGGAGTGTCAAGGTTAGCCATCACTGCCCTAAAGTCTTGTTCCTGGTGTGATAGTCGATGGGACATTTGTTCAGTCTGTAGTAAAGGGGCTGTTCCCAGGATATCCCTAAGATTAGCATCTCCTAACTGCTCCACTGGGTCAGAATTCCCTCGGAGAGACACATTTACTGGGCCTACCCAGAACACATGAAGTTGAGCATGTTCCTGGGGAGCTGAGCCCAAGTAGGAAAATATGGTTTACTTCTTTTCTGTTGGAGGGATTCCTGCTCTGCTCCAAATATCCGGCTCATTCTTTCCACAGCTATTGGATGATTGCTATGGGGAGGTTAGCCATCACTGGCCTAGTTAATTTGCACTTCCCAAAACAAGACGTGGGCCAGAACACAGCTGCCCTTCAAAATCCCCCCTTCTCTGAATTTTGCAGTGCTGTTCTCCAACCCAATAATCTGTACAAAGATGCATATATTAAGGGAAAATAAAGCGCAGAAATGCAATATATGGAAACTTGCTCACCAAAATACATACATTCAAAATTGCATGCAAAAACATTAGGGGAAGTTCACACTTAAAAGCTGAGGAAATATGTTAGGGACATTTCTTTAAGGCAAATTGGTGCCAAAAATGTGGAGAGCTGGGGGGAAATCGGAACGGAAAGAAACCCAAATTCACAAATCTATCCCTAGCGGCAGTGGGATTTACTTGCAACGGAACATGCCAAATCCATAAGGAAATTGTGTTGGCATTCATTTCGAACTGGGTCTGTTTTGCTGGGTGGAGGAGACAATGAAGCTGCCCTCACTGGAGATGGACTGGCTGAGCCTCCAAAAGAATAAGCCAACCTTTGATTGGCACCGCCTCAAAGGTGGAAGGAGCTGCTGTATGCTGTTTACTCGGCCAAGAATTTCTTGCATCGACCTGTCACAAATGCTGACCTGGTTTTGACTACGGTAACTGCTTTCACAACTATCCAATTCCTTTGCAGTGTGACACTGGGAGCATCGTTTTGCAAGATGATGCCACCTGCTGGCGCCACATAATATGAAACTGCTACAGAGTTTCAAAACATTGTGCTATGACCTGAGGGGAGGAGTTGGGAGGCGCTGGGGGGCAAGCACCCTGCTGGCTTTTTGTAAAATAAAAAAATTGCGCCCGGCAAGGCCAGCCCTTTGTCATGGCTAAGGTGGAGGTTGTTAAAAGGATGCCAAAGGTGGGGGGGGGGGGACACACACCCTCAAAGCTGTTTACAAAAAATTAGAAAGCAATGAAGCTATCAGTTGTTGTTTTTTAAAAGCTAAAAGCAAGTATGAAATATACTCGGAGTCAAGTGTGAATTTCATGCTCTTTATTCAGCTCATAGTAGCAAGGAATGAATCTTTCCCCAAAACGTCTGCTATATATACCTTATTTACACAATGGGCCCCACGTGATTGGCTAATTCCGGGCTACTCCTGTAGGCCAATCAGGTTGCGGATTCACTCCATCCAGGAGCCTGATTGGCTGCTCTTGCAGGCCAATCAGGTCGCTGATTCACTTCCACCTGGAGCTGGATTGAGTGGCTCCTGCGGACCAATCAGACTGCTGCATTCTGGATCCTATTGTTCTAGGACCAATCAGGCTGCTGCATTTTGGATCCTATTGGTCTAGGATTCAGCTCAGTACATAACAAAGTATTTAAAGTGATTGTGCTCTCCAGGAATGTCCTGCCTCCTAAGTTTTATCTCCCTGTCTCCCTTTGCTTTGCAGCTCATTCGATTATTTGCTTCACTTGCGAAAGACAGACCTCTAATTGGAAGTGCCTGCAAATGACTGTTTGCGCTGACCATGAAAACAGCTGTATAAGCATGGGAGATGTTGACGAAACAGGTGAGTCTGGCCAACAAACAAAAACCCTACGAAAATTCCATACAAGCCATTTCCACATGCACAGATCCTGGGATGGGTAGAGGGAGGACAGGGACGCAGGTGGCGCTGTGGCCTAAACCACCGATCCTCTTGGGCTTGCCGATTGGAGGCTTGGTGGTTCGAATCCCCGCGACGGAGTGAGCTCCCGTTGCTCCGTCCCAGCTCCTGCCAACCTAGCAGTTCAAAAGCAAGTAGATAAATAGGTACCGCTGTGGCGGGAAGGTAAATGAAGTTTCTGTGCGCTCTGGTTTCCGTCACAGTGTCCTGTTGCGCCAGTAGCGGTTTAGTCCTACTGGCCACATGACCCAGAAAGCTGCCTGTGGACAAACGCTGGCTCCCTCGGCCTGAAAGCGAGATGAGCGCCACAACCCCAGAGTCACCGTTTACTGGACTGAACCGTCCAGGGGTCCTTTACCTTTACCTTTATCTAGACGCAGTGGCGTAGCAAGGGTGCACTGCAGCCTTGTGAGTTGTCAGGCGCGGGCGGCTGCCGTGCGGATGGGGGGCCGCTCAGGCCTGCAGCCCGGCTGGACTGCGCTTCGTGGCGTGCGTGCAGAGCGACACCCCACCCCCCAGGAGTGCCACTCGCGTTTGCCGCTCCCGGCACCCAAGCGGCTCCGTACGCCACTGTCTAGAGGGAGGACTCTGAAAGTCCTCTGAAAAAAATGAAAGGCACAAATACAGGATGGGTGACACCTGGCTTGAGGGCAGTACATGTGAAAAGAATCTAGGGGTCTTGGTAGACCACAAACTTGACATGAGTCAACAGTGTGATGCAGCAGCTAAAAAAGCCAATGCAATTCTGGGCTGCATCAATAGGAGTATAGCATCCAGATCAAGGGAAGTAATAGTACCACTGTATTCTGATCTGGTCAGACCTCACCTGGAATACTGTGTCCAGTTCTGGGCACCACAGTTCAAGAAGGATACTGACAAGCTGGAACATGTCCAGAGGAGGGCAACCAAAATGGTCAAAGGCTTGGAAACGATGCCTTATGAAAAACAGCTTAGGGAGTTGGGTATGTTTAGGCTGGAGAAGAGAAGGTTAAGGGGTGATATGATAGCCATGTTCAAATATATAAAAGGATGTCATATAGAGGAGGGAGAAAAGTTGTTTTCTGCTGCTCCTGAGAAGAGGACACGGAGCAATGGATTCAAACTACAAGAAAGAAGATTCCACCTAAACATTAGAAAGAACTTCCTGACAGTAAGAGCTCTTCGACAGTGGAATTTGCTGCCAAGGAGGGTGGTGGAGTCTCCTTCTTTGGAGGTCTTTAAGCAGAGGCTTGACAGCCACCTGTCAGGAATGCTTTTATGGTGTTTCCTGCTTGGCAGGGGGTTGGACTGGTCCTGGATGGCCCTTGTGGTCTCTTCCAACTCTATGATTCTATGATTCTATGACTCTTCTTCATGGAGGTAAGAACATAATGCCCATCTAGTCCAGCATCCTGTTCTCACAGTGCCAACCAGATACCTGTGGGAAGCCTGAAAGCAGGATCTCAGCACAGGAGCCCTCTCTCCCTCCCATAACATCCAGCAACTGGGATTCAGAAGATTTTCTGCCTCTGACCTTGAAGGCAGAGCATAGCCTTCAAGGCAGACCCTCCAAGTGCCCCTATTTTCCAAGGACAGCTCTGGATTTACAGAAGCCGTCCCAGTTTCTGGGTTGATCCCAGAATGTCCTGCTTTTCCTTAAGACTTCCCTATGTTCATCGGAGAAATGTTGGAGGGTATGGAGCTATCTGACCCCAGAGACAAATGAAGGCAGCCCGGTATAGAGATTTTTTTTTATGTTTAATGTTTTATTATGTTTTTATGTATGTTGGAAGCTGCACAGAGTGGCTGGAGCAACACAGTCAGATAGGCAGCGTATAATTTGGATATGCAGAAGATATTAAAAACAAATTTAAGGAACCTCAGAAAGTGGGGGAAGGAAGTCAAGTTTTGAAATGTCAAAATGATTGTAAAATTAGTGAAATGTATAAAATTAGTGAAATGTATAAACTTGAAAAGTACAAAATGATAATACATAAAGGTAAAGGGACCCCTGACCATCAGGTCCAGTCGTGTCCGACTCTGGGGTTGCGTGCTCATCTCGCTCTATAGGCCGAGGGAGCCGGCGTTTGTCCGAAGACAGCTTCCGGGTCATATGACAAAGCTGCTTCTGGCGAACCAGAGCAGCACACGGAAACGCCGTTTACCTTCCCACTGGAGAGGTCCCTATTTATCTACTTGCACTTTAACGTGCTTTCGAACTGCTAGGTTGGCAGGAGCTGGGACCGAACAAACGGGAGCTCACCCCGTCACAGGGATTCGAACCGCTGACCTTCTGATCAGCAAGCCTGTGGTTTAACCCACAGCGCCACCTGGTCATAGTGAAAAGTAAAAAAACAAACCAACAGATAGGCAGCCTAATATTATTATTATTATCATCATCATCATCATCATCAGGGCTTTTTTCTAAAAAAAATGTTCAGGGGTATTCTAATTTTCCTACTCATATTGAAAAGCTATTATTATTATTATTATTATTATTATTATTATTATTATTGAATGGGACATCCCTATTTTCATCAGAGAAATGTTGGAGGGTATGTAAAGGTTCCTTTGGATTGCCAATTGGCCAGAAATTACATCTAGCAGACGCCTGTGCCTTCAAAAGCAGCCCCCCTCCTCCTCAGTTGCCCCCATACAGCAAGTAACACAATGAGTGGCCCCTGTGTCGCAAACAGTAAACAACAGCAATAAGGGCAACACGTAATGACCAATGAATATATCAGGCACTTCAATAAACAAACTCAATATATATCAAGAAATAAACAAAGTCATTGAAAACATAAAATATAAGTCTCTAGATGAAATGAGATAACAATGTTCATGAGAAGACGTAGTCAGTCAATGTACTGTAGCAATAACGTCCAAGTAGTTCCAGTAGTAATGTGCACAGCGATCCCGGATAATCAAAACTGTTTCGCAGGAGTCTTCTTCAGCACAACTACAAAACAATATTAATGATCATGATACCAGCGATGACCCACACATTAATACAGATATAGGGTTGTGAAAACAAATCAACAATTTAACAAGATACATACCAAATAGGTTTGAAGAGAACGCGTACTAGCCATATCATGAAAATGATATTTTATATTTTATGTTTTCAATGACTTTGTTTATTTCTTGATATATATTGAGTTTGTTTATTGAAGTGCCTGATATATTCATTGCCCATACAGCAAGAGCAGCTGTTTTTTTGTGGATTGAATATAAATCTCCCACTATTGTCTGCTGAATAGCATCTATTCAACACAAAAAACAGTGACAATTTGTTGTTGACAAAGGATAGCTGGACATGTCAGTATCTTTAATTAGGCTTGAATTCTGCATTGGGCAAGGGTTTCAGATGTGCTTTTTTACTTTCCTTCCTGCCTCAAGGTGACGGTGCCAAGGTTCTCATCACCAAGAAGTGTGCCCAGGCATGTCCCACCGAAAGCAATAATTCAAGCAGCGCACCCAAGTCTGTCTTCTGCTGCAGTCACAACTGGTGTAACCTGTGGGCCCCCAAATAATAAGCGTCTGGTCCATGCTGAGTGGAAGGGCCAGTCTGGAACGCCCTTGAAGTAAGCTGCTTTCTCTGGGCTCGGCTATTGTGTTCTGCAAAGGAAGTATATTGATCCCTTTTGTGAAAAAGATGGTGTGAGCTCCCCTGCAACTGCCATCCCATGGCTACATTTTGACCCTGCAATACCAGGCAAGCATTGCCCCCCCCCCTTTCCAGGCACCCTGTGCATTCAATATTTTTCTTTACGCGAAAGGTAAAGGTATTTTTTAAGCAAAAGAAACGAAACAAGAAAAATAATACAGCATATTCCTGCAACAATTGTTAACCGTTACCAATTGCAACTTTTAACCTACTGCATTTTGTATCGACGAGTTTCAAATTTTGTTATATTTGTCCATGCAAAGTCTGTGTCAGGGTCCCCGGCTGTTTTTGGACTACAACTCCCATCATCCCTGACCACTGGTCCTGCTAGCTAGGGATGATGGGAGTTGAAGTCCAGAAACAGCTGGACACCCAAGCTTGGGAAACCCTGGTCTATGTCTATAAGCGACCTGCTCATAAGTGGCGAGTCGTCAATCCATTAATGGAGCCGTATGTTGTGGATTCATGATGGTTTGTACTCAGTGAGGGTACCTGGCGGGGGGGTTATACATTGTTATAGGAATACTAAGGCCTTAAATATAGAATAAATGTTGATAATTGCACAAGGTAAACACACATACATAAGTATATAAACCACGTGTCTGAAATAGTACAGGAGAGCAACCCAAAAGCCATCTTGGCTCTCAATATTTCCTCTTCCTCCTTAATTCCCCTTGCCTGAGAGAACACATAGGCAGATAGCAATCAGGGGAAGTCCCTGAAGGAATTCCTCTCCTATATCTACGAACCTCCTTGGTATTAATTGTCATTGTTTGCCCAGATGCTCTGCATTGAGGGATGTCTGACCGGCATCCTGATTGTCTTATCAAATGCTAATGTTTTCTGCAAACTGTGTCTGGAACTACCGGTATGTAAAACTTGCTAAATCCTCAGGAATATCACACCTTGGCCTGCCTGAGCCACAGAAAGGTTACCAGACGTCCCCGTTTCCCGGGGGACAGTCCCCAGATTTACAAATCAGTCCCCTGACAAAATCCATTGAAGTTGAAATGTGTCCCCGGATTCATTGAAAAAAATCTGGTAACCTTACAGTAACCCCACCTTATGTGTGATGTAATTTCTGACTGTTTGTAGAGGGGATGTGTTTGTAATCCACACCAAAATGAAAAACCCTTAAAAAGGACGTTTCTTCTCGGTTCCGGGTCTCTCTTGCCTCCTTGCTAGGAGGGGAAGGAACTCTGTTGCAACAGAAAAATAAAGATCTGCCTTGCTTTCACTGCAACCTGCCTCCATCCATTCATCTCTGACCGATCGTGGACTTAGGGGACTCAGTCCCTAGGGGAGTTGGGCAGCAAAAGCCAACCACCCCTATTTTTTCTATACCAACATGATCCGTCCTTCAATACTGAGTGCAACAATTTTGGGGTGGGCATGCCACTTCATTTCCAATCCGCACTTGTCCCGTAACTTTCTGCTGACACCCTGTAACTGGTCACACTGTAAAGCTTGTCCCGCTTTTGTCGTTCTCCTGTGCAAAAGTGCCCCAGAAGATGGCAACTGCAAACAATAAGACGCAACGATGTGCAAATGGCCCAGTATAAAACCACTACTAATGCAGTAGTTCAGTGGGTCAATGAAATGTTACAGAAAATATACCAACTGAAAAACCCCAGTCTGGAGGAGACGCTTCCCTACTTGTAAAAAGGTAGGGACCCCTGACCATTAGGTCCAGTCGTGTCCGACTCTGGGGTTGCAGCGCTCATCTCGCTTTATTGGTCGAGGGAGCCGGCATACAGCTTCCGGGTCATGTGGCCAGCATGACAAAGCTGCTTCTGGCGAACCAGAGCAGCTCACGGAAACGCCGCTTACCTTCCCGCCGGAGTGGTTCCTATTTATCTACTTGCACTTTGACGTGCTTTCGAACTGCTAGGTTGGCAGGAGCTGGGACCGAGCAATGGGAGTTCACCCCGTCACAGGGATTCGAACCGCCAACCTTCTGATCAGCAAGCCCTAGGCTCGGTGGTTTAACCCACAGCGCCACCTGGGTCCCTACTTGTAGGAGGCATTAAATGTATTTTCATTTTTATTCCATAATTCTCAGAAATACTGGTGTTGGGGGAGGAACCCTCTGGTTCTCATTTGAGCACACAGATCCATGTAAAACTGGATCTAATAATACATAAAAAAACAGTCTGTTTCTCCGCAGTCATGGCAAGTCCACAAGTCTTTCCGATATCCGAACAATTTTTTTTGGGGGGGGGGGCTGTTTCCATGTCAAAACTGTTGGCACTTTCCTCCAGATTTTCTACTTGGAGTTGGGAATGCACATCCCATTGAGAGTAGTGTAGCACCGGCAGACATTCGCATTCCCGTTCACACTGTGATATCGATTTCTGATATATGGCCACCTTTGGTTGCGGGGAGATTGGCTCCCTATACCCCAAGCTAATCTGGAATTGATTTGGGGGCTAGATCCTAGATACTTGCCATCCATGCCGTATTTTTTGACTCTGCTCCATGACTGCTCGCAATTTGCTGGTGAAAGTTAGGGGCGACGAGCCTTCGACCATTCAGATGTTGCTGACTACAACTCCCATCATCCGTACCCATTGCCACGCTGGCTGGGATGTCACCCAGCAGGACTATAGTTCTAGTTACAGGTAGGTAGCCGTGTTGGTCTGCCATAGTCAAAACAAAATAAAAAAAATTCCTTCCAGTAGCACCTTAGAGACCAACTAAGTTTGTTCTTGGTATGAGCTTTCGTGTGCATGCACATGTCTTCAGATACACTGAAACAGAAGTCACCAGACCCTTATATATAGTGAGAGGGTGGGGAGGGGTATTACTCAGAAGGGTGGTGGGCATGGGCGGTTGGCTGATAGGTGTGGTAAACCTGTTGACGACTGTTAACGACTGCAATTGGTCTTACAGGAAAAAGCAAGGGGTGAGATGGCTAAAAATAGCTTCGTCGTATATAATGAGATAAGAATCCAATGTCTCTATTCAGACCAGGTCTCTCCATGGTTTTAAGTTTGGTAATAAGTTGCAATTCAACAATGTCTCTTTCCAGTCTGTTTCTGAAATTCTTTTGTAATAAGACAACTACTTTGAGATCTTGTATAGCGTGTCCTGGGAGATTGAAGTGTTCTCCTACTGGTTTCTCTGTCTTGTGATTCTCTGTCTTGTGATTCTCTGTATGAGGGCTACATAAGGTATGAGGGCTACATAAGGACTATAAACTTTTTTCCCCATGGCCCAGGGGCCAGACTATTCCCAGCCCCACCCAAGCATGAATATGCGGATCTGCTAAGCATTTCATCTGCTGTTTACCCCTGCTGCCCTTTTGCATTTTGAGCATCCAGTATGTCATGCGAGGTTTTTTTCTGCTGCTCCGAATAGTAGGCCATAACTTGTCAGGGACTGGGCAGAGGAGGAATGGTGCAGAATGCTTCCCCAGCCTGACCCTTCCAGAGAAGAAGACAGTTCAGAATTACAACAGGAGTAAGAGGGAGGTCACAGCTCCCGTGGTGAAAGCAGTTAGTCAAAACAAGGTCCTGCGTCAATGCCATGATAACCCTCCGGCAGGCCACTTCGGGCAGCACAAGATGTTATACCCTGTTTCTCGGCAGTTCTGGTGGCCAAGGGTGAGGCAGGAGGTCAAGGAATACGTGAGAGCCTGTGAGACATGTCAGCAGGCAAAGAGACCAAGAGAGGCACCAACAGGCTTACTACAACCACTACCCACCCTGCAAGGGCCCTGGGAAACCATAGCAATGGACTCCATCACTGATCTGCCAAAGTAGCAGCTGCAGACAGTGATCTGGGTGGTGGTAGACCTGTTCACCAAGATGGCGCACTTTGTGGCTTGCAAAGGATTTCCGACAGCCCAAGAAACAGCACAGCTCTTTATACTGTACATACATCATGTATTCAAGTTGCACGGTCTCCCACTACAGATCGTGTCAGATAGGGGAACCCAGTTCACCTCGCAGTTCTGGAAGAAGCTCATGCAGCTTCTCAAGGTGGAGTTGTGCCTTGCCTCGGCCCGGCATCCAGAGACTAATGGAGAGTCAGAAAGGACCAATTCCACGTTGCAGCATTACCTCCATTGCTATGTGAACTACCAGCAAGATGATTGGGTATCCAAACTCCCCTTGGCGGAGTTTGTATACGATAATGCTCTTCAAGATTCAGCACAGCAGACTCACTTCTTTGCCAGTTATGGATACTATCATTGCACCTTCCCAACCCCGACCAACACCCTGTTGGTGCCGGCAGCAGAAGACTTCATAGAAGAACTGTCAGTAATACAGAGTTTGCCAAAAGAGCATTTGGACTGTGCTAAGGAGGCTTATGGGACGCGGGTGGCGCTGTGGGTTAAACCACAGAGCCTAGGGCTTGCCGATCGGAAGGTCAGCGGTTCGAATCCCCACGGTGGGGTGAGCTCCCGTTGCTCGGTCCCTGCTCCTGCCAACCTAGCAGTTCGAAAGCACACCAGCACAAGTAGATAAATAGGTACTGCTCCAGCGGGAAGGTAAAAGGCGTTTCCGTGCGCTGCTCTGGTTTGCCAGAAGCAGCTTAGTCATGCTGGCCACATGACCTGGAAGCTGGATGCCGGCTCCCTCGGCCAGTAAAGCGAGATGAGCGCCGCAACCCCAGAGTCATCCACGACTGGACCTAACGGTCAGGGGTCCCTTTACCTTTAAGGAGGCTTATAAGAGATCGGGTAATGCTCACCAACCTGGCACTGAGATTAAGGTGGGAGATCAGGTGTGGCTGTCGACACGTGGTTTGCTACCGAAAGGCAGATGCAGGAAACTGGACCCACAGAAGGTGGGCCCGTTTGAAGTTGTGGACCAGATCTACTCTGTGACTTTCAGATTCCAATTGCCTGTTTCCATGAAGATTAATTCCATCTTCCACAGATCAGTCTTGAAGCCCATCGTGCCTGCATGCCCTTACCAGGCACCTAGACAAGCACCTCCACCTCCCGCCATGGTGGAAGGAGAGGAAGAGTACGGAGAACAAATTCTAGACTCCAGGATATGAAGAGAGAAGTTGCAATACCTAACTGCATGTGTCACGGCCTCTCCCTCATCGGTCGTTCAATAAGGAGGCCGAGTCATTTGCCTTTCAGTAGCTTTTTATCAGTGCTCATTATTTTACAGTGAAGAGCTAAATCATATCATGTCTACTCAGTCGCTAGCAGAATCCGGAAGTGGCGCACGGTGATTCTGGCGCCAACAAAGCAATTTGGGGAAACGGAAACGCCTTTTCCTCCTACGTAATCTCTGCGCCGGTCCTGCTTGCTGGGAGGTGCCAGGTCCCTCACTGCATCTCTCAAGCCCTGGCACTCCCTTCCCTTCCGAAGAGCAGCTGCTTCCACTCCCAGATGGGTCAGTGGTCAGAATAGGAGGCTGCTCTCTATAAACACTCAGGGCTGGACTGGCAGGGGGAGGCAGATCCCTGACAGCATGGAATAGTAATAATAATTATTATTATTATTATTATTATTATTATTTTATTATTTATACCCCGCCCATCTGACTGGGTTTCCCCAGCCACTCTGGGCGGCTCCCAACAAAATATTAAAAACATGATGAGGCATCAAACATTAAAAACTTTGGGGGTATGGCTCCGAAGAAAGATCATGGGATTATGCAGAACATATCCATGCGCCAGACGTGCAAAGGGCATTCCATACACGCCACCCCAACTGACCAAAACCACCACAGTGGGAGGAGGAGGAGGAGAGCTCTGGAGAGGGGGGGTGATGTCAGGGACTGGACAGAGGAGGAATGGTGGAGACCGCCTCCCCAGCCTGACCCTTCCAGAGAAGAAGAAGGCAGTTCAGAATTAGAACAGAGAGTTGAGGGAGGTCACAGCTCAGAGGCAGATGAGGGGGAAAGCTGGGAAATAATGGGATAGGAGGAGGAGGAGGAAGAAGAGGGAGAGCAGCAGCTGATGGACACAGTGTCTTTAGAAAGCATTCCAGACCCTCCACCTCCCAGAACCCGGCGTGCCTTGAAAGTAGGAGAGCAAAGAGCTCAGAGACAGAGGACTCTCAGCGCCACCCGTAGAGGAGATGATGATGAATGAGGAAGTGGGAGTAAAAGGGGGTGGAGAGTGACTCGGGACAGCGCCATTATTCCAAGAGGCTGAGTTCCAAGCCTCTGTCCATAAATATTGATTATAAAGCAGATGGTAAGGACTTTTCCTTGCGTTATCCGTTCCTGGCAGCCTGCTGTGGGGTTGTTTCCTCTGCCGCCTGACACAAGTACAGTGGTCCCTCGACATACGAAGGTAATGCGTTCCGAAGGGACCGTCGTAGGTCGAAAAAATCGTAAGTCGAGTCCCCATAGGAATGCATTGGGAGAAAAAAATTCGTACGTCGAAAAAAACCCCATCTAAACTTTGTAAGTCGAGGAAACCACATCTAAAACGGCCGCGACTTCCTTCCGGAAGTCGAAAAAATTCATAGACGCGCGGTCCCTTTGATCCCTCGTAACTCGAAAAATACGGAAGTCGGGTCACTCGTAAGTCGAGGGACCACTGTGATGGATTCAAATTACAATAAAGGAGATTCCGACTGAACATTAGGAAGAGGTTTCTGGGCAGCGAGAACTGTTCCACAGTGGAACGGACTTCCTCAGCAGGTGGTGGATTCTCCTTCACTGGAGTTTTTTCAACAGAGGTTGGATAGCCATCTGTCAGGGATTCTTTAGCTGTGATTCCTTCGTTGGAGGGGGTTGGACTAGATGACCTTTGGGGATCCCATCCAACTCTGCAATCATTTTTATTATTTATTATTTATTCAACTTATACACCGCCCTATACTTCCGGGTTTCGGCACTCGCGCATGCGCAGAAGCGTCGAATTGCGTCACACGCGTGCGCATACACAACGGCGCAGGTTGCGAATGCTGCGGGTTGCAAACGTGCCTCCCGCACGGACCGCGTTCGCAACCCGAGCATCCTCTTCAGTTTATAATATTGTCATGGCTACTGAAACAGAATATCAGTGACGACTGAGGCCGCAGATCTTAAATGGCAAAACTTTATTAACATGAGCTCCAGCTTTACAAATCACAGGAGCAAAAGAACAGAACAGAACATCAAATCTGGAGGAAAGTGGGATAGACTTTTTAAAAACGTCCTGTTTGGTGCATGTATCTTTGGTGCACCGTTCAGCCCGGACACTGAGGTCCAGCTCCGAGGGCCTTCTGGCGGTTCCCTCACTGCGAGAAGCCAAGTTACAGGGAACCAGGGAGAGGGCCTTCTCGGTAGTGGCACCCGCCCTGTGGAACATCCTCCCATCAGATGTCAAAGAGAAAAACAACTACTAGACTTTTAGAAGACATCTGAAGGCAGCCCTGTTTAGGGAAGTTTTTAATTTGTAACATGTGAATGTATTTTAATATTTGCTGGAAGCCGCCCAGAGTGGCTGGGGAGACCCAGCCAGATGGGTGGGGTACAAATAATAAATTATTATTATTATTATTATTATTATTATTCCACCTCCATCAGCTGATGGCTGCCTTTTTTCTCCCTTCTCCCCACCCAAGAAATGCCAATCCCGGCTTCTGATCTTGTGCCCAGACAATCGATTGGGGCTGGCCTGCTCCAGTTACTATGAGCCTGGTTTATTTTATTTTATTTTATTTTTGTTAGATTTTTTTATAGATCAAAATATCTCAATTCTACTGAAAAATCCAGGAACCGTAGCTTGGCACAGCCTCTGTTGTTTTTTAAATTACAGATCTCTAGCAACCACCACCCAAAATACATACACACATTTTAAAAAAAAAATAGACTTCTTTGAATGCCTGGGGAAATTAGGAAAGGTGATCATGGAACCATCTTGAACCTGTGCTGCAGATCTGCTCTGAGCTCACCAAGACCTGGGGCTCTCCCAGGTTTTTGCTCTTCTAACATAAAAGAAAACTCGGGTAGAAAAATAAAGAATCGGTTTGTGCAACCAATCTGCTCCTGCCCGGGACTCCCTGCAATAAGGAAAGCAATGGGGAATGCTAATGGAACGTATGGGATGGCATTTGCTTGATGCAATGTCATCTGATCTCCCCCCCCCCCCCGCCACAAATGCTTAGCAAACAGCTGGTATTATTTAACTTCCTCTGAAATTTTGTGCAAACTGGTTTTGCACGTCGGCTGTCTGGGAATGGCAAAGGCTGTGCGAACCAAACTCTGTGCAAACCAGTCAGAAAACGTGTTGTCTGGGAATGACCTGAGGCTTTTGGGGGGGGGCAAATGATATAGGGTGACTGGAGGAGAAGACTCATCAGTTGCTTTGTCGAGGGACTGGGGAGGAGAAGATGTTGCACTACAGCAGGGGTGGCCAACTCAGCCGTTTCCGGCCTCAGCCGGAAAAACGGTTGCGGGCGGGCCACGACCCCTTCACGTGGGTAGGGGATGGCTACCATCCCCTTCCCCATCTAGGGAGTTCCAGCCACGTCACTCGCCTGCGCGACCAATCAGGTCGCTCAGGTCGGGCATGCCCTCCTGCTCTTAAGGAGGTTCGCGGCCGGTCACTCCCTCTCTTCCCCTCTTCGCCCCAGCTGATCGTTTTTCCCGCCCACCCACCCTCTAGGCAGGCTTTGACCTTGCTATGGACTACGGTTGGTCGCCATTAAGGGGCCTGGTAGGAATTTTTCCCATTTGGCTGATTAGCTATGGCCTGGTGGTTTTCGCCTACCTCGTAGCAATACGTCACAACTTCGTTGGCGGTTAGGCATTGGATTATCTTGAGAAGGTGGAAGAAAGGGGGGAGGAAATGCCATCACCTCCCCCAAATACTGAAGGGTATTTCGGTAAAGGAATACGGGGGGCGTGGCCTCGTCCGAGCAAGGGCCAAACTCACAGGGTGAGTTCCTAGCTGACGTGCCTCGCAGGGCTCACCTTGGGTGGCTATCCCTTCCCGGACTTCCAGCACCAGCGGGCTGGAGTCAGATATAGTTGGTTAGTTCCAATGCCTAAAGCCAATACCTCTCATCATCCGTAATCAATAAAGTTGTGGCCTTACTATTCCCATTAACCTTATATTTCGTGTCCTGTGTCTTTATTTCACGTGGGGGGAGGGACATCGCCATGCAACCAAGAGACTGTGATCTACTCACAGAGTTAAAAACTGGCAGTGATCTACCCCCTTTTTGGGGGTTCAGGTCAAAGTTGTTGAGCTTTTTTAGGAAGGAGGAAGGCCCATTTGGGGGGGGGTTCGGGTCAAAGTTGTTGAGTTTTTTCAGGGAGGAAGTAAAATGTTGAGCTTTTTTTAGTGGAGTCACAGTTGCTCAGCTTCTTTGAGGGGAGCCAGTGATCTACCAGTGATCTACCGCAGACGCCCAGTGATCTACCAGTAGATCTCGATCTACCTGTTGGACATGCCTGCACTACAGAACCAAAGAGCCCAGGTGGAAGTAGCTCCATGCTCTGCAATACCATGCAAGAAGCCGGGGATTTTAGCATTCAGGGCAATGATCCAGGCGAGCAAGCCCTTCCGCGATGCTTCGGGGGGGGGGGGGAGGCGTTTGCCGTCCACGGCGGGATTCTTGATCTCGAACAAGGGAAAGGGGAGCGACATTTGACAGTTTTTGATAGGAGAACTGTGACCTTTGCTCCGCAGCGCCTCCTCACAAGACGGATTGGAAGATGTAGAAAAAACTGGCCAGGACGCCCACGGCCATCAGCAGGCCGCTGGTTTTGACGCTGGTGGCCCCGCTGAAGTTGCAGAAGGAAGTGCTGCAACACTTGGTCGAAACACTCGTCAGGCCTGTGTCAATGAAGTTCTCCGTACAAGTCGGGGTGCATCTCTTGCTAAGCTGGTACACGGCGTTCTTGCCTGGAGGACAGGGATGAAATGGGGCAGTTATACATGGGTAGGTAAAAGGTAAAGGACCCCTGGATGGTTAAGTCCAGTCAAAGGCGAGTAGGGGGTTGTGGCGCTCATCTCGCTTTCAGGCCAAGGGAGCCGGCATTGGTCCACAGACAGCTTTCTGGGTCCTGTGGCCAGCAGGACTAAACCGCTTCTGGTGAAGATCTCATACTATATCATTGTACTTCCTCAAAACAAAATAAAAAATAAAAAAAATCCTTCCAGTAGCACCTTAGAGACATAGCTGTCAACTTTCGGATTTGAAAATAAGGGATTTTCCCAAACTTTCGGATTTGAAAATAAGGGATGCCGCGAGGGCAGTGCAATGGCACCAAGTAGCCTCGCCACCCTGTGCTCCAGAGGCTGCGCGCAAACGGGTGAGCGAAAGAGCGAGCGCATAGACGGCAGGCAGGCTGTCAGTCTGGTTGGGCGTGAGGGTCTGGCTGCACAAGGCCTGCAAGCTCCGCCCCCAGTCGGTCTCAGACTCCTTATTGGCAGCCGAGCAACGCAGCTCAGGAGCCTCCCTGGCCGGCAGGGAGGGAGAGGAGCTGCTTCCTTTGAAATCCGGGAAATTTAAGGGATATCAACAATCCGGGATAGCAGCGGGAAACAGCATTGGAACAAGGGAGTTTCCTGCCCAAAAAAGGGAGGGTTGACAGCTATGCTTAGAGACTAAGTTTGCTTTTGGTATGAGCTTTCGTGTGCATGCACACTTCTTCAGATACACACATTGTACTTCCTGTGTGTGACATTTATTCTGCCCATATTATTTCTTCCTGTGTTTGTAAAATGTCATGGCTGTCTTTTCTCACTTGCTGCTGCTATCCGTCATGCCTTGAGCGGAGCTGATATCCCAATGTTGTTCCAAAAATTCCCCCCTCCCTCAGTCCCGTGCTCTTTGTTTTTGCAACTTTAACAATAGCTGCAAAAGTCACTCTATCCCAGTCAGTAACCTGTTTTCGCCCTTTTTTCTCCCAGCCTAGGAAGCAGAGTGATCTGCCATACTGCCAGTGCCCTTTGCTGGCTGCCTTGAGGGATAGGGCTTCACCGCCCACTCAGCAACTGTAGCTTCAGAGAGAATATAATAAAGGTTTGATACCTACCCGTTCCTGAAGTGGACGTGATCGTGGTACAGAACTGATCCTGCTCTGCGCACTTAGCTGACTTTAAACAGTTCCAGTTGGAAGGCTCATTTTCGCACCTGTAGCAAAAAAAGGAGTGGGCTGTGCGGAAAGAAAACAGAGAAGCAAAAGTCAAGCAAAGGCATCTCTTTCCCAGGTGAACATAAATCAACGTTTGTCTCAGTCTGGCTGTGAGCTTCAAGGCTGTGAGCACCTTGGGGCGAAGTAACAAGCCGTAGAGCAGGAACACTTTGCTCTTCCAGATACTGTTTAGCCTCAACTCCCATCAGTGCCAGCCAGTCAAGGGCCAGGGATAGCAGGAGCTGTCATTCAACATCTGGAAGGCCACAGGTTCTACACTGGTGCCTTAGAGGCATGGTTGGATAACTCCAAAATTAGCTGAGAGATCCCCATCAGATATAATGCCCAGGTGTTGTTTTTCAAGGTCCCATGGAGAACTGGTTGCTCCCACATTCTGCATCCTGAGGTTTACCCAAACCAGAGGATTAAGATCTTCCAGAGAAGATCTGGTTCGCCAGAAGCGGCTTAGTCATGTTGGTCACATGACCCAGAAGCTGTACACCGGCTCCCTCGGCCAGTAAAGCAAGATGAGCGCCGCAACCCCAGAGTCGTCCGCAACTGGACCTAACGGTCAGGGGTCCCTTTACCTTTACCTTTACTCTGGACACCCGCTCTTGCAAGAACGTATTGCATTCTGCTTCACCAACTTCGTTCAGCTTGTATTTTAAGGAGCGGGATTTTTACTTCTAACACAAGGGTGCTCCAAAACAGGGCAGGACTGGCTTAACACATTTTGAAGTAAGTAGCGCAATGCACATTCCCTTCTAAGGCGGTTCTGCATGAGGCTATTATTTAAGACCAGAGTTTACCTCTGAGCAGGCCATGAAAACCACAACACACTCAAAAGCATCCATGAGAAAGCAGGTCAACTGCTTGCCTAATAATAATAATAATAATAATAATAATAATAATAATAATATTTATACCCCGCCCATCTGGATAATAATAATAATAATAATAATAATAATAATAATAATAATAATAATTTATTATTTGTACCCCGCCCATCTGGCCAGGTCCCCCCAGCCACTCTGGGCGGCCTCCAACGGATATTAAAATACATTAAAATATCACAGGTTAAAAACTTCCCTAAACAGGGCTGCCTTCAGGTATTTTCTGAATGTCAGATAGTTGTTCATCTCCTTAACCTCTGCTGGGAGGGCGTTCCACAGGGCGGGCGCCACTACCGAGAAGGCCCTCTGCCTGGTTCCCTGTAGCTTTGCTTCTCGCAATGAGGGAACCGCCAGAAGGCCCTCGGCGCTGGATCTCAGTTTCCGGGCTGAACGATGGGGGTGGAGACGCTCCTTCAGGTATACAGGACCGAGGCCGTTTAGGGCTTTAAAGGTCAGCACCAACACTTTGAATTGTGCTCGGAAACGAACTGGGTTTCCCCAGACACTAAAGCAAGAATGTTTTAACTAAAGAGTGTGAAATCATAGTAAGAGCTAGAAGGTGGTGGGCTCTCCTTCCTTTTTCAACAGAGGTTGGGTGGCCACCTGTCGGGGATTCTTTCGCTGGGATTCCCGCATTGCAGGGGGTTGGACTAGATGACCCTCAGGGCCCCTTCCAACTCTGGGATTCTGGGATTCCTCCAGCCAGCGGCCTCAGAGGTGCATATTGCAGGGTTCTATGCAATGTGCTATGGAAATCTAGATGCATAGATAAGGACCTTGTTTACATTCTGCTCTGCACATCTCCAAAGCCTTCATTAAGCGCAAATTACGGCATGGGCGTTGCAACCTCTTGGTGGTAAGATCCCAAACAATTCGGCAAACAGCCAACCTACTGAGGTTCCCTCAAGGCAGGGCAGTTTCACTGACAACACTTCTGTTGCTGGGACCTGCTCACAACACATCTCCTAGCAACACATCTCCCAGCGCCGAGGGCCTTCTGGCGGTTCCCTCACTGCGAGAAGCAAAGCTACAGGGAACCAGGCAGAGGGCCTTCTCGGTAGTTGCACCCGCCCTGTGGAACGCCCTCCCATCAGAGGTCAAAGTGATTAACAACTATCTAACATTTAGGAAATACCTGAAGGCAGCCCTGTTTAGGGAAGTTTTTAATCTGTAATATGTTAATGTATTGTTTTGTTTTGTTTTTAATATTGCTGGAAGCCGCCCAGAGTGGCTGGGGAGACCCGGCCAGATGGGCGGGGTACAAATAATAAATTATTATTATTATTATTATTATAGCAAAAGACCAGGACTAGAAGACAAAAAAGGGTTGGGAGATGCTTCCTTAGACAGGAAAAATGACAGTAATAATTTTAATGGTTTTATTATTTATACCCCACCCATCTGGCTGGGTAAAATGATCCATTAATTTGCAACCTAGCCAAGATTCTGCTGAAATACACAACGGCCAGTGTTGAATTAGCTTGCAAATGGAAATATTTGGCTTCTGAAGGCTCCCAATCATGGGATGATGATGACGATTATTATTATTATTATTATAGCAATAATGATTATAAGAATTATAATAATAGAGCAAAGCAGGCTTTTCCAGGCTGGTGCCTTCCAGATGTTTTGGATTATGTCTATCATCAGCCCCACCCAGCGAACAACTGCAGAAAAGTAGGAGACAAACAGGCCAGGCCACTCCCTCAAAGCACACTTCATTGCATATTTATTCTCAAGTATTGCCATGTTCACAGAGCAAGGTTCTGCCCACCTCAATTCCCACAGGATTACAGCTTTCACTTCAGGCTTTTATTAAAATGTATGGGGCAATCTGCCACCTAGACCTTATCTCACACCGCCCTACAGCTGAAGGATTCTGTGAGAAGTTGCGATGGACCGAGGAAGCCAAATCCAAGTGAGGGCAGGAAACTTTGCCTTCATTCTGAATAGGCTTCCTGGTGACATCTTGTAAGCAATCTGATGGACGTCAACAAAGCCAAATATGGGCAAGGGTTTGTTTCACAGCCCAGTGCCCCTGACATGTTGGCAAAATGGTGGGGCGGTTTGTCTTTTTCCTTTTCTACATATGTTTTTATTGATTTTCCAATATCGTTCCAATAACATGACCCGGAAGCTGTATGCCTGCTCCCTCGGCCAGTAACACGAGATGAGCACCGCAACCACAGAGTCGGACACGACTGGACCTAATGGTCAGGGGTCCCTTTACCTTACAATCTTTCTGCTGCAAACAAACCGCAGAGTGGCTGGAACGCCTAGGCAGATTGTTCATATACACAACTTTCCGTACACTAATGTCAGATCACGTAACATGTTCTATGCACAGGAGCAGGGGAGAGCATGACGGTGCATTAGACAGATACTTGTTCCTGCCACAGGTACACCCTGCGTATCTGAAGTGTGTCTGGGTGAGCCAACCTTTCTTAGGAAACTTTTCTGCAGGGATAAGAATCTTCCAACATTCAGCTGGGCTAGGGACAACCTAAGCCTACTTTTCTGTTATTTGATCCAATAGTCTATTGCCTATCCTTTGTTTGAGTGGGATGTGGTCACTTCTTCTCCCATCGCCTTTTAGACATTTCTGAAAGGCTACTCACACAAAGCCTTCATTCACACACAGTCCCTTCCACCTTCCCTCATCTGACTTGCCCTCTAAATCCCACTCCATCAGACAGACGGGACAAAAAAGAGGAAACAACACTTCTTCACACCAGTACCTAATTAATTCCTAGAATTCCACGGGCGAAATGGAACCTCCAGAGTTAGTGCAGTATACCTCAGAATCCCAGTGGCTGAGGGGGACAACAGCTGTTGCCTTCATGCCCTCTTTCCTGAAAACATCTGGCTGGGAACTCACAGAAACAGGATGATAGATCAAATGGATCATTGGTATGAGCCAGCAGGGCTCCTCTTAGAATAGAATAGAATAGAATAGAATAGAATAGAATAGAATAGAATAGAATAGAATAGAATAGAATAGAATAGAATAGAATTATTGTCATTGTCCCCTTCGGGAACAATGAAATTACTTGGCTGCTCCATTATACACTCACATCCTTGTAAATCTTCAGGAAAAAAACCTCTCCATGGTGTTAGAAACTTAGGTGTGTGTGTTTTTTAATGGGGCATTCAGTATTAAACACGAGTCATTGGTCTGAGCAGCGTATATTAGGTCCGCCTTTTAGATCACAGAATCGTAGAGTTGGAAGGGACCACAAGGATTATCTAGTCATCTAGGATCTTCCCCTGCAATGCTTCCAGCCAATGTGGGGCTCAAACCCACAGCCCTGAGATTAAGAGTCTTCTGCTCTGTGGCTATAATGCTCTGATGCTTACACCTTATGCTCTTCCCCTGGTTTGCAGGGGGTTGGACTATATGGCAGTTGCATCCCTCCCAACCCTACAATCCTGCGATTCTATGACTTTCCAAGTCTCCCATCCTTTTCTGCAGCTCTTTCCCTGAGCAAAGGTGAGAAATGTGCCTTACCTTTTCCGGCGCATAAGATCGCCACCAGCAAGGCAACCAGCAGAGTCTTCATCTTTGCAGTGCTCTGTAGAACCGTGTCCCAGACTGCTGCCAATATGGTTATATATACCTCTGAGGTGTTTCCCTTTTGTTGCCATGGCCACAATAATTTTAGGGTTCGAGAAGCTGAGGACGGGGAGGGACACACATGGCTAAGGAATGAGCATAGGAGTTGGTTAGTGTGGGATTGGGTGTAGACCTGTGAGATTACCAAAGGCAATTCCTCATTATACAGGAGAGAGAGAGAGAGAGAGAGAGAGAGAGAGAGAGAGAGAGAGAGAGAGGAGGGCACATGCAGGTGACAACCTCAAAGGGGAGAGGCTTTAGGTCAGAAGAAGAAGAAGAAGAAGAAGAAGAAGAGTTTGGATTTGATATCCCGCTTTCTCACTACCCGAAGGAGTCTCAAAGCGGCTCACATTCTCCTTTTCCCTTCCTCCCCCACAACAAACATTCTGTGAGGTGAGTGGGGCTGAGAGACTTCAGAGAAGTGTGACTAGCCCAAGGTCACCCAGCAGCTGCATGTGGAGGAGCGAAGACGCGAACCCGGTCCACCAGATTACGAGTCCACCGCTCTTATCCACTACACCACACTGGCTCTCAGCCTGCAGAATATCCCTGGAAACTCTCAGTGGTAGACGTTCTTGACCAGGGGTCGGCAACCTAAGGCCCATGGGCCGGTAGTGGCCTACGAGGCTTGTCTAACCGGCCCATGGCGATCCCTGCCGCTGCCCCTGCTCTTACCAGCACAGCACGGGGACCGGATGTGCGCCGGAAATAGCATGTGCGCACGCGTGTGGGACAGAGAAGCTCCCGTGCACACACACACACATGGTATTTCCGGTACGCTTCCAGGTTGGAGGAGCGCCGGAAATAGCGTATGCACATGTGCATGGGTGCTCCTCCGACCCGGAAGAGAGCGTGTGCGCACACGCTCCAGCCCATCCACCGACGGACGGAACGTGGACCCGCCCATCCTCTGATTAAGGTTGCCGACCTCTGTTCTTGACTGTCTTGTTTTGGTTGCATGTGATCTGTTCTGGGGGATCTGCTCAGCTGAAGGGCAGGGTACAAATGCTCTGAGTAAAGAATGGCACAAAATGTCACACACAAAAATGAAATACCCAGCCTTGAGGAGGAGGGAAATTGGAACAGCAGCATTATTGCAAAAAGAAACTAGAACCCTAAAACACAGAAATTTGGGGCATTTCGATGTATGTTTAGAACATCCGCAAATATTATGTTTGCAAAGACAGGGGCTGCACACATCCATCTGTAGGCGCCCGGGGCTCCCTTGTAGGACTGTGGGAGGAATTCAGTCCCGTTTGCCTTTAAAGCAGAATTGACCTCATTTGCACTTCCTGAAGCAATACATCAACCGAAACACAGATGCCCTTCGAAATTCGCAGCTCCCCGAATTTTGCAATGCAGCTACGTCCTAAAATGAATATACTAGAGTAATGTGTGCGTGAAAAAACATACAAAAATGCATAGTGAAAATTCATCGTGCAAATGTGTACACTGGGGGGAAACCCACATATGGCAATGTGTATAATAGGAAAAATTCACATTAAAATGCTTGTGAATTGTCATGAAGATTGTATTGCAGCAGCAACAGCCTGCTCTGACAATGTAGAGAACAAAATTTGAGACTAGGAAAATGAGACGCTTGATAGATTTGCCCATCCCTATTTCCAGGTGATCAGGACTGAGTAAGGGCCTGTTACCTTACAGGAACGCAAATATAAGATAATTCAGAGTGATTTGGGTCAACTCTGATCCAATGTGCTCTGATTAGATTGTGTGCCTGATGCCACCACTATTTCTCATTATGATAGCCCACAGGCATTTATGATCCTGACCAGGTTCACTTTGGATCGTCCTACGTCCGAGTAGATCCACCTTCCATCTCACCATGCCTGATTCCCCAGGCGAGCTTCCTGACTGAGCAGAGATTTGAATCTGAGTCTCTGCGGTCATAGTTCAACACACTGACCACTGCACCACAGTGGCTATTTTCTCATAGAATCATAGAGTTGGAAGAGACCCCAAGGGCCATCAAAGCATTCCTGACAGGTGGCTGTCAAGCCTCTGCTTAAAGACCTCCAAAGAAGGAGACTCCACCACACTCCTTGGCAGCAAATTCCACTGTCAAACAGCTCTTACTGTCAGGAAGTTCTTTCTAATGTTTAGGTGGAATCTTCTTTCTTGTAGTTTGAATCCATTGCTCCGTGTCCGCTTCTCTGGAGCAGCAGAAAACAACCTTTCTCCCTCCTCTATATGACATCCTTTTATATATTTGAACATGGCTATCATATCACCCCTTAACCTTCTCTTCTCCAGGCTAAACATACCCAGCTCCCTAAGCCGTTCCTCATAAGGCATCGTTTCCAGGCCTTTGACCATTTTGGTTGCCCTCCTCTGGACACGTTCCAGCTTGTCAGTATCCTTCTTGAACTGTGGTGCCCAGAACTGGACACAATATTCCAGGTGGGGTCTGACCAGAGCAGAATACAGTGGTACTATTACTTCCCTTGATCTAGATGCTATACTCCTCTTGATGCAGCCCAGAATTGCTTTGGCTTTTTTAGCTGCTGCATCACACTGTTGGCTCATGTCAAGTTTATGGTCTACCAAGACTCCTAGATCCGTTTCACTTGTACTGCTCTCAAGCCAGGTGTCACCCATCCTGTATTTGTGCCTTTCCCTTTTTTTTGCCCAAGTGTAGTACTTTACATTTCTCCCTGTTAAAATTCATCCTGTTTGCCTTGGCCCAGTTCTCTAATCTGCTAAGGTCCTTTTGAAGTGTGATCCTGTCCTCTGGGGTATTAGCCACCCCTCCCAATTTGGTGTCATCTGCAAACTTGATCAGGATGCCCTCAAGCCCATCATCCAAGACATTGATAAAGATGTTGAATAATGAAATGAAAAAGGTGTTGAAGAACACCTTTCTTAAGAAACCCAAAGCCTTTCTTTTGGGAATTATAGGGGAGGAAATCCCCCAAAAAAGACAGGACTTTCTTTTTGTATGCCACGACAGCAGCGAGACTACTGATTGCAAAGAACTGGAAGACACAAGAAATACCAACAGTGGAAGATTGGCAGATGAAGATGATTGACTTTATGGAACTCGCCGAACTGACAGCAAGACTGCGTGAACAGAGGGAGGTGCAAGAAGATTGGAAGAAATTTAAAATGTATTTTAAAAAATATTGTAATATGGAAAGTATTTGAAAATCTAGGGTATAAACTAGAGTTTACCGGATCAAAATTGGGACTGAAAAATATCTTCGAGGTTAAAGAAAAAAGGGTAACATAATGATTAAATGAATAAATGGATAATAAAAGGTTAGATAAAAGGTTAAATTTGAAGATGAACTTGCCTGAAAATAAGAGTTAGATGTGAAACCAGGAAGGGAGGATAGGGGGAAGTCCCAACAAGATGTTAAGGAAAATAGGTGAAAAATGATATACTTTATTGTCGTGTTTATATGTTTATGTTATGTTTTTCTTTTGTAGTTTATGTGCTTGTTTTGTTTTATATGATAACATGAATAAAACTATTATAAAAAAAAGATAAAGATGTTGAATAAGACCTCCTTCCGTTTAAAAGTAATTCTAGGAACAAACTGGAAATTTAACGCCACAATGAAGTCCTGGAGCCAGGGAGTGAGGACTGGTTTCTTCACATTCATTTGACTCACTTGCTTCCAAGTTTCACTTGTTGGGAAAACAGAGAGTTCCCAGACTGGTTTTTTCACCAGTGGAAGCCTTGACGGCTACAAACAGGTTACGTCAGCCTCAAATAAGAGGATGCATTGTTCTTCATGTGCCAGATCTCTGGAGGAGACTGGTTATGCAAGGAATGAAATCATATATGTTGGTATCTGTGTTTGGATTCCATATTTGCAAATGTTTCATGTGTGCTTTTATTATATGGAAGAATCACTTCATGGTGTCTCATGGGAACCACCTCATAAATGAAATGAAAATGACACTTTTGTTTTGGAATAAATCAACTGGTTTCAGGGTGGTGGATGGAAATCGGAGGAGCTGAATAAGGGGAAGTGGCCCAGATGTTTTGCACCACAGACCCTTCAGCCTAACAGCACATTTAGCAACTGCTGTGGAAGGAAGGAGCAACTTACAGAGATGGGATATCCCTCTTCCCAGTTTTTAGCAGTCACTTCCCAAAAGTGAGGTTACAGGGAACCAGGCAGAGGGCCTTCTCGGTAGCGGCTCCTGCCCTGTGGAACGCCCTCCCAGCAGATGTCAAGGAGATAAACAAATTACTGGCTTGTGGTTTAGCTGCAATTGGTTGGGCGAGATGACCCACTGGATCGCTTCCAACTTGACTATTCTATTATTCAAATGCCACACTCGGTGCCAGATTTATGTATAAGCTAAACAAGCTATAGCTATAGCTTAGGGCCCCACTCTTTGGGGGGCCCCCTAAATTTCACTATTAATATACTTTTTCTTAATTGTATTTCAATTCAACAATTACTTTGATAAAATACATATTTTGTTATGTGCAAATGGCTTTAGATACCTATTAGGTCCATAAATTACCACATGGCATATATTCAACACAAAAAAGTGACCATTTGTTGTTGACAAAGGACAGCTGGACATATAAAGGGCCCCATTACCTTCAGTAGCTTAGGGCCTCATCAAACCTAAATCCGGTCTTGGCCACACTCAGAGTTCAAATTCAAATATTATTTATTGCATTAGCCATATGGCCACAGCACATAATGAGAAACCAGGCGGAAACCTGTCGCGAATGTACATAAAATACAACATTTTATACATTTTGTACAAATACATTTAAAAACTTTAAGTATAAAATCATGCTGAATGAAACAGATAAAATAAGAAGCAATGACAGGGCATGTCGAAAGTGACTATGTCAGGAAGTTACATAGGTTTAGGTCTAGGGCAAGTTAGCCGAAGAGGTGGCCCTGAGTTTCAGTGCCTGTAAAATATAGATAGCCACACCACGTGTGACCAGGGGGTTGGCGTCTACCAATAAGTATTTCATGCGGTCGTCGTCCCGGGCGATGGTCGGCGGGATTAAGAGGAAAAGCCTGGGTCTAACTGTAACATACAGAGGGCAGTGCCTTCCCCGTGAAGACCTTCATTCCCCTTAATGCAGTGTTTCTCAACCTTTTCGGGGCAACGGCACACCTGTCTCATGAAAAAAATCTCGCGGCACACCACCACCAGAAAATGTCAAAAAACGGGGAAAGGGGAAGGATATATGTACCTCGATTCCCCTGCTTTGGGGGGTGGGGTGTCTGCGTGCCTCGGCGGGAGGGAGGGGAAGGATTCAGGTGGGCGAAAATGGAGCAGGAGATCGGCGATCGCGGCGGATCAGGCGCCCGTTCCCTCTCCGCCTCCCGCGCTCAGCTTCCCGGCAGCATCTCCACTCGGTCCTGAGCGAGCCCGGCGGCACCGGCACCTCCTGCCCATCTTCGACTGCGATCGGGGCGGCAGAGGCAGCAGGTGAAGCGCCCGGCAGCTCCGGCGAAGGCGGCAGTCGGCGAGCGAGAAGCAGAGCCGAGACGATGCCAGCCACCCGGACCGATTCGGAAGCGGCTCAGGGCACCGCCGGTCACCCCGCCCGTGCTCACCGGAAGCGGCGCGCCCGGAGGGGGAAAGAAGCCGGATCGGAAGTGGGCGGCTCTCTAGCCTCTACCCGAGGCTCTATGATCCCGCGCCCTCGTCCAGCTCATCCGGCTCTATGATCCCGCGCCCTCGTCCTGCCGGAGCCGCCTGTGTGCGCAGCCCAATGCGCCGGGAGTTTTCCTGCAGCACAGCAGCCGGTGTCTCGCGGCACACCAGTGTGCCGCGGCACACCGGTTGAAAAACGCTGCCTTAATGGCTCATCATCCAGGTTCTCAGCTCACCTGGTGGCTATTCCAAGAATCAGAAGCCTTGATTAAATTCTATCACTTACTGGATCCGAAGATTAAGAAGAAGAAGAAGAGTTTGGATTTGATATCCTGCTTTATCACTACCCAAAGGAGTCTCAAAGCGGCTAACAATCTCCTTTTCCCTTCCTCCCCCACAACAAACACTCTGTGAGGTGAGTGGGGCTGAGAGACTTCAGAGAAGTGTGACTAGCCCAAGGTCACTCAGCAGCTGCATGTGGAGGAGCGGAGACGCGAACCCGGTTCACCAGATTATGAGTCCACCGCTCTTACCCACTACACCACACCGGCTCTTGTCCTGATGGACAGTGGGGCTGAGAGACTTCAAAGAAGTGTGACTAGCCCAAGGTCACCCAGCAGCTGCATGTGGAGGAGCAGAGACGCGAACCCGGTTCCCCAGATTACAAGTCCACCGCTCTTAACCACTGCACCACACTGGCCATTGAGGGCCATTGGCAACGCATGAGAACTGTCCTTCGCCCTGCCCTGAAGTGTGAAAAGAGACAGGGGTTTGGAAGGCTGCCAGGGTAACTGGGTGTGAGGTGACAGGAAACGATACTCTGGGGCAAGATGTGCTGGGAAGAAGAAGGAAGAAGGAAGACAGGGATCCATCTTGGGCAGGCTGGCTGAAGGCTGGCTGCACTGCAGTGAGGGACAAGCCCCGCTTGAAACGACCATGCTGTAAGATCTGGAATCCCTCCATGCAGACTGAAGGCATAAATAGGTGAATAAACCATATTTCTTAAAGCACGACAGTCTCTGTCATGTCTCAGTTCTTCAAAGGACATGGGGTGGGTGCGCTCAGCAGAGAGAGGAGGAGGTGGCACCCAACTTTTGTAACACTATATAAACGCATAATGAAACATTTTAAAATTCCCAATACAGAGCTGCCTTCAATGTCTTCCAACAGTGGTGACTCCTCTATAAAGAAAGGTTGCAACGTTTGAGACTTTTTAGTTTAGAGAAAAGGTGAGTGAGATAAAATTATGCGTAGCGTAGAGAAAACTAATGAAGTTACTCTCACTCTGAGCACTAGAACCCATGCACTTCCGTGAAGCTGAATGTTTGAGGATTCGGGACAGATAAAATAAATCACGCAGCGCCTAGTGAAACTGTGGAACTCACTCCCACAAGAAACAATGACGGCCACTAACCTAGATGTCTTTTAAAGAGGGTTGGAGAAATTCATGGCTATCAATGTCTACTAGCCAGGATGGCTGTACTCTGCCTCCCCAGTCGGAGGCAGTAAATGCTTCTGAAGAGGAGGAGAGATTTGCTCTTGAGCTCCAATTCTGTTTGCTGGTTTCCCACAGGCCTCAGGCTGGCCCCTGTGAG
Organism: Darevskia nairensis; assembly: GCA_034642065.1. Classification (NCBI taxonomy): domain Eukaryota; kingdom Metazoa; phylum Chordata; class Lepidosauria; order Squamata; family Lacertidae; genus Darevskia; species Darevskia nairensis. The sequence continues at coordinate 266,650 of JAWWNI010001120.1, read as the reverse complement.
AACAGGATGCTGGACTAGGTGGGCCATTGGACTGATCCTGCAGGCTCTTTGTATGTTCCTATGCAAATAGGACGCGGGTGGCGCTGTGGTCTAAAGTAAACCACAGAGCCTAGGGCTTGCCGATCAGAAGGTCGGCGGTTCGAATCCCCGCAACAGGGTGAGCTCCTGTTGCTCGGTCCCAGCTCCTGCCAACCTTGCAGTTCGAAAGCACGTCAAAGTGCAAGTAGATAAATAGGTACCGCTCCGGCGGGAAGGTAAACAGTGTTTCCATGCGTTGCTCTGGTTCACCAGAAGCGGCTTAGTCATGCTGGCCACATGACCCGGAAGCTGTCTGCGGACAAACACCGGCTCCCTCGGCCTATAGAGTGAGATGAGTGCGCAACCCCAGAGTCTTCCGCAACCATAGCTGTCAACTTTCGGATTTGAAAATAAGGGATGCCGCAAGGGCGGTGCAATGGCACCAAGTAGCTTCGCCACCCTGCGTTCCAGAGGCTGCGCGTGAATGGGTGAGCAAAAGAGAGAGCGCATAGACGGCAGGCAGGCTGTCTGTCTGGTTGGGCGTGAGGGTCTGGCTGCACAAGGCATGCAAGCTCCGCCCCAAGTCAGTCTCAGACTCCTTATTGGCAGCCGAGCAACGCAGCTGAGGGAGAGGAGAGGAGCTGCTTCCTTTGAAATCCGGGAAATTTAAGGGATATCAACAATCCGGGATAGCAGTGGGAAACGGCATTGGAATAAGGGAGTTTCCCGCAAAAAAGGGGAGGGTTGACAGCTATGTCCGCAACTGGACCTAATGGTCACGGGTACCTTTACCTTTATGCAAATACAGCATGCCTTCATTACAAGGGCCTTCTTGTTTTTCAGCTCTTGCTCCCGACTCCCTAATTGGCACGAGCTATATTTAGCATCCATTTGCACCCGGTTTCTCTCGCTCCTTAGGTGTCCCCATAGCTCACGTGTGATTGAGTCAGGATGCCTAGGAGATGCTGTTTTGGATACGCCCCGAAACTCATAATGGGGCTTAATGAGATTGCATACAAATTGCAATGTAAATTACCCTCTTAGAGTGAGCCATTAATCCACTCCAGGGAGAAGCACTTGGCTGTTTTGCAGTGTGGTGAAATAGCTCGACTGCATTGGATTTTACTGGTGTAAACATGGGTCACTTATTCGCTTTTGGGCAGCTTGGGATGTGTTCACACTCCCTTTTACCCCCTGATTTTCCAGTGCTGGGTCTTTCATCAGTGTTCACATGACATTATCCAAAATAAATAGGTACCCTGTACTTTGTTATATTGCATGAGATTCCAACTCGACATTAGGAAGATTTTTCTGGCATTAAGAGCTGTTTGACAATGGAACGGACTTCCGGGATTCCTGCATTGTAGGGGGTTGGACTAGATGACCCTTGGGGTCCCTTCCAACTCTGCAGTTCTATGATTACTGTTTGATGTCTTGTTTATCAAACCAGCTTTGGAGTCCTTAAGCTGCTCCTAATTCATACCTGTGCAAACATGTCCTGTCAATGGCCCCTGGTGACTACACAAACAGAAACGAATCTGACACTAATGAAGCTGTGCTGATGTGAACATACATCCGCTTCAACTTCACTTTGCTCAAAGGTGCTAATGTGAACATACTCCTCAGTGGCAGAGCATACCTAGTTCTGGTAAGCTGGGCGGGGGGGGGGGGGGGGACAGACTCCTGCCTGAAATCCCAACGAGTCCTCACTGCCAGTCAGTGTAGACAGTACTGAGCTAGACAGACCAAGCATAAGACTATGTCCTATATTCTAGTCTTACACACAGCTTTGTGGTGAGGATGGCCCTGGAATGTGCACCTTGGCTTGAACTCAAAAGAAGCTGCCTTATGCCAGCTCACACTCTGTCCACAGCTCCATAGTGTCTACTCTGACTGGCAGCAGCCCTCCATGGTTTCATGCAGAGGGTTGTCAGGCTAAGATGATCTTTGCTCCTATCGGGCAGGGCTTTTTAATGTTCTTATACAGCACATCCTAATGATCTTTTTAAATAGATACAGTATATATTAATTTCAATTTAATTGACCTGAATTGCCATACTAAGAGCTGATTTGCATTTCAGAATACTAATGTATGTTTGCATCAGACCCTGCCCTGTTAGATCTCTGCAAACCACGTTTTAATAGGAGACGGGAAATTGGAACTGAAATTCATGGTTCTGCATTTCCTCATTGCTGCCTGTGTGTGTCATGAGTTGTTGTTGTTGTTGTTTATTTGATTTCTTACCTGCCCTTACCCAGGGCAAGTTGCAGCAGCTTGAAAACGCAATATGAAAACCAGTTTGAAGCACGAGGCAGACACCGGTTGCAGTTTAGCCTGCCATGCAACATAGGAAACCAGCCCTGAAGAGGTGGGCGAGCTGGGATATTAAGAACATAAGAAGAGCCTGCAGGATCAGGCCAGTGGCCCAACTAGTCCAGCATCCTGTTCTCGCTGTGGCCAGCCAGATGCTTGTGGTGAACCTGCAAGCAGGATCCCAGCACAAGAGCAATTTTCCCCTCCTGGGGTTTCCAGAAACTGGTATTTAGAAGCGTAAGTGCCTCAGACCATAGAGGCAGTGCAAAACCATCACGACTCGTAGCCTTAATAGCATTCTCCTCCCCTATGAATTTGTCTAGTCCTCTTTTAAAGCCATCCAAGTTGGGACAGCAGCGCGGATGGGAAAATGATAAAGTCCCGACCGGAGATGAATGGTGGAATGGACGAAATGGCAAAAATGACTGGGAAAATCAGAAACCAGGAAAATAGAAACTTTATTTATTTTTTTGTGCAATGATTTTTATTGAGTTTCCACATAAACATATTATTTACACATCTGATTATTACATCTTATATTTCATAGTTATACGGATGCTTTCTAAACTATTTGTTACTTCGTAAAAGAAAAAATAAATAAATAAAAAGGAAAAAGGATAAAAAAGGAGGGGGAAAGGGGGAAAAAAAGACTTCCCCACTTCCTTCTTCTGTTATTTTTATAGTCATTCTTAATTTACGCAGTTTAGACCTTCCTTATTGAACTGATCATTTTACGAATGCTATTCCAGTAGTTACAATTTGCCCAATTAAAAAAATATATATTATTATCATTTCGTAATTGTTATCATTTTTCTCCATTATCTCTTACATTTAGTGTCAATGTATTTTAGTTATATCTATCAACCTTACACTGTATAGAAACTTTAACAAGGAATGGGGAAAATAATTTATAAGTTATCTACCGGTAAGAGAACACCGTAAACATCTAAAAACTTTGGTAGGATCAAAGCAACACTTGTAATATATGAAAAACTAAGGTAAAAAATAATATGGATTTTTAAGATAAATGGAGAAACTATCAGATGCGGTAGAAAAAGTTTGACAATGGAAACCATGGAGGGGTGGAGAGAAGTCTAAGGGTTCAGAGAATCCTATATGCTTATGATTAATGATTAAATTCAAATGTATATTGTAAAACTGAATTTAAAAATGAATAAAATAAAGCCATCCAAGTTGGTGGCCATGACTGTTTCCTGTGGGAGGGAGTTCCGCAGTCTAACTCTGCGCTGCACGAAAAAAACTTCATTTTCTCTGTCCCGAATCATCCAACATTCAGCTGCCGTGAATTCTCATGCTATGAGAGAGGGATAAAACGTTCCTCTCTCTGCGTTCTTCATGCCAGTCAACATTTTATAAATTCCTATCGTGTCTCCTCTTCTTCGCCTTTTCTCCAAACGCTGCAGCCTTTCCTCCTAGAGGAATTGCTCCATCTATTTGACTGTTTTGTTGGCTCTTTCCCGAACTTGAGAGATAGGGAAAGAAGGAAGCATACCGGTTGCAATTACAATGTTAGCATCCCAGCAATCAAATCTCATAACATGCCAAAGCCAGAACACAACACTCTCATGTCACGCCCACTACTGTGTATGGGAGAATAGATGCAATGTTGGACTCGCCAAGGTGGCCTGGGTTCAAATTCCTACTCAGCTATGAAGCTTAGTTGGGGGCGGAGGTACTGCTAAATGAAGGCAACACATTATCTCCGCTTAATCTAACTTGCAGGATGCGGGTGGCGCTGTGGGTTAAACCACAGAGCCTAGGGCTTGCCGATCAGAAGGTCGGCGGTTCGAATCCCCGCCACAGGGTGAGCTCCCGTTGCTCGGTCCCAGCTCCTGCCAACCCAGCAGTTCAAAAGCACGTCAAAGTGCAAGTAGATAAATAGGAACCGCTCTGGCGGGAAGGTAAACGGCGTTTCTGTGCGCTGTTCTGGTTCGCCAGAAGCGGCTTAGTCATGCTGGCCACATGACCCGGAAGCTGTACGCCGGCTCCCTCAGCCAATAAAGCGAGATGAGCACTGCAACCCCAGAGTCGGACACGACTGGATCAAATGGTCAGGGGTCCCTTTACCTTTACCTTTAATCTACCTTGCAGGGGTGTTTGGGAGATGAATGAGATAAGCTCACCAGAACGTCATGCTGGAAGAACAAGTGTGAGTGTTTGACTGCCTGCTTTCCATGCAAATGTTTTCTCCCGAGACAATGGAGTGCACCTCCGAGGGTGAAGTCAAACAGCACCAAAGTGGCCTCTCCAGGGCGCAAGCCTGGGCAGTGTGCATGAAGGTCCTGGGCTGCCCAGTTGACAAGACCTCCATCCCAGCCCCATCGATGTGGTCCAGAGGAAAGCAGAGCAATACAATACAATACAAGGTGCTACACTCAATATGCCAGCAAGTTTGGAAAACTCAGCAGTGGCCAGAGGATTGGAGAAGATCAGTCTACATCCCAATCCCAAAGAAGGGCAGTGCCAAAGAATGCTCCAACTACCGCACAATTGCGCTCATTTCACACGCTAGCAAGGTTTTGCTAAAAATTCTACAAGGCAGGCTTAAGCAGTGTGTGGACCGAGAACTCCCAGAAGTGCAAGCTGGATTTTGAAGGGGCAGAGGAACCAGAGACCAAATTGCAAACATGCACTGGATTATGGAGAAAGCTAGAGAGTTCCAGAAAAACATTTACTTCTGCTTCATTGACTACGCAAAAGCTTTTGACTGTGTCGACCACAGCAAACTATGGCAAGTTCTTAAAGAAATGGGAGTGCCTGATCACCTCATCCGTCTCCTAAGAAATCTCTATGTGGGACAAGAAGCTACAGTTAGAACTGGATATGGAATAACTGATTGGTTCAAAATTGGGAAAGGAGTACGACAAGGCTGTATATTGTCTCCCTGCTTATTTAACTTATATGCAGAATTTGTCATGCGAAAGGCTGGACTGGATGAATCCCAAACCGGAATTAAGATTGCTGGAAGAAATATCAACAACCTCAGATATGCTGATGATACAACCTTGATGGCAGAAAGTGAGGAGGAATTAAAGAACCTTTTAATGAGGGTGACAGAGGAGAGCGCAAAATATGGTCTGAAGCTCAACATCAAAAAAACTAAGATCATGGCCACTGGTCCCATCACCTCCTGGCAAATAGAAGGGGAAGAAATGGAGGCAGTGAGAGATTTCACTTTCTTGGGTTCCATGATCACTGCAGACGGTGACAGCAGTCACGAAATTAGAAGACGCCTGCTTCTTGGGAGAAAAGCAATGACAAACCTAGACAGCATCTTAAAAAGCAAAGACAACACCTTGCCAACAAAGGTCCGTATAGTTAAAGATATGGTTTTCCCAGTAGTAATGTACGGAAGTGAGAGCTGGACCATAAAGAAGGCTGATCGCCGAAGAATTGATGCTTTTGCATTATGGTGCTGGAGGAGACTCTTGAGAGTCCCATGGACTGCAAGAAGATCAAACCTATCCATTCTTAAAGAAATCAGCCCTGAGTGCTCATTAGAAGGACAGATCCTGAAGTTGAGGCTCCAGTACTTTGGTCACCTCATGAGAAGAGAAGACTCCCTAGAAAAGACCCTGATGTTGGGAAAGATTGAGGGCACAAGGAGAAGGGGACGGCAGAGGATGAGATGGTTGGACAGTGTTCTCGAAGCTACTAACATGAGTTTGGCCAAACTGCGAGAGGCAGTGAAGGATAGGCGTGCCTGGCGTGCTCTGGTCCATGGGGTCACCAAGAGTCGGACACGACTGAACGACTGAACAACAACATTGGCATAGAGAAAACAATAAGCATAAAACCGTCTGTGTATATTAGAATTCTAGAACATACAATATAAAAGAAGAAAAGGGAATCATCAGCACCCGCTATTGTACAGGCCAGAGCTCCCTAGATTTAACTTCAAAAATCCTGGTCAGAAATTGTGTCATAACTCTAGTCACTTCCGGAGAATCGTCCCTCAGCGAGAACTGGGCTACGAGTAGTTTATTAGAGGGGACCCTAAGCCATATAGAGGACATTGAAGGATCTTCACGAAAGGTGTTGAAAAGAGGGCAGCCCAAAACCACATGGTCTATAGAGTCAGGTACATTCTGACCACAAATGCAAAGTCTGTTCTGGAAAGGGATACCTCTAAACCTTCCAAATAGCACAGCGGACGGAAAGGCATTCAAGCGTGCCAACGTAAATACTCTACGGTGTAATGGGGTGACCAGATCATAAAGGTAGTTAGGCATCGTTCCATGGTGGGGTTGCAGCCCCAGATAGGCAGGGGAGCACACAGAAGGCTGCGCAGGATGTAATTTTTGGAATTCATTGTCTAGCAGCATCTGCTTGATTAGCATAATAATAATAATAATAATAATAATTTATTATTTTTACCCCGCCCATCTGGCCGAGTTTCCCCAGCCACTCTGGGCGGCTTCCAATCAAATATTAAAACAATACAGCATTAAATATTAAAAACTTCCCTAAACAGGGCTGCCTTCAGATGTCTTTTAAAAATAGGATAGCTGCTTATTTCCTTGACATCTGCTGGAAGGGCGTTCCACAGGGCGGGCGCCACCACCGAGAAGGCCCTCTGTCTGGTTCCCTGTAACCTCGCTTCTCGCAGTGAGGGAACCGCCAGAAGGCCCTTGGAGCTGGACCTCAATGTCCGGACTGAACGGTGGGGGTGGAGACGCTCCTTCAGGTATACAGGACCGAGGCCATTTAGATGTGTGATTCCTCAAATAACAAGAGTAATACCTTTGGCACCTGCTTGGCTGCAGGAGTTGCTGGATGGAGGTGTACAAGGCGCCGTCCAACCACCTTAGGGGCTCCACTCCAGATTGGTGTAGGGTTTACTCCTCTTTTTTTGTATATAATTTTTAAATTAAATTTTCTGTTTTACAATTTAAAGTACTCCTTTTACATCCTTAAGATATCAATGTCTTCCCTTCTTCTCTTTCCACGGTTCATCTTACATACTGTAAATCCCTGCATATTTTGCAAAAACTATACCATTCAGTATTCCCTTATTATTGCATCCATCAAAAATTATTTACACTGTTGAATTTATCTGAATGCTGCCAGCGTTTTCAGCTGTACACAATTATTTTGCGAAGTCCAGTAATTTTATCAACCATTCCTCCATCGTTGGCTGGGCTGTATCTTTCCATCTTTGTGCATATGACATTCTCACCGCTGCAATCATATATTGAAATAATCTCCCATAGTCCTTTTCCAAGTCCTTTTCCAAGTGTGTTTTCACTCCTACATGGAAAAGGTTCTCGCTTCAATTGGATATTAACCTTTAAAATCTGCTGCACCAACTCATGGCTGCAGCTCCCACTCGCGATCTCCGCATTGCAGTTGTGCAAGAGAGCAAGTGGACAACTTGTTCCCCCCCCCCCCATAATTTTTTATTGATATTCATATAACAAATTCAATTCATTTTCAGTACAATATTCGCTTAACGTATTGAGTTTTCATCCTTACTTCCATGTTCAAATCTATCTACTGCCTTAAATGTAATACTTATTTCTATAACATGTATCCTACATTACATTCCTTTATGATTCCTTTGCTTATATTTCCAATCCTGGCTGCTATTATTATTAAAACAAAATAAAAAAAATTCCTTCCAGTAGCATCTTAGAGACCAGCTAAGTTTGTTCTTACTAGAAGGACAGATCCTGAAGTTGAGACTCCAGTACTTTGGCCACCTCATGAGAAGAGAAGACTCCCTAGAAAAGACCCTGATGTTGGGAAAGATGGAGGGCACAAGGAGAAGGGGACGACAGAGGACGAGATGGTTGGACAGTGTTCTTGAAGCTACCAACATGAGTTTGGCCAAACTGCGAGAGGCAGTGGAGGATAGGTGTGCCTGGCGTGCTCTGGTCCATGGGGTCACGAAGAGTCGGACACGACTGAACGACTGAACAACAACAACAACAACAAGTTTGTTCTTGGTATGAGCTTTCGTGTGCATGCACACGAAAGCTCATACCAAGAACAAACTTAGCTGGTCTCTAAGGTGCTACTGGAAGGAATTTTTTTTATTTTGTTTTGACTATGACAGACCAACACGGCTATCTACCTGTAACTGCTATTATTATTGTTAATGGCTTCGGTCCTGTATACCTGAAGGAGCGTCTCCACCCCCATCGGTCAGCCCGGACACTGAGGTCCAGTGCCGAGGGCCTTCTGGCGGTTCCCTCGCTGCGTGAAGCCAAGTTACAGGGAACCAGGCAGAGGGCCTTCTCGGTAGTGGCGCCCGCCCTGTGGAATGCCCTCCCTTCAGATGTCAAAGAAAACAACAACTACCAGACTTTTAGAAGACATCTGAAGGCAGCCCTGTTTAGGGAGGCTTCTAATGTTTAATAGATTATTGTATTTTAATGTTCTGTTGAAAGCCGCCCAGAGTGGCTGGGGAAACCCAGCCAGATGGGCGGGGTATAAATAATAAATTATTATTATTATTATTATTGTTGTTGTTGTTGTTGTTGTTGTTGTTGTTGTTGTTCTTTCATTTCACTATAATATTTTCTCAGGCATCCACAGCCTTTGTTCTAAAGCTCCCCCTAGTGGGCATTTGATGTCAAAGCCACCACACTGCTAACAGAAAGAGATTCCAGCAAACCGGGACTCTCTTGTACTGTACTGTATTTGGGAGCCGGCATTTGACTTTCACCGCAGACATTCTTTGTTGACGGACAATACAGGGGCTCTGCAAATCTGCTTGGTTCTGTTTTGAAGGTTCTATCAAGCTGGGCACTGGGAGAACGTGATGCATAGAAGCAGGGCTGGATTTAGGTTTGAAGTTAATGGGGCCCTTTCTATGTCCAGCTGTCCTTTGTCAACAACAAACTGTCGCTGTTTTTTGTGTTGAATATATGCTATCTGGTAATTTATGGACCCAACAGGTATCTAAAGCCATTTGCGCATGTTGCCATGCAACCAGTCCATGCAGAATGTAGGCACCCTATATATTGTCGTTGTTTAGTCGTTTAGTGGTGTCCGGCTCTTCGTGACCCCCTGGACCAGAGTACAGTACATTTATTATTGCTTTCATTTTATGGATCAATGGTCTCTTTAGATAGTAAAATTCATAACAAAAATAAAAAATAAAAAAATTCCTTCCAGTAGCACCTTAGAGACCAACTAAGTTTGTTTATGGTATGAGCTTTCGTGTGCATAGTTGGTCTCTAAGATGCAACTGGAAGGAATTTTTTTATTTTTTATTTTGTTTTGACTACGGCAGACCAACACGTAATTATAAAAGTCTGGAACAGATTACCGGTAATCCGTTCTGCATTACTTTCTATGGGAAAGTACGCCTTGGTTTTGGAACGCTTTGCTTTTGGAATGGACTTCTGCAACAGATTAAGTTTGAGAACCACTGTATAAGAAAACCACACATTGGAGGCTTGTCATATATTCGCCACAGGGGGGCAGCACTCTTCCATTTACCCCCGCCTTTCTCCGTCTGGCTGATGAGAGAGGGAGTAAATATTTTCTCCATCTATTCCCCCCATGCCAGGCATAATTTCCATAAACTTCTATCATGTCGCCTCCTGCTCACACTTTCTCTAAATGAAAATGTCCCAAATGCTGGGTCCTTTCCTCACCAGGGGGGGGGGGGGGGGAGTTGCGCCACCCTGTGGATCATTTTGGCAGCCCTTCTTTTCACCTTCTCCAACTCTACATTATCCTTTTTGCGGCGAGGCAACCAGAACAGTACGCAGTGATACAAACACACCCGCCCCGTAGACTTGCTCGATGCAACATTATCCGACCAACCTGCAAGCGAATCAGGATGGATGTGCAGTAAACAGGTCACTTGGAAGCAGGGTGGATTTGATTTACCCTATATACTCGAGTATAAGCCTAGTTTTTCAGCACATTTTTTGTGCTGAAAAAAGCCGCCCTCGGCTTATACTCGAGTGAGGCAGGCAATGGCTCCTATGAAGCTTTCCCAGGTTTTTTGTGGTAAAATTGGGTGCCTCGGCTTATATTCGGGTCGGCTTATACTTGAGTATATACGGTAAATCAAATCAATTTAAATCGCGATTTAAATCAAATCAATTTAAATCACGATTTAAATCACTAGTCAGTAAGGTTTGATTTAAATCTTCTTTTTTACAGAAAGACTCATTCTTGCTAGTATAATCTTAATATTTACAACCAGATGTAGGTTTCATTTTTGGAATAATAAATTTTCAGAGTAGTTTTTAAAGTTATGTCAAAAGTGACTGATTTGGTTATACTATTAGAAATACATAGACAGGTAATCATGAAATTATTGTGAGGTTTAATAAGTCAACTGTTTATATTTGGACAACTTTTCTGATGTACTTTATTGGGAGGAGGAAATCAATCATTTCCTTAATAACAATTTAAACAATGTATTTAACTGAAACAATAAAATTATAGCATATGTATCCATGTTCGTTAACTGATGTGGTTAAACAATTAAAAGAAAAAACTTAGACTGAGTTTTAGCATACAGTGGTACCTCGGGTTAAGTACTTAATTCGTTCTGGAGGTCCGTTCTTAACCTGAAACATACTTAACCTGAAGCGTACTTAACCCGAGGTACCACTGTACATGAAAAACTTAAAACAAATCCTTATTTCCTGATGAATAGCCTTTGGACTATAATGTAACTTAAATAGAAAACTATATTTAGAAAGATTTTTCCTTCAAAAGCATTTTATTTTAAAAATCCAATTTAAATTTAAAAAAATCCTATTTTTATTTTTTTTAATTTTTTTTTAAGTATTGATTTTTATCCACCCTCCTTGGAAGTGACTGTAGACGGTGTGCCTGAGACCTCAGGGGCAGAGCTAGATGGACACAAGGGGAGCTTACAGCAAGGAGAAACTGTATTTCTTGAGAATTTTAAGGAAAAACCATCTTCCGCAAAAGCTGCTGCTTGCCTTCTATCACTGTGTCATTGAGAGCGTGCTCACTTATGGCTTATGTGTGTGGTATGGAAGCTGCACTTCTCGGGATAGGATAGGGTTGCGAAGAATTATCAAAACAGCAGAGAGTATTATTAGCTGTTCACTCTCTACCTTAGAACATATCTATACCATCAGGTGCCACAGAAAGGCATTAGGTATATCAGGAGACCCATCGCACCTTGGTCACCGTTTCTTTGAGCTCCTGCCATCGAGACGGAGATACAGAACGATGAAGGCGAGAACGAGCCGTCTCAAGAACAGTTTCTTTCCTAGAGCAATTTTGGCCTTAAATGGAAACTCTGGACTCTGAAGTCATCTTATTTTATTTGTTATATTGTTCTGCATTGTATTGTGTTTATTAGTATTTTTAAATTATGTGGAGTGCCTTATTTGAGTTGATATAGCAATAAAGATCTATTCTATTCTATTCTAATATAGCCTAGGATCCCCTTCCATTGTCTTCGCCATAAGATCTGGGGAAAGCCCTTTTAGCTCAAGGACTGGATTCCCTTCCTGCCAAAACTGGGTGGAGCAACAAAGGTGCATTTTATCTCTGCGAGGAGGTTTCGTTTCAACACACACTCACCCCCCCTGCCCTCCATTCTGCACCCAGGCAAGCGTGATCCGATCTCAGGGACATCTTCCAGCCTTGGAGAATCACCTCGGGGAGTGGGCGGAGCAAGGTCGGCAAGGGGCGTGGCCTGGAAAGAGTGGGTGTGGCCTGGAGCAAGGGGTGGGGCATGGGTAGGGTTCCGAGGGCCAGACAGAGGGGTGGGGCTACATCTAGCCCCAACTCTGTTTTTACCCTTGAGACCCTGAAGAATCATAGAATTGTGGAGTTGGAAGGGACCCCGACGGTCATCTAGTCCAACCCCCTGCAATGCAGGGATCTCGACACACGGTTCCCCATCCAATTCAAAACCACACTGAACCCTGCTTAGCTTTGCTAGCAAGTTTCTTTTTTTTAATTTTGTTTATTAAGTTTTCAAAAGTTTACACACTTTCCCATCAACAATACCTTTAATTTATCCATTGGCTTCCCCTCCCCTCCCTCCATGGTGTTCTATGTTTATCCTTTAATACTGCATGTGTTAACTTATAATACACCATACGTACATCCTGAGTTATTAGCCTTAATGCCTTTCTGCTGCTGCTCCTATTTCAAATCCTGCTCGCGTTTTCATGCAACAATAATAGTTCTTCAGATATTCTACAAAAAGTTTCCAAACCTGAAAGAATTTTCGTCATTCTGATCTCCGATTTTTGCTGTTCGATTTGCCAGTTCCACATACTCCATCCTTTTAATAGACCCTTTTTCCTTCGTTGGAACCTCGTCTTCTTTCCTTCTTCTTCTTGTTTTTTTGAAATCATTTTTATTTGATTTTACAAATGTAAATTTATAACAATACCAAATCCATATCCATAAAATGAGATTTCTCTGAATCTCAAGACTTCCCCCCGTCCCCTCCATGGGTCCTATTGTCAACATTTCCAACTGCATATTATTTCATAGTCTGTGTTTTATATCTATCCATATTGTCCATAGTATTTGTTACATTACAAATGAGGTTCTTTCCATTTTTGAGCATACATTATGCTTGCTCTTCTCATTGCAGACAAAAATAAATCAACCAACTTTTTTGGTACAGTGGTACCTTGGATCTCGAACTCCGAAAACCCAGAAATATGTGTTCTGGTTTTTGAACGTTTTTCAGAAGCCAAACATCCGATGTTACTGTTGGCTCTTGTTTCTGGGGCACTTGCACCAATCAGAAGTTGTGCCTTGGCTTTTGAACATTTCGGAAGTCAAATGGACTTCCGGAACTGATTAAGTTTGGCGCTTTTTGTTTTTGCTATTTATTTTGTTTTTGAGGCTTTTTCGATTCATTTGTTTTTGTGACTGTGTGGAACCCAGTTCAGCTACTGATTGATTGATTGATTGTGTGGCTGCGAAAATGGATAAAAGCCCCCCCCCCCACCCAAACAATGACTATCATCAGAGCAGGTAAGAAACAAAATTGCATTTTAATTTTTGTCATCTACAATACTGTCTTATTTATTTTATAGTACAGTACATTGATTATTGCTTTCATTTTATGGATCAATGACCTCGCTAGATAGTAAAATTTCATGTTAAATTGCTGTTTTAGGGGTTGTTTTTAAAAGTCTGGAACGGATTAATTCATTCTGCATTACTTTCTATGGGAAAGCGCACCTTGGTTTCAGAACGCTTTGGTTTTGGAACGGACTTCCGGAACGGATTAAGTTTGAGAACCAAGGTACCACTGTATATCCGTTTCTATAATCCCTACAAGAAAAGCTTCTGGTTTCTTGGAGAACATCATCGGATGTGATAGCAGTTTTATCGCTGCACCCCTAGGAGGACAGAATGTTTAAAGGGTGAAAATGGCAGGTCTGGCCTTGAGACCTGGTAGCCCTATGCTAAGTTGGCTTCTCAAACGGCCAATGGGAAGGGGGTTGCATGTGAACACAGATCCGAACACAGAGCCCGTCACCGGGTCTCGTTTTTAGCTGCCACGTGACCGAAAATGTTGCAGAGGAAACTTTGGCAACAGGACGATCCGAAGGAGCCAATGCCCATATCCAGGTTCAGATCCGGGCAGCTGGGCGAACACTTCTTGGTGATTCTCTTTCCGACGGTCAAGAAGCCTTCGGAATGGAAGGGGGAAGAGAAGGGGAAAGTGTTATTCTACTGGCCCCACCTGGGTCGCAAGGAGAAAACAGTTTACAGATGATTGTGAGGAATAAAAATGTGTTGCTTTTTTCCAGGGGCCAAAAAGGAAAGGTTGCTTGCTTGCCTTTTCAGAAGGTCAAACGGTTGCTCCAGTTCGACAACCGCAGACTTGCTTAAAACTTATCTTTAGAAGATTGTGCTTAGAACGCCCGAAACACTGGGCAGCTTGCAACTTATCTGTACGTGTCGGCAGATGTAGAACCCGCTCAGAATGTGGCTTTATCGCTTGAGTCAATATGTAAAATGCCAGAGTGGTGCATGCTCTAGTTATCTCCCGCTTGGACTACTGCAATGCGCTCTACGTGGGGCTACCTTTGAACGTGACTCGGAAACTGCAATTAATCCAGAATGTGGCAGCTAGTCTGGTGACTGGGAGTGGGCGCTGGGACCATATAACATTGGCTCTGAGAGATCTACATTGGGTCCCAGTACGTTTCCGAGCACAATTCAAAGTGTTGGTGCTGACCTTTAAAGCCCTAAACGGCCTTGGCCCAGTATACCTGAAGGAGCGTTTCCACCCCCATCGTCCAGCCCGGACACTGAGGTCCAGCTCCGAGGGCCTTCTGGCGGTTCCCTCCCTGCGAGAAGTGAGGTTACAGGGAACCAGGCAGAGGGCCTTCTCGGTGGTGGCGCCTGCCCTGTGGAACACCCTCCCAGCAGATGTCAAGGCAATAAGCAGCTATTTTACTTTTAAAAGACAACTGAAGGCGGCCCTGTTTAGGGAAGTTTTTAATGTTTGATGCTGTATTGTTTTTAACACTCGATTGGGAGTTGCCCAATGTGGCTGGGGAAACCCAGCCAGATGGGTGGGGTATAAATAATAAATTATTATTATATTATATTATATTATATTATATTATATTATATTATATTATATTATATTATATCCTATCCTATCCTATCCTATCCTATCCTATCCTATCCTATCCTATCCTATCCTATCCTATCCTATCCTATCCTATATAATAAAGTGGCTGTGTCCCTGCGTCCGTTCCGTGTGTCACGGAATTGCGCTACTGCGCATGTCCGTGTCCCACACGGACGCAGGGATTGGAGCGGGTGGAGAGGGGGGGTGTCCGCGAGGCAGCGGCGGCGCACGCGCGTTGTCATTTGCGCCAGCGCCGCTGCCTCACACGGACGCAGAGGGCCGCCCCATCCTTGCCGGCGCTACCGCCGCCGCTACAGCCACCCCCGGGGAAACAGAAGAAGGGGGAGGGAGCCCCTCTCCACCCCCCAGCGGCCGCTGTTCTGCCTCCTCCTTCTCTAGCGCCCGTTATGTAACGGGCTAACTTCAACTAGTTATATTATAATTATTATAAAACACCTGAAAGCATGAACAAAAATTATCAGGAGTGGTGGTCGTGAAATTCAGAGGGATGGGAGATGACAACAAAGGCATGGATTTTAGTATTTTAATTAGGCGGTCGTGATAGGCTGTAAACCCTGCACATCCCCAGCCAATGGGGAGCAGGGGAGGAAACCTTGCATTTGAGAATCGGTGATATAAGCTTGTTTTGCTGGATTTGGATGTGGCTGCTTTGGGGCACCTGTTCTTGCAAGAATGCTGTTGCAATCAATAAATTTGCTGCTTCACCAGTTTTGTTCAGACTTTATTTTCAAGGGTCCCAGGACCCTGAGACTTGTGACCTGCATTTTATATCTCACAGTTAACCAAAGTGGCTTAGCCCCGGTTGCCCGAAACCGCAGGAGGGCAGAGTTGCTCTCGCACTCAGATTCCCGTTGGGGCATCTGGTTGGTCCCTGTAAGAAGAGGATGCCGCACTAGTATGGGCCCTGATCCAGCAGGTTTTTCTCATGTTTTTATGTGCTGGGTAAAAACAGGCCTTCCAAAACCACTGCCCTGTTTTCCGATTTCCCCGCATCCACTACTGACAATCTCCTGGACTGGGCAATTAAACGCTTTCCATTCCACAGCCCTGTTACCTTGGGCTGGATTTTGGCAAGGATCGGCAGTTTCTTGCAAAAAGGGCTAGATTTCAAGGCAGGAGACCAGGATCTCAGTTACCGGGTGGGTCCCAAATGTCATCCCTCCTGAGAATGTTTGTCTGTTTTTTTGTTTTTTTGTTTGCACGAAGTAAATAAATAAATAAATAAGAATAAAAACAAAATAAAAAATAAAAAAATCCTTCCAGTAGCACCTTAGAGACCAACTAAGTTTGTTCTTGGTACAGTGGAACCTCGACTTACGAATTTAATGCGTTCCGAAAGCACACTCGTAAGTCGAAAATTTCGTAAGTCGAAAAACGGCATTCCCATAGGAATGCATTGGAAACATAAGTTGAAAAATTCGTAAGAAAACCCTACGTAAACCTTTGTAAGTCGAGTAAACCCCATCTAAAACTTCGTGAGTCGAATAAACCGCATCTAAAATCCAAGCGGATTTCCTTTCGGAAGTCGGAAAATTCGTAGGCGCGCGGCCGCTTTTTCCCTTTCGTAAGTCGAAAAATACGTAAGTCGAGTACTTCGTAAGTCGAGGTTCCACTGTATGAGCTTTCGTGTGCATGCACACTTCTTCAGATACACGAAAGCTCATACCAAGAACAAACTTAGTTGGTCTCTAAGTCTAAGGTGCTACTGGAAGGAATTTTATTTATTTTATTTTTTTTACTATGGCAGACCAACACGGCTACCTACCTGTAATAAGAATAAAAATGTGCACCTCACACCAAGACCATTCCATTGTAGCTATGCAATCTCCCACAATCTCAACACCTCTTGCAATCGTTTGACCCCTTTCCGTTTTAACAGTACAAAATCTACAAACACCTTCCATATTTCTTCAAAACCATTTCTCCTGCATATTCCCCGTCTATAATAATAATAATAATAATAATAATAATAATAATAATAATTTTTTATTTATACCCCGCCCTTCCCGATTTAAAAACCGGGCTCAGGGCGGCTAACAACAAATATAAAACATTGATTAAAAATGACTTTAAAAAAAAAAAAAAAACAGCTTAAAAACAGCATAAAGTTCAACATAAATGTCACATTGCCAGGCCTAGCTGGCCAAATTAGTCCTGCTAGAGCCAGCAAGGAGACCAGGGAAGGGTTTAAATGTGGGGTCTCAGAAAACGTTTCTTCATAGAAAAAGGGAAGAGAAAAAGGAATGGAGGATCAGGCTAAATTGAAGGCCAGGCGGAATCGCTCTGTCTTACAGGCCCTGCGGAAGGAGATCAAGTCCTGCAGGGCCCTAGTCTCGTGGGACAGAGCATTCCACCAGGTTGGAGCCATCACTGAAAAGGCCCTGGCCCTGGTGGAGGATAATCTGGCTTCTTTAGGACCCCGGGACCCTTAACCTATTATTATTCATGGACCATAGGGTCCTCTGTGGGACATACCGGGAGAGGTGGTCCCGTAAGTGGCACATATTTCCTTAATGGCACATGTTAATTTGTCATTAATAGCTATATCCCACACCTTTTATACCATTCCTCCATTTTATATTCTGCTTGCCCCTTCCGCTTCCTAGCTATCATACCTCGTGCAGCTGTTGATAAATTTGTGGGCAAGTCCTTCATAGCCTGTGAACCTTCCACCCCATCGTAAATTGATAATAATGCTGCCTCTGGACTTTTGGTCAGCTTTAACCGAGTCATTTCTGTTATCTCCTTAAAAACCTTTTGCGGGGGGGAAATTGTACATATTTACACCCCCACCACATGTGAATATAATTCCCTGCTTCCTGGCATCGATCCTGGAACATTGTACCCGAAAAGCACGTGACCAAATGTTGCTTTCGCTGCAACATTTTAGAGCTTAAAAATGGGTGAATTCAGGGGCGTTGGAAGTGGGGGGCAGGGGGCGGGCAGCCCCAGGTTCCATCATGTTGGGGGTGACAAATTATCAAGGAACAATTACTGCCCTACTAGAGTGGTTCATAAAAAACCTTTTTTAAAAAAATGCCTGCCCCAAAGGTCTTATCTTACTACACTAGGGATTCTATAGCTATATATGAATATATGAAATTTCATGCATATCAGTTAATATCTTGACCCTCCTGTTTACTTGGCCATTTTCCTATGTTGTGAAGGCTGAAATTTCAATTCAGTGGAGCACTTACTGTTCCCAACCCTGCCCCTGCGGAAAGCCATCTAATTAGACTTTAATTTGATTTTGACATGTTTTTAGGAGGTAATTTAATTATTGTTTGATTTTATATCAATGTTATGTATCTGATGTTAGCCGCCCTGAGCCCGACTTCAGCCGGGGAGGGTGGGATATAAATAAAAGTTTATTTTTACTTATTATTATTCCTTTGTAAGAAAATATGAAATAACGTAAAACCATTTTTGAAGGCCAAAAAAAAAAAAAAATCAATGTGGGGTGGGGGGTGACAAGACATTTTCCACACCGGGTACCACCTGACCTTCCTACGCCTCTGGGTGAATTATCCTGCTGAACCGGAAACCTGCTTTCAACCTACCAATCCTGAAAGAGGCGACCGTGGTCACGCAGTGCTTGTCATTCTCCGAGCACTTGGTGGCCTTCAGGCAAGACCAGTTGCTGGACGATTGTTCGCACGTGAAGCACACCAGCGGGTGAACTGGGGAAAGACGATGCACGGAGTTATTGAATTAAAGCAAAAGCATGTGGTGATACATTAGGAGAAAGATGTGGGCAGGACCGGTGCTGGCAATTTTGGCGCCCTAGGCGAGGGGGCGGGCCATGTGACGTCATTGCGTATGACGCACGTTGCAGAGCGGTGTCCCGCCCCCTGGCCGACCGGGCGCCTCCCGCTACCGCGGTTTGCTTGCTCCGCCACTGGTTGGGGCGGGGGCGGGGGACAGGCAGGCCAGCGCCCCCTCCATTTTGACGCCCTAGGCAATTGCCTAGTTCGCCTAAATGGACGCGCCGGCCCTGGATGTGGGACATAATACACTGGTACCTCCGGTTGTGAACGGGATCCGTTCCGGAGGTCCGGCCGTATCCAGAAGTTTTCTCAACCGGAGGACCGCTTCTGTGCATGCGCGAGAGGCGAAACACTTCTGGGTTTGCCGCTTTCGCAACCCAAAGTTTACGTTACCCGAAGGTAACGTAACCCGAGGTTCCACTGTATACAAATGACAGGCTGGGAGAGGCTATGGAAAACAGATCTGAAATTTGACATGGCTTTTGAGGCCTCCTCCCCCCCCCCCCCCGACATCTGTTACCCCAAACTGGAAGCAGGATGGGATATGCCCAAATATATTCCTCTCTCTCTCCCAAAGGAGTCTCCTGCAAAGACTAAAGGCTTATCCACACTTAGTGTTGCACTGTCTTTCCAGCCACAGGTTCGTGTTTGAACACTGTTTTTTTTCTTTCTTTCTTTCTTTCTTTCTTTCTTTCTTTCTTTCTTTCTTTCTTTCTTTCTTTCTTTCTTTCTTTCTTTCTTTCTTTCTTTCTTTCTTCCCCCCCCCCATGCCTTCCCCCTGAAGACCTTCATTCCCCTTAATGGCTCATCATCCAGGTTCTCAGCTCACCTGGTGGCTATTCCAAGAATCAGAAGCCTTGATTAAATTCTATCACTTACTGGATCCGGAGATTAAGAAGAAGAGTTTGGATTTGATATCCCGCTTTATCACTACCCGAAGGAGTCTCAAGGCGGCTCACATTCTCCTTTCCCTTCCTCCCCCACAACAAACACCCTGTGAGGCGAGTGGGGCTGAGAGACTTCAGAGAAAAATTCCTTTCAGTAGCACCTTAGAGACCAACTAAGTTTGTTCTTGGTATGAGCTTTCGTGTGCATGCATATACGAAAGCTCATACCAAGAACAAACTTAGTTGGTCTCTAAGGTGCTACTGGAAGGATTTTTTAAATTTTGTTTTGACTATGACAGACCAACACGGCTATCTACTTGTAACCGAGACTTCAGAGAAGTGTGACTATCCCATGGTCGCCCAGCAGCTGCATGTGGAGGAGCGGGGAAGCGAACCCGGTTCACCAGATTACAAGTCCACAGCTCTTAGCCACTACACCACACTGGCTCTAAGGGGTCTGGCACCCAGCTTAACACCGCAAACTCATAACAGTGCTTAGTGGGATGAGGCTCCCAGTTCCAGGACAAAGGGCTCATTTGTTCCTTTTCTCGGAGACTGTACCAGGAGTCCTTTTGGTGCGCTTTTGCTGCACAAAATCCTATTTGAGGCAGAGACTTGAAGAAGGGTTATTGTAGAGCTGGAGGGGCCCCCAAAGGTCATCCAATCCCCTGCAATATAGGATACAACATCTTTGCTAGGAATGCTGGCAAATTCCTGCCGTCCACGAGAACGCAGGCAGGTGAGCTGCGCTGAGCTGGAAACGATTATCCCCATCCTTGCCTCAGGCTGCTCTGCCTTTCCTGAAAAACAGGCATATTCCACTGTTCTTGGAATCAACAGGGACTAGCAGCTTGTGCTGTCAGAGCTGGGCAGTGGGCATGCTTACCTTCATTTGCGCAGAGGAGCAGCACGCAGAGAGGGACAAGGAAGCAGGTCTTCATCTTCAAGGGATCCCGTTTGCCTTGAACTGGATCCTCCGGGGCTGATCATAAACTTTTGAGGTGTGCCGGGGCGATCGGCTGAGCAGCTCCACTCCTTCCCAGCTGGATGGGAACGTCTGCGAACAATGGAATGTGGGTGGGTGACTCACCGGTGCCATGCCTTCAGGAACAGCCCATCGCCAGGGGCAGGTGTTGCCTGCAGAAATCATTTGTTGCCTCGGCCCAGGAGACCTGAAGGAGCGTCTCCACCCCCATCATTCTGCCCGGACACTGAGGTCCAGCTCCGAGGGCCTTCTGGCGGTTCCCTCCCTGTGAGAAGACAAGTTACAGGGAACCAGGCAGAGGGCCTTCTCGGTGGTGGCACCCTCCCATCAGATGTCAAGGAAATAAACAACTACCTGACTTTTAGAAGACATCAGAAGGCAGCCCTGTTTAGGGATGTTTTTGATGCCTGATGTTTTATTGTGCTTTTAATTCTGTTGGGAGCCTCCCTACGTTGCCGCCCCGGCAGCGTATCTCTTCTTTCTTGAATCCAGAAACTCAAGAAGAGCCGTTACGCTTCCCCGAAGCTCAGCGCTGCCCTTGCCAGTTCTGCTGGGATCCTTCGGAAAGATCCCATATGATCAGAGACCCTGCTCCTGCCCACTGGGGGAAGTAGGTAGCCCCGAGCATCTATTCTTTAGATGCCCTTTTTACGACAAGGGGCGCAGAGACATCATTGCCCCCCTATTGGAGAGGTCAGCTGACCTTCCAGATAAGACTAAACTAAATGCCCTTTTACTAGGCAAAGATCAAAAGATAACCCGGATGGTAGCTAGATTGTGCACGCAGATTTGCAGGCACAGTCTATCCTCCCAGAACAAACCAGTCAGCGGGGGAAGCAGTCGCAGTGAGCCCCCGGGGCGATAGGATCAATCTGTATGTGGGAAACTCCCAGAGTTGCTGGGGAAACCCAGCCAGATGGGCAGGGTATAATAGAATAATAATAATAATAATAATAATAATAATAATAATAATAATAATAATTTATTATTTGTACCCCGCCCATCTGGCTGGGTCCCCCCAGCCACCCTGGGCGGCTTCCAACAAACACTAAAATACATTAAAATATCACACATTAAAAACTTCCCTAAAGAGGGCTGCCTTCAGGTGTTTTCTAAATGTCAGGTAGTTATTTATCTCTTTGACATGGGATGGGAGGGTGTTCCACAGGGCGGGCGCCACTACCAAGAAGGCCCTCTGCCTGGTTCCCTGTAGCTTTGCTTCTCGCAGTGAGGGAACCACCAGAAGGCCCTCGGCGCTAGATCTCAGTGTCCGGGCTGAACGGTGGGGGTGGAGACGCTCCTTCAGGTATACAGCAGTGTTTCCCAACCAGTGTGCCTCCAGATGTTTTGGGACTACAACTCCCATCATCCCTCGCTAGCAATACCAGTGGTCAGGGATGATGGGAATTGTAGTCCCAAAACATCTGGAGGCACACTGGTTGGGAAACACTGGTATACAGGACCGAGGCCGTTTAGGGCTTTAAAGGTCAACACTAACACTTTGAATTGTGCTCGGAAACGTACTGGGAGCCAATGTAGATCTCTCAGGACCAGTGTTATGTGGTCATGGCGGCCACTCCCAGTCACCAGTCTAGCTGCCGCATTCTGGATTAATAGCAGTTTCCGGGTCACCTTCAAAGGTAGCCCCACATAGAGCACATTGCAGTAGTCCAAGCGGGAGATAACTAGAGCATGCACCACTCTGGCGAGACAGTCTGCGGGCAGGTAGGGTCTCAGCCTGCGCACCAGATGGAGCTGGTAGACAGCTGCCCTGGACACAGAATTAACCTGCGCTTCCATGGACAGCTGTGAGTCTAAATAAAGTATACATAATATAGTAATATTAATATTAATATTAATATTAATATTAATATTATTATGTCCCGCTCTTCCTCGGTAAGGGGACAAAGTGCTTGAGATGGCTTCCACAGCATTTGCTCTAATTCCATAGAATCGTAGGGTTGGAAGGGGTCCCATGTGTCATCTAGTCCAACCCGCTGCAATGCAGGCGTCACAGCTAAACCATCCTTGTTGTGTTACAAACACGGTGACTCAGGACCGTCAGCTTCCCGTGATGAAGGATTGAGGATTGTAGAGGTCGTTTTGTGGTGTTATGGCAGAGGACAAAGCTTTTGAATAAATGTGTTTTTAATTAAATAAAGAAGAAGTGTCACCTCCCACAGGTCTAAGCAAGCGTCTTGATTCAGTATAGTTCAAGGCTGCTTTTAAATCTCTTTTTTGAAATGTACAAAAAAAAATGTAATTGCTTTGATTTAGGCCATGGAACCCCCTAATTATAAAACACACATGCTTTGGGTATGTTTCATTACTGACTCAGTAAATATGCTATCCTTATTCACTGGCAAGTGTGACAACTGATTTTTTTTATATTAAAAAAACACATTTTTATTTATTTTCTCTTTCTTTCTTTCTCTTTCTTTCTTTCTTTCTTTCTTTCTTTCTTTCTTTTTGCTGTACCTGCCTGTCGTTATTAAAACTCAACTAACATAAAAAAATTAAAATAAATAAAAAATTGTCCAGTAGCACCTTATAGACCACCTAAAAACAGCTTATATGAAAGCTTATACCAGAACAAACTTAGTTCGTCTATAAGGTGCTACTGGACAATTTTTTTTTTATTTTTTTTTTAGACCCAATACAGCTACCTACCTGAAAATAAAAAATAAAAAATTTGAAGGAAAGGAACCCTGGGTGGCAAACGGGTGATAAAATCTGTCATTGTAGCTGTGACTTTTAGAGCCTCTATGGAACCTCCATGTGTAGAAGCAGTGTATCTCTGAATGTCGCTCGCTGGAGGGGGCAAACAGGCAGAGAATCCTCTTGCCTTCATTCCCTGCTTGACGCTGTTGGGCAAATAAACCAACCAACCCCTGTGTTGACTACATAATTGCATGAGCACTGTTCCAGAGTATTTTTCATTTTCATGTATATCATATCTATTTGAAAAAAGATTGGGTATGTAACTTCTTTATATTACAGTTTATAATTTCTACGCTATTTGAAGTTGTTGTTATGCAAGTGCAGGTCATCGTTTGAAATTTTTATTTTCAGTTAATGAAGAAATTACATATCTTTCTACTAGCGAGTGTTGAACTAATTCGCTGATGAAGAATTCAACAAAACAGTAGTTGTTATCCGGAAACACTGTTCAGAGTTGGACATCAGTATTGGACATTTGCTGATTATACATAGCTTCACAGCTTGTTCTCCGCCGGGTAAAGTCTGGCACCGGGATTCATTTAAGCACTTTCAGAGACTTTCAGAGACTTCAGTTTGTTAGTTTTGATGTTTTGGTGGCGCTGTGGGTTAAACCACAGAGCCTAGGGCAGTGATGGCTAACCTTGACACTCCAGATGTTTTGGAACTACAACTCCCATCATCCCTAGCTAACAGGATAAGTGGTCAGGGATGATGGGAGTTGTAGTCCCAAAACATTTGGAGTGTCAAGGTTAGCCATCACTGGCCTAGGGCTTGCCAATCAGAAGGTTGGCGGTTCAAATTCCCGCAACGGGGTGAGCTCCCGTTGCTCGGTCCCTGCTCCTGCCAACCTAGCAGTTCGAAAGCACGTCAAAGTGGAAGTAGATAAATAGGTACAGCTCCAGCGGGAAGGTAAACGGCGTTTCCGTGCGCTGCTCTGGTTCGCCAGAAGCGGCTTAGTCATGCTGGCCACATGACCCGGAAGCTGTACGCCGGCTCCCTCGGCCAATAATGCGAGATGAGCACCACAACCCCAGAGTCGGTCACGACTGGACCTAACGGTCAGACAGATATCATTCCATAAAGTTTTTCATATTGTATTTGTTTCTGGTCATCGTGTTGCTTTTGTTATTGCTGACGCTGTTGGGCAGCAGAGGCTGGGCACTGGGCAGGTGGATCTTTGGCCTGATCCTGCACGGTTTTTCTTGTGACTCCTGAGATGGCCCAACACCACAGGGGTTTGCATAATTGCACTCCTTTGGAAAGGCCAGCAGGTGCATCGTGATGTTGCAGAGACCTTGCACACCTACTGGAAAAACCACTCTTGCAGCTTCCAAGGGCAGGGCAGGCACCTCAAGCCAGGCATTGCTCTTCAGTCAACCACATTATCCCCAGACTAGAAGTTGAAGAAAATTTAAAGATTATCTTAAAAAATATTATAAAATGTAAAAACAAAATAATGTCGAAGATATAGTAGTTTACAGATTAAATGTAGAATAGTAAAATAATAATCGAGTAGGTATAAGAAAGTATAGAATGCTCATGATGAATATGAAGTTTGAAAGTTTAATGGAAACTAATTGAAGTTGGAAAGTTGAATTTAGTATATGAGAAGTAGAGTAACTGTAGAATTTTATCATATGAAAATTAAAAACAGTAAAATATAGTATGATTATAGAAATTTGAGAAGTAAAAGTAGAATAAGAAATATAATGTTAAAATGCAAAATGAAATTGCCAATTGAAATAATAGAAATATAAATGAAACACAGAGGAATAGACAGGAGGAAATCGAACCAAAATGTAAAGGAAATTAGGAAAGGAATTTTATAGATTTTGTAAGTGTGTTATTGTTTATTTTTGTTTTGTTTTGTCTGTGTGTGAGGTTTGTATTGTTTATGTTTATGTGTATAAAATTAATAAATATTATTTGAAAAAAAAAGAAGAAGTTGAAGTCTGTGGTGTGATCCTGGTGGGTGAATAAAGCAACCACTCAGGGTATTTTGAAATTTTTCAGATGTCGACTCCCCTCTGGAAAGAAAAGAATCGGAGCCTTCAGATTTCAATCTGCTTTAATATTTTAACTTTTATCGGCTGTAATTTTTATTTTATAGTTCGGTCTTTCGGTAAGACACTTTGGAGGCTGCTGGGTTTCGCCTGGCGTTTTTGCAATCGAGCGGCATATAGATTTCCTAAAGCAAATGAATAAAATAACAGCCGCAGTGCAGAGATCACCTCCTTTCAGACCAGGACGAAAGGAGAGATCCCATGAGGTCATTTCAGGCTATTCTGTGAAATTTATAGGGTGTGGATTCAGCAGAGATTGAAGAAAGGATCCCTTTGTTCATCTTCATGAGTTGCAGGGAGTTTTCTTCATAGGAACATAGGAAGCTGCCTTATAGTGAATCAGACTATTCATAGGAACATAAGAACAGCATGGATGGGGTATAAGTCATCATAATCACCATCATCTCCTGGGTGATGTGGATGTAATTAGGTAGTTGAATGTGCATGCGTACTCTGCCCATTTCCCATCCACTCTGTGCAGCCCCGGGCACTGGCAACCCATGCTATGCCACCGAAGCCATGCACGTTGGGGACCATCACTGCCCTCCTGCGGGAGCGAGTTCTGCAGCTTACCTACGCACTGCGTGAAGAAGGCCTTTCTTTCACCTGCCCGGATAAATTAGGAGAAAGGAGTGGGACGAGAGGATGCTGGCACAGATCACAGTGCATGTGTTACACTCCTTCCTTGCATGTGTCTCTTGGCACCAAGCAACCATTTATTTCCTGGTAAACACAGGCTCGAAGGAACATGCGACAGGCATGTGGCAGTTTCTCGCTCCCAGCAGTTGCATCTGGTTTCACATCAACAGGTAACATTGCACAAGGGAAGCGTGAATAGCTAAATCGAATCAACACCAAACACCTCTTTCTTCTTTCATTTATTCCCCCCCCCCCCAAACGCTTTGGAAGAACATATAAGCACAGCATGATTCTGTTTTTCTTCTGTTCTGATGCTCATAGGATGCCCACCGGCATCCTGCATAATACATTGATTTACTTTTACTTTGAACATTTGTGTCAAGATCAACTTTTGCGTTACGATTCCCCTAGGATGACTACGTTAGCTAGAGTTATTAGCAGGGCTGAATCTAAACAAAGAGCATCAGGATTGCACCCCAAAGTGAGCATGTTGAACCCTAGGACTGGATCACCTGGTCCAACCCTCTCCAATGCAGGGATCTTTTTGTCCAGCGACCCCGAGATTCAAACCCACGACCCTGAGATTAAGAGTCGCATCCTGTAGAACACCATGATTATACGACAGAGAAGGAACTTCTAGTGGGTGGATCAGTGTGGGGGCGAAAGTGATTTCTGTACAAAGAGGATGCCTGCTCATTTCTGGAACAATTAAGAACCCCTGCAATTATGAATTCAATGGTTTTGTGAGTTAATTAAGATTTAAGAATCTTTACAACCACCACGCTGGAAGCTAGAGCAAGCTTTCTTCTGAAGAGTGATTGTTGCAGCCTGAGCTCTTGAATGCAGGGTGGATTTGATTTAAATCAAATTGATTTAAATCACTAGTCAGTAAGACTTGATTTAAATATTTTTTTTACAGAAAGACTCATTCTTGCTGGTATAATCTTAATATTTACAACCATATGAAGGTTTCATTTTTGGAATAATACATTTTCAGAGTAGTTTTTACAGTTATATAAAAATTACTGATTTGGTTATACTACTAGAAATACATAGACAGATAATTATGAAATTATGGTGAGGTTTAATAAGTTAACTGTTTATATTTGGACAACTTTTCTGCTCTACTTTATTGGAAGGAGAAAAATAAAAATTTCCTTAATAACCATTTAAACAATTTATTTAACTAAAACAATAACATGATAGCATATGTATCCATGTTTGTTAACTGGTGTGGTTAAACATTTAAAAAAAAAAAACTCAGACTGAGTTTTACCACACTTGATAAACTTAAAACAAATCCTTATTTCCTGATGAATAGCCTTTGGACTACAATGTAACTTAAATAGAAGACTATATTTAGAAAGATTTTTCATCCAAAAGCATTTTATTTTAAAAAATCGAATTTAAATCAAAAAAATCCAATTTAAATCAAAAAAATCCAATTTAAATCAAAAAAATCCGATTTTTTTATTTTTTTAAAAAAATCATTGATTTTTATCCACCCTGCTTGAATGTGATAAAAAGAAACAGTAAATGGGATGTGATATCATTCCTGTTATATGCTATCATTCCTGCACTGCAGGGGGTTGGACTAGATGACCCTTGATGTCCCTTCCAACTCTGCAAGTCTGTGATTCTATGAACAACCCAAATTCTCAAGGGTATTGAATCAAGCAAGATTTCACATCACACTGAATGCTTGATTTGGGGAGAATAGGGAGGCAGCTACAGACCACAACTGGGTTAACCTGGAAATATTCCTAGTTCAGGTCTGCAGAAAACATGAAAACTCTTTGTTAGCCAAGATTACGATCTGCCTTTTGGCAGCTCAAGGAATCCTTTTAGGAGTCCACAGCTGGTGGCAAAAGTCTTCAGTCACATTGGGTCTAGGATTTCCAACTGGTTTTGCTTCAGATGAACGTGGAAGTGTCATCATGGATCACATTCACTGGGGAAGTGTCAAAATGGCTCTGTTAGTGTGTACATAAAAATGCATATATTCATGAAAACGACATACAGTGGTCCCTTGACTTACGAATGACCCGACTTCCGTATTTTTCGAGTTACGAGTGAAGAACGTGGCCGTGCGCTTACGAATTTTTTCGACCTCCGAATGGAAATCGCAGCCGTTTTAGATGTGGTTTCCTCGACTTACAAAGTTTAGATGCGGTTTTTTTTGACGTACGAATTTTTTTCTCCCAATGCATTCCTATGGGGACTCGACTTACGATTTTTTTGACCTACGATGGTCCCTTCGGAAGGCATTACCTTCGTAAGCCGAGGGACCACTGTACAAAAAAAATTTATACTGGGGAGGAATTGCTTGCAAAAATTGTGTGCGTGTGAGGAAAATATGCAATGAAATGCCCATAAAGTTTTGAGGGGACTTTTTAAAAATCACAGGTAAATGCAGCCACGCAGAGAACAAAATTTAAGGTTGGGAAATCAAGGAAACGAAATCGACCGGCTCACACATCCCTCTCCAAAAGAGGCCCCAAAGATGGTCAAGCTTACATCCACTCCCCATTGCCGGACCCCCGTGTTTTATTGACGGAAACACACTTTTCACATACAGATTATAACAGATTGAGGCTGGGAATTAAAACAAGACTGAGGGATCCTAAGGATGCTCACTCAGATTTAGTTCTATCAAATCAACAGGACTTTAACTTCAGAGTAAATGCTCTTAGGACAGGAATGTTCCTATGAAATGCAAAATAAAAAAAATTCCTTCCAGTAGCACCTTAGAGACCAACTAAGTTTGTTCTTGGTATGAGCTTTCGTGTGCATGCACACTTCTTCAGATACACCCTTGGTATGAGCTTTCGTGTGCATGCACACTTCTTCAGATACACCCTTGGTATGAGCTTTCGTGTGCATGCACACTTCTTCAGATACACCCTTGGTATGAGCTTTCGTGTGCATGCACACTTCTTCAGATACACCCTTGGTATGAGCTTTCGTGTGCATGCACACTTCTTCAGTGTGCATTTCTTCTGAAGAAGTGTGCATGCACATGAAAGCTCATACCAAGAACAAACTTAGTTGGTCTCTAAGGTGCTACTGGAAGGAATTTTTTTATTTTGTTTTGACTATGACAGACCAACACAGCTATCTACCTGTAACTGGACCTATGAAGTGCACTTAGCGTTCATTCCCCCCCCCTTCAATGAATGTGATCTATAATTTTACGGCCCCACAAATAGAAAAGGAGAACAATCTAGGTGAAAGTTCTTTGCCCAAGACTTCAAGGTCCAACCCAGAGGATTGCGCTGGCAAGAGGAACCATGATGGCCAGCTCCATGCTGCCGAGCCTCGTTCTGGCCGCTCCGTTCCGGTTGCAAAAGTCTCTCTGGCAACAGGAGGTGGAAACGCCGTGCTGGTTGGTTTCGGTGCATTCCGCCGCGCACGTCTTGGAGACATGTGCCGTGCTTGCAGAGCCTTGATCAAACGAAGAAACAGAGAGGGAAGGGAGTTAAGGAGAAGTCTCACCCAGTCCTGGTATGCTGTTCTGGCTCCTCACATATTCCTAATCCATAATCAATTGGCAACCTTGCAGCTTGTGAATGAAGGGATGTTGGCACATGTTGTTGCTAGGAAACCCAGTCCTACCCAGAAGACTTAATCCTACTGAGAAGTTCCAAAGAAATGTCATCATGCATTCCAACTGTCCCCAATGACAAGGGATATTCCCTGTTTCCTGATAACTCTCCCTGATGAACCATTGTGTCTACTCCTGGTATGTCCCGCAGAGGACCCTAAGCATAGCTGTCAACCCTCCCTTTTTCTGCGGGAAACTCCCTTATTCCAATACCATTTCCCGCTGCTATCCCGGATTGTTGATATCCCTTAAATTTCCCGGATTTCAAAGGAAGCAGCTCCTCTCCCTCCCTGCCAGCCAGGGAGGTTCCTCAGCTGCGTTGCTCGGCTGCCAATAAGGAGTCAGAGACCGACTGGGGGCGGAGCTTGCATGCCTTGTGCAGCCAGACCCTCATGCCCAACCAGACAGACAGCCTGCCTGCCGTCTACGCGCTCGCTCTTTCGCTCACCTGTTCGCGAGCAGCCTCTGGAGCGCAGGGTGGTGAGGCTACTTGGTGCCATTGCACCGCCCTCGTGGCATCCCTTATTTTCAAATCCGAAAGTTTGGGAAAATCCCTTATTTTCAAATCTGAAAGTTGACAGCTATGACCCTAAGGTCCATGAATAATAATAGCTTAAGGGTCCAGGGCCCTAAAGAAGCCAGATTATCCTCCACCAGGGCCAGGGCCTTTTCAGTGATGGCTCCAACCTGGTGGAATGCTCTGTCCCACGAGACTAGGGCCCTGCAGGACTTGATCTCCTTCCGCAGGGCCTGTAAGACAGAGCAATTCCGCCTGGCCTTCAATTTAGCCTGATCCTCCATTCCTTTTTCCCTTCCCTTCTTCTATGAAGAAACCCTTCTGGGACCCCACATTTAAATTCTTCCCTGGTCTCCTTGCTGGCTCTAGCAGGACTAATTTGGCCAGCTAGGCCTGGCGATGCTACATTTATGTTGAACGTTACGCTGTTTTTAAGCTGTTTTTTAAGTCGTTTTTAATCAATGTTTTATATTTGTTGTTAGCCGCCCTGAGCCCGGTTTTTAAATCGGGAAGGGCGGGGTATAAATAAAAATTTATTATTATAATTATTATTATTACTAGCAAGAGGGGGTTCTGCTATAGCAGGGCAAGAGCCAGCAATGGAACTTGACTCTGAGCTTTCAGGGGTTTTTTAAAAGTAAGTTTCTAGCCCTTGTAGAAGGAGAGTTAGGAAGCAAAAGGTGTAGGCACTATCGGCAGCACCTGCTTAATGAGAAGTGGGCTTGCTCCCCACCCCCTTGCAGTGGGACATAGGAAGTTGCCGTATTCTGAGTCAGACCATTGGTCCATCTGGCTCAGTATTGTCTACACTGACTGGCAGCTACTGGGAGATGCTGGCAAAGATTGAACCCAGGACCCTTTGCTTGCAAAGCAGATCCTCTACCAATGAGCTATGGCCCTTGCCCAGTGTTTTTAGCCCAGGAATGGGCTCAGTGTGGTCACTGGCAAGTGCGATAGAGAAATCTAAGCAGTTGTACACACATTCCAAGGAAGATGTGAGCAGCTTCCGAACGATCCAAGACGTCCCTTCTGCAGACCATGAAGAAAGGACCTCCTGGTTCATTGGTAGTTGTTTTTTCATCCTCCCTCATAGAGAAGTGGTTGTTGTACAGGCAAAATAGCCGAGAAATCCAGAATTTTAGTCCAAAATTCCAAAACTTAGCACCAAAAAACAGAGTTCATGCAAAAAAAGTTGTTGTTGTTGTTACTACATAAATTTGTACAGTGCTTTTTTCTTTAAAAAATGTTTAGGGGTACTCTCATTTTGACTCAAGAAAATCACCATTTTATAGTTCAAATTGGGAAAAGTAAATACAGTAAATGGACAAAAGGAAACTAATTACTCTGCTAATGCTAATGCAAATCAGTCCCATCCTTAGCATTTCCATATTGCAAGGAAGGCATTTCTAAGGCAGAGAGCGAGAGCGATGTAAGCCTGGCACTTGCGAAACGTTTAAAACATTTTTATGACGCTGGACAGGTTCAATGTCAGATGCCTTGGCTTGCTTGTATCTCTTCCTTACTGCTCATTTCGCATGCTGACATTAGGTGCAAGCAAGTGCTTCTGAGATGTGAATCAGATGTGTGGTGCAAAAACTGGAAACCAGGACAGGGCCCTGTTTCGGAGCAGATGCCTTCTTCAGCTCGTTTTTTTTTTTTTTTAAGAATGTGAATAATATATAATTTCTGTTTCTTTTGGGGAAACGCATAGAAAAACACAGGAAAACTTGGATACACATTGATCCACTTATCTAAGATGCTACATCTACCAAAGATTCAAAAGAAACAGAAATTATATATTATTCACATTCTTTTCAAAAAAACGAGCTGAAGAAGGCATCTGCTCCGAAACAGGGCCCTGTCCTGGTTTCCAGTTTTCGCATCACACATCTGATTCACATCTCAGAAGCCCTTGCTTCAACCTCCAAAAGACTTTTCATTGTGAAACTATTATTTTCGTTTAAGACTGTAATTCCTAACAGGATTGATATGATATTTGAATTTACTCACGAGTAAACTTATTCTTTTGTTAAAACTTATGGCCAGAGTTCTTGGTAACATTTATTCTAGTGTATTTTGCAACAAGAGCTCCAACTTTTTTACGACATTAGGTGCAAGCCAGCTGCAGGGAGCGTGGCTGCTTTCCTGAAGGCGCGATTCGACTTACCCTTCTCCAGTGTCCCAACCGTGGTCTTGCAGTACTTGTCATTCTCTGAGCAGACCGTGGGGATCATGCAGTGGGAGTTGTTGAAATGCACAGCGCATGAGTAGCATTTCAGCGACAGAGCTGGATAAGAAAGGAAGGAAGACCAGCAGAATTAATGCAAAAGAATTTTGCTCGCAGTAAAATACCGTATATAGTTGTCCACTAAAGATGTACCTCCACTGACAGGGGCAGTCTACCCCTATGAGAACAGGATAATGGGCTAGGAGGCCCCATTTTGGTCTGACCCAACAGCTCTCCTTACACCACTTGGACTGGCACCATTACCCTTGTCCAACACGCTTGCAAACGCTGGATTCTGACCACCACGTTCAACCCACTTCTCATTCACCAGATTTCTCTCTGGCTATACCTCTATCCATAAATTATTGCATTCTGCCCTGCCTCTGGATCAGGGGTCAGCAACCTTTTTCAGCCGTGGGCCGGTCCACCGTCCCTCAGACCATGTGGTGGGCCGGACTATATTTTGAAAAAAATTAATGAACCAATTCCTATGCCCCACAAATAACCCAGAAACGCATTTTAAATAAAAGGACACATTCTACTCATGTGAAAACACGCCAATTCCTGGACCGTCTGTGGGCCGGATTGGGAAAGCGATTGGGCTGCATCCGGCCCACGGGCCTTAGGATGCCTACCCCTGCTCTGGATTAATCAGATTCCAGTGTTGCTCCGTCTCTCTGACCACCAGATTCTTCCCCGACTCCACTGGCTTTGAAAAGCTGTGTGTCGGGGCAGAAATTCAACAGGTGAGTCTTTCTCCCACCACACCATCAGGGTTTCTTCAGCGGCGATTCCTGCATTTCAGAGGGTCAAGCTAGATGACCGCTTGGGGTCCCTTCCCAATCCTACAATCCTACGATTCTCCACCCCGGTATTCATTTTACTTTTTCCTCCCAGTTCTTAAAGCAAGGCGAGGGATCCTTGCGGTGGTTGTGTATGCACAAAGAAAACAGTCTCCATTCTCACCTTCGCCGGACCAAAGGACGGCAGCCAAAACCATAGCCAGGAGGATCCTCATCTTCTTCTGATGACAAAAGGAAGCTCCTTCACAGAATATATACACACACGCCCTAAATTCAGCCTTGGTCACCGTAAAGTGTGGCGTTCAAAGGACTGGGATCTAAATCAGGATTGGACCACTCACAATAGCCTCAGCTTTACTTTTAAATAGTTTTCGGGTGTCTAGGTCTTCTACAGTCAGCCCCTAATTCCTGCGTCAAGAGGTGCTGGGGTCAAGCCTCTCTGGCTATTGCTTGCAAGCCCTTCTCGCTGGTATAATAAAGTCCTTGGAGTCTGTAATTTTTGTTGTCGTCGTCATTCTTTCATCGCTTTTTACGGTGCCTGATGCAGGGTAAAAATAGAAACATGGGGCATAGAGCCCAATATAAAAACACAGCAATAAAACAAGACCTAAAGCGCTCGTCCAAAAATAAAAAGAAAATTATGCATCCTCTCTGGAGAGGAATGGCAAACCAAGCTGTCAAACGACCCCGAAATGGCAAAACTGACTGGAAAGCTCAGGAACCAAGAATATAAGAACTTCAAGAAAGAATGGGGGGGTCACAATTTATTTAGGAGAACACTGTAAGCAGATGAAAATCTCATTTGCAATGCAACCAATACTATGGACAATACGGAGAAATATAGATTACTAGTAGATATGATGCCCATTAAAATAACGGGCGCTAGAAGGTTAGTCTGCCCTGCGCCGCCATAGCCTCGGCCCCGGCCGCCTTTGCCCTCAGAGCGTCTCGGAGCAGCAGCCGCCACGCCGGCCACCCCCAGCCACCCGCCCACCCGCCCCTTCCCGCGCGTCACCTCACGGCCGCCGCTCCTCTATCCCCTCAGCCATGTTGGCAGCCGCTCAGCTCATCCTCCCCAGCTCCATGCGAGGCGGCGGCACTGACCCAACTGACGACGCGCGTGCGCTGCCTCTGCCTCTCGGACACGCCCCCCTCTCCGCCCGCTCCAATCCCTGTGTCCGTGAGGCACATGCGCAGTAGCGCAATTCCACTGACACACGGACTGGACGCAGAGACACTGGGACTTTATTATATAGGATGAAATGCAGTTGCAAAAGTTGACAATAGGACCCATGGAGGAGAATGGGGCGGGGGAAGTCTCAAGATTCAGAGTAATATCTTTATATGTATTTGGTTTTGTTGTAAATTTATATTTGTAAAGAAGAAGAGAAGAGTTTGGATTTGATATCCCGCTTTATCACTACCCAAAGGAGTCTCCAAGCGGCTCACATTCTCCTTTCCCTTCCTCCCCCACAACAAACACTCTGTGAGGTGAGTGGGGCTGAGAGGCTTCAGAGAAGTGTGACTAGCCCAAGGTCACCCAGCAGCTGCATGTGGAGGAGCGGGGAAGCGAACCCGGTTCACCAGATTACGAGTCCACTGCTCTTAACCACTGCACCAGAAGAGAAGAATGCACCCTCCCCAGTTCACTTAAATGAGGAGCACTGACAGAGGCTGAGAGCATAACTGGTTAACCTCCAAATCAAAGACCGAAGGCCTGTGGGTTTTGTCCGTTGCCTCACAACTGACAATGGGGGAACCGGCATGCTGCCCTGGGGAGAGCATGCCACAAGTGGGGAGCCACCACTGAAAAGGCCCGTTCTCAGGTTGCCTCTCTGTGTGCTTCCCTCAAAGGCAACAACACGGAGAAGGGAATTGCTCAGGACTTTGTGTTGTCCATAATGACCAGGGATCGGTCTCAACTAGAACCAGGCCCCATTCAGGCTGCAGGGCACATTTTGGCTCTTTGCAGTGTGTGTGTGTGTGTGTGTGTGTGTGTGTGTGTGTGTGTGTGTGTGTGTGTGTGAAAATTGATATAGCTACATGTATTAATTGCTTTTATATCCCACCATTGTATTTTACATTGTATTGGGCGGGGTATAAATAATAAATTATTATTATTATTATTATTATTATTATTATTATTATTATTATTATTACCTTTGCCGTCCAAGGAACTCAACGTGGCACTCATGGTTCTTCCCCTCCCTATTCAGTCCCCACAACAACCTCCCTGCAAAGTAGGATCGGCTGAGAGCGAGTGACTGTCCCAAGGTCACCCAGCGAGCTTCATGGGTGCAGAATTTACGCAGAAGTAGACTTTCAACGGAGTTCTCCTAGTTTGTTGCCACTGGCACAGTAGAAAACAGCGCTCTCAAATTTCAGCCAGTTTTTGGTTCTGTAAATAAAGATCACCTGGGACAAAAAATAAATTCCACGAAATCTATTGCTTTTTGTCACTGCAGTGGGTTGGGGTTTTTTTTCCATTCCAGTCAATGTCAACATGTTAGGGTTATTAAAAAAAATGTCCCGTGTGTTTTTTCCGTTGTTGTTGTTGTTGTTGTTGTTGTTTTAACCTGATTTTCATGCACAACCCCATGAAGGGATCTAAACTGGGGAGTGTGTTTACTTACACTCAAGGAGACTCGACACCAGAATGGGGCATAAAGTATTGATGGAAACCAAAGAAATGTAAGATTTTGGAGCAAGTTGCTCCCACCTTTGTTTTCAGCATGCACATTCGAAAACCCCAAAGTCCATCATAGACAAAAATGCTCATATTTTAATGAACAGCTTTCCAGGCAACTTAACATCAAACAAGCCGTAAACAATCCATCACCCAAGAATCTGAGTTCCTTGAATGTGAGTTTAGAAAATTACTAGACCCCAGAGCACTTCTGAGAAGCCGGAATTGTGTTACAGGCGTGTTTGGTTCATGTGTGGCAAAAAAAGCACGTCACCATTTTGTCTGGAAACAAAAATCCATTTATAGCACCGCACCACCCTCAATTTGTAGGAAACTACAAGCAAACTTGTGGGTGGCGCTGTGGGTTAAACCACAGAGCCTAGGGCTTGCCGATCAGGTTGGCGGTTTGAATCCCCGCAATGGGGTCCCTGCTCCTGCCAACCTAGCAGCTCGAAAGCTCATCAAAGTGCAAGTACCATAGATAAATAGGTATCGCGACGGGAAGGTAAACGGCCTTTCCGTGCGCTGCTCTAGTTCGCCAGAAGCGGCTTAGTCATGCTGGCCACATGACCCAGAAGCTGTACGCCGGCTCCCTCAGCCAGTAAAGCGAGATGAGCACCACAACCCCAGAGTCGGTCACGACTGGACCTAATGGTCAGGGGTCCCTTTACCTTTACAAGCAAACTAGAAGCGATAATATCAGGATTGTGGTGTAGTATTATTCTTCCAGAAGAAATCTTTGAACCATCCACCGCGATAACGTTGAAATATTATTTAAGAGTTCTTTGCATGGAGAAACTTCCACCCCAGACGACAGCACTAACCTTTGAAATCACCCTGTTTCCCTCAACCCCAATTTCATGGCTAATGTTGTGCCTGCAAACAGGAATTTGCTGAACAAGGATCCCTTCTTAAATCAAACCACAATTACACTGAAAGTGAACCAAGTGCTATAGGTTTGTCAGTACATAGTGTAAACCAAAGGTTATTGTGTGATTTCAGGTTACAACCACCAAATGCTCTGGCAGGTAATGGTGGCGTTTTTTCCAACTTTTTCATGAAACATAACTTCTCCTGCCTTCTGGTGCAGAAGGTGGCGATTTGGGATTTTCGTCCTGTGGGTTTTGGAGGAAATTTGTTGTTTCGAAGGACTCACCTGTCTGCTCCCCAACTTAGCCCAACCGCCTAGACCAGGTATCCCCAAACTTCGGCCCTCCAGATGTTTTGGACTACAATTCCCATCATCCCTGACCACTGGTCCTGTTAGCTAGGGATCATGGGAGTTGTAGGCCAAAACACCTAGTCCCCATTGCAGAACTGTACAGTCAAACCTTGGATCCCAAACACCTCTGTTTCAGAATGTTTCGGCTCCCAAACACCGAAAACCCAGAAGTAAATGCTCCGGTTTTCGGACGTTTTCCAGAAGCCAAACGTCCAACACGACTTCTGCTGAGTGCAGGAAGCTCCTGCAACCAATTGGAAGCCAAACCTCGGTCGTCGAACATTTCGGAAGCCGAACGGGCTACAGGATCGGATTACATTTGACAACCGAAGTTCGACTGGATCTGCAAAGGTCTTTTGAGGAGGGGAGGGAGCCACGAGAAGGGAAATCAGTTTAGATCTGTGCTGCAGAAAGGACCCAAGAGCCCCCTGTTGCAGCCACAGAGCCCGCGAGAAGAGACCAGCAAGTTGGGTCCCATCTTCGACCTTTTTACACAAAAGACGATGATACTGTTATGAATTATGTCCAAGTCAAGTGGCTAAAGCTGCGTGACTGCAATGGTATAGTTTTTATCTCTCACACAGAACTGTGAGAAAGTATGTTTTGTTTACGTCCTGCTATGGAACGTACTGTTGTAATCTGAGCCTGCGCGCTCACTTACACTTTACTTTACTGCTTGTCCTCAAGCCAGACGGACGGCGAAATGGCAGACCAGTTGCACTGGGCTGGCAGCAGAGAAATCTGCACAATTACTTGGAATAAATAGATTGGCCTAAAGGCTATGTGTGTATTGTTTTCTATCTGGGAACAATCGCATATTAACTGGCACTCCGGACTCTCTGTAGCCAAGGATGTGCTAAACTGATGTGCTCTGGCTTTTGGGGCAGTCTCACAACTGACCCCAGGTCGGGTATATCATAACAGATACAGGCACCACGCCTTCCTTTAGAGATGTATTTTTGCTTGCAAAAGAAAAAAAACGGGGTCGCAACGAAGGCACAGAAATGTCGGGAAAGCCACTAAAAGAAGCAAGAGGTAGCCAGGATCTTCTCAGAATTCAAAATC
Source organism: Darevskia nairensis (assembly GCA_034642065.1). Lineage (NCBI taxonomy): Eukaryota > Metazoa > Chordata > Lepidosauria > Squamata > Lacertidae > Darevskia > Darevskia nairensis. Next base: position 228,522 of record JAWWNI010001120.1, on the reverse strand, counting down.
TTCGTCTGCCATATCTATCGCCCACGCAAACTTTTCCCTCTGGGTCTTGTTAAAAATCTTCTCAATGGGCACGCAAAACCTTTTACACCTGTGGGCAAGAAAAGCACACACACCTTTTAGTACCAAAGCCGGGCCTCTTGGGGTTTGGGTTCAGATCTTTTGGTACCAAAGCCGGGCCTCTTGGGGTTTGGGTTCAGATCTCACACAGCCCCCTGCTTTTAAAACAGCTGCAATGGTTGGCAGTTCATTCAAGATGCTCCTATGGGTGTTTGAAGCCCCAAATAACTCAGGAGCTGAATAACTGAAGGGCCACCCCCTCCCTTACGGACCGTTTCAGGTGCCAAGATCAGGAGAGGGAGCCCTCTTGGTAGTTCCTCTACCCTCAGAGAGTGGTGACCCAGGGGGACAGGGCCTTCTCTGCCATGGCCCCTAAGCTGCGCAACTCCTTCCCCACAGAAGTGCGCTTGGCACCTTCATTGCCCTGGCCTTTGAGGTGTATGTTTTCAGGACCCTGTGCCCGTACGTTGTTCCAAACAGTTTTTAATACAGTGGCACCTCGGGTTAAGTACGCTTCAGGTTAAAAACTCCGCTAAGAACAGAAATCGTGCTCTGGCGGCGCAGCGGCAGCAGGAGGTTCCCATTAGCTAAAGTGGTGCTTCAGGTTACCGTATTTTTCGCTCTATAAGGCGCACCTGACCATAGGGCGCACCTAGTTTTTAGAGGGGAAAAGCCCCATTTTTTTGAGGATCAGCTCAAATTTCTGCAGCTTCTTTTGCAAAGGAGAAAAGCCCCATTTTTTGAGGATCAGCTCAAAGTTGTTGAGCTTACTTTGCAAAGGGAAAAAATCCTGTATTGTGGGGTTTAACTCACAGTTCTGCAGCTTCAGGAAAGGGAGCCATTTCTACAGTTTCCAGACAGATAATCTAATCAGCCAGTCACATGTCAATGGGGAAACAGCCTCCCTCTGCAAGGGGGCGGGGCTGGAATCTCTCTCCCCGATTGTTTGCTGAGCAGCTGCTCAGCGGGCTTCCTTTCAACACCCCCTTCTGTCTCTTTTTTTTAAAAAAAGCACATCTGCTTTTGCCCCTGGGCAGTTCAGCTCCAGGGACCACACATTCTCTCCATAAGATGCACAGACATTTCCCCTTACTTTTTAGGAGGAAAAACGTGCGTCTTATGGAGAGAAAAATACGGTAAGTACGCTTCAGGTTAAGAACGGACCTCCGGAACGAATTAAGTACTTAACCCGAGGTACCACTGTACTGTGTTTTAATCGTTGCAACTCCTAACCCTGGGACTTTAGGGTGGAGGGCAGGCAAATGCTAGCAATCATGACCACCAGGCTTCCGCTTTTGCAACAAACTCACAGCAGGACCGTCCTTCCCCAGGCATTCAACTTACCAGGCCACACTGATGCGCGGATCCAGGTAATTCAGCTTGGAGGTGCCCAGAGAGATCTGCTTGTTCTCCTCTTTGTCTGTGGCTTGCAGGACCAGCTTCTCCAGCTGCTCTTCCAACTTCTCTACGTGCTTCAGCTTCTTTTCTAAAGCGCTGGTTCGGAAGAGAGGCACTGCGCACGTGAGAACGCAACAGCGGCCGACAAAGCGAGCCGCTAGTCCTCATGGTTCACTAACCAGAATAGCTCGGCAGATGCTGCTCTGTTTCCTTATTAACATTCCGACTCCGCCCTCTGTCGCTGTAGTCCAGGCATAGGCAAACTAGGCCCTCCAGCTGTTTTGGGACTACAATTCCCATCAGCCCTGACCACTGGCCCTGTTAGCTAGGGATGATGGGAGTTGTAGTCCCAAAGCAGCTGGAGGGCCGAGTTTGCCTATGCCTGCTATAGTCTAAGATTTCAGTCTGCTTGTCTGTTTATTTAACAAAACTTAGATACAGCTTAATTGTAAAAGCAAACCACCACCGCCACCCCAAAGTAATTTACAAAAATAAAATACCTTTCTAATTTTAAAAGGCAACTGACAGGACACACGAAGAGGCCTGTGAAATTAGGACATGGCAAGTGGTTCGTAACATTTTGCGCAGTGAGCTTGGCTGGCAACCAATTTAGGATAGATGAAAAGGAGGGGGGTATTCATAAAACACAGGCTTAATTTTTGGAAACTCAATCTGCCGAGTTGTGGCGATGAGCGCTGGCTTAGACGAAGGAGGAAAGGTCCGCTAACAGCCGTGAAGGCCATATAGAACCTCCAGCGTCAGAGGCAGTATACCTGCTGGGAAGCAACAGTGGGGGAGAGGGCGGTGGCTGCCTTCGTATCCTGCTTGCTGGTTTCCTGGAGGCATTTGGTTGGCAGGGCACTGGACTAAAAGAGGCCATTGGCCTGATCCAGCAGCCTGGCTCTCCTTTTACTTTTTTTCTAATAATATGGGAGATGACTCTAGCATAGAACGTTTATCGCATAAGTCACCGGTTTGCCAATGTTACTCTGCCAACACCTGCATATGGGGGGAAAAACCATCCTGAATTAGTTCCCCGCATGCCAGTTCTATGACGAACCTCCTAACAGGTAGGTAGCCGTGTTGGTCTGCCGTAGTCAAAACAAAATAAAAAGTAAAAAAATTCCTTCCAGTAGCACCTTTGTTGTTGTTTAGTCGTTTAGTCATGTCCGACTCTTCGTGACCCCATAGACCAGAGAACACCAGGCACTCCTGTCTTCCACTGCCTCCCGCAGTTTGGTCAGACTCATGTTGGTCACTTCGAGAACACTGTCCCACCATCTCGTCCTCTGTCGTCCCCTTCTCCTTGTGCCCTCCATCTTTCCCAACATCAGGGTCTTTTCCAGGGAGTCTTCTCTTCTCATGAGGTGGCCAAAGTCTTGGAGCCTCAGCTTCAGGATCTGCCCTTCCAGTGAGCACTCCGGGCTGATTTCCTTCAGAATGGAGAGGTTTGATCTGAGACCAACTAAGTTACTGTCATTTTCTGCTGTTGAAGCCCATTTAGTGAAGCTGTGTCTAGTTCCATGTAATCCATTTTACATTCTCTACTAATTTCTACTAATGGTGTCCTTGTTCGAACGGGAGATATTTCATTCTTTTCAAGGTTTTTTGTGCATATATTATCTTTTAATATGAAAGAACAGTCTGAGGAGCCATCTGTTGTGAAGAGTTGCCAAGCAACAGCTTTGGGATGCATAACCTTTGATGTCATAAAAATTCCATTATCTGGACAGTCCTTTTTCTCAGATTCAGCACCTCTGAGAAAGGCCTCAATTATAGGACTCCGATTGGGTGGTGGAATTGGGAACTTCTTCCTTCTCTTCTGTTTTGGAGATAATATGCTTTTTCTATGATGCTCCGTATATGAGACTGAAAGTCCAGCTTTCCCACTTCTTTTTTCTTGATTTAGAGATGGTTTGAAGTAGTCAGTAATACAGGAGTTCCAATGCTGCTACTCTACTCAACAGGAAACCGTTAGACCAACTAAGTTTGCTATTGGTATTGTCAGGAGGCTGGTAAGCCAGCCGGCATCTCCAGCGTTAAGCTTATATAGAGAACCAACGCCTGTTCTGCTGACAGATTCCAGTGACGAATCTGCAGGAAGTTCCGATGAGGAGAGGGAGATGGCAGGGGCTTTAGCAGGATATAAGAGCCCTGCCTCTGCTTCCAAGGGGAGGAGGGGTAAAACCACCAGTTGCTTCCGTTTCTCGGCCTGCCTCAGGAAATGCGGGAAGAATTCACTTCCTTCAGTTGAGGCAACTGATTAATGGAGTCCTGACGCTTTTACGATGTGCTAGAGCTGTAAAACATGTATTGAACAATAAAGTCTTTATGGATAAATCCTACGGACTGCTTTGGATGCCTGGCAACACTGCAGACCTACCCAGGTCTGTGACAGGTATGAAGAACAAACTTAGTCGCTAAGGTGCTATTGGAAGGATTTTATTTTATTTTTTTATTTTGTTTTGAACCTCCTAATAGTTAATTGAAATGGTAACACAGGACGCAAAAGGAACCAGCTTGACTCACGCTTTAGATTTCGCATCCCTTTTAGTTCTGCAATCTGCCTTTGACCTCTTGAGCTCCAGCTTTGCATCGCACAACTGGTCCCTTTTGACATTGATCTGGAACGGCAAAAGGCATGGTGGGTTCAGGTCTTGCCTTTCTCGGCAAGCGTGGATGGGCTACAAGTCCAGTACAATGTTATCTTCACAGTCCTCCTTCCCCGTTTGAAAAACACCCTCCACCCTGCCCTCCTGCAGCTTCTTCTCCGCGTTCCTGTCTTGCATCCAGCTTAACTGTCTCGCCAGAGTGGTGCATGCTCTGGTTATCTCCCGCTTGGACTACTGCAATGCGCTCTGTGGGTGTCAGGGATCTGACCTCACGCAAGGCTTTTGAGAAGGGGAAGGAGGGATGGAGGGAAGTGCAGCCTCTCTTGGGAAGCAGCTCTGAGTCCAGCGGGGATAGTAAGGAAAGCCCCAGTGGTGAGGTGCAGGAACTGCCAGGCAGTGCGGTGGAGCTGAGGGTCAGAGATGCGGACAGAGCCTCAGCACCACCTGAGTGGTCTGAGAAGCAAAGCGGGCAGCTACTTCCGTTGCCCCAAATGGGTAGGGGGGGAAAGCATAAGGAAAGGAGGCGGCGCTTTGGAATTCCAAAGCTTCTATGTTGGGGGAGGAACCGGCGAAAGCCACTCCCGGATTCTGGAACCGACACAAGCGGACATGAATCTTAAATGCTCCGATGTACATAGTTTGTAAATAAAGTATTAGCTTTAGAAGAACAGATGTTTCTGGCTCTTTACTCTCGAGGAGACAACCCCGGGCCCTTACAGTGGGGCTACCTTTGAAGGTGAACCAGAAACTGCAATTAATCCAGAATGCGGCAGCTAGAATGGTGACTGGGAGCGGCTGCCGAGACCACATAACACCGGTCCTGAAAGACCTGCATTGGCTCCCAGTACGTTTCTGAGCACAATTCAAAGTATTGGCGCTGACCTTTAAAGCCCTAAACGGCCTCGGCCCAGTATACCTGAACGAGCATCTCCACTCCCATTGCTCAGCCCAGACACTGAGGTCCAGTGCCGAGGGCCTTCTGGCGGTTCCCTCCCTGCGAGAAGTGAAGCTACAGGGAACCAGGCAGAGGGCCTTCTCTGTGGTGGCACCCTCCCTGTGGAACGCCCTCCCATCAGATGTCAAGGAAATAAACTACCTGACTTTTAGAAGACATCTGAAGGAAGCCCTCTTTAGGGAAGTTTTTAATGTTTGATGTTTTATCATGTTTTTAATTTTATCGTGTTTTTAATATTCTATTGGGAGCTGCCCAGAGTGGCTGGGGAAACCCAGCCAGATGGACGGGGTATAAATAATATATTATTATTATTATTATTATTATTATTATTATTATTATTCACCCAGCTGTTCAGCCCCAACAGCGCACCAGGAGAGCTTTGTGCAAGGAAATCAGGAGGGCTGGATCGGCGGGACAGATGGAGATAAGCCCATGGATTGTCTCGGTGCCCCCCTCTGCTGGGTTACCTTCGCCTGGAGGTTTTGCATGGATTTCTCAAAGGTTTTTGGAGTTGCCCGCTGGTGGTTGCAAAGGATGGCGACCGCGCGGTTGGCTCGGTTGTAGGACAGGAGCTTGGCAGCCACGTTGTCATCCTCTGTCAGTAAACGAAAAGGCGAGGCTGAGGTGGGCATTTGTGGCAGATGTATCTGTGTCTCTGACACAGCCTCTGACACAGGGGCAACCAGGAGCCAGCACTATTGCACCAGCCTCGTTGCAAATGCAAGAATTCATAGGAACACAGGAACTTTTAGAATCATAGAATCATAGAGTTGGAAGAGACCACAAGGGCCATCCAGTCCAACCCCCTGCCAAGCAGAAAACACCATCAAAGCATTCCTGACAGGTGGCTGTCAAGCCTCTGCTTAAAGGCCTCCAAAGAAGGAGACTCCACCACACTCCTTGGCAGCAAATTCCACTGCCTAACAGCTCTTACTGTCAGGAGGTTCTTCCTAATGTTTAGGTGGAATCTTCTTTCTTGTAGTTTGAATCCATTGCTCCGTGTCCGCTTCTCTGGAGCAGCAGAAAACAACCTTTCTCCCTCCTCTATATGACATCCTTTTATATATTTGAACATGGCTATCATATCACCCCTTAACCTTCTCTTCTCCAGGCTAAACATACCCAGCTCCCTAAGCCGTTTTCTGATAAGACCGGTAGCCCCTCCATCCCAGCATTGCCAACACTGACTTGCAGCTACAGGGGTCGAAGGTGCGACCTTCCCCATCTATGGCGGGGGCTCTCCCAGTTTCTGACAACAGACCCCACCCTCTTGCGCCTCTGAATACCAGTTGCTAGTAGGGCCGGGCAATATATCGACATATTGTCCAAAACTGGTTTGGAGTCCATATCGCGATAACATTTCCTAAACATCTGACCTGGCAATATATCGCAAATCGTGATGTATGTGTGTGTGTGTGTGTGTGTGTGTGTGTGTGTGTGTTATGCAAAAATCGCAATGTTGGAAAAACCGTGAAGCCAGCCAATGCCTCCATCCTTATTTCAGATATTGTGATGTGTCACAATGTTTAGCTGGTGATATATCGCGATGTTGAAAACAAGGTATCACCCAGCCCTAGTCGCTAAGGATCGTAAGGTCTCTCCCCTTGTGGTCTTCATGGAGGATAAAGTTCTCAATGTCTCCTAGTCACAATAGCTACATTCTGTCTTAGCTGTTGGAGGCAGGAATGTTCCTGAAGGCTAGTTCCTGGAAACACAAGCGGGGAAAAGTGATCTTGTGCTCAACTCCTGCTTGAGGGCTTCCTAGACACATCTGCTTGGCTGTTGTGAAAACAGAAGAAGGGATCAGATAGGACCTTGGCCCATAGCTGTCAACCTTCCCTTTTTTTGCGGGAAACCCCCTTATTCCAAGGCCGTTTCCCGCTGCTATCCCGGATTGCTGCTATCCCTTAAATTTCCTGGATTTCAAAGGAAGCAGCTCCTCTCCCTCCCTGCCGGCCAGGGAGGCTCCTCAGCTGCGTTGCTCGGCTGCCAATAAGGAGTCTGAGACCGACTGGGGGCGGAGCTTGCATGCCTTGTGCAGCCAGACCCTCACGCCCAACCAGACAGCCAGCCTGCCTGCCGTCTACGCGCTCGCTCTTTCGCTCACCCGTTCACACACAGCCTCTGAAGCGCAGGGTGGCGAGGCTACTTGGTGCCATTGCACCGCCCTCGCGGCATCCCTTATCTTCAAATCCGAAAGTTTGAAAAAATCCCTTATTTTCAAATCCGAAAGTTGACAGCTATGCCTTGGTCTGATCCTGCAGCCAGACCCTTCTTACGTTCTCCTAAACTTGAACACCACCAAAATTCAAGAGTGACTTGAAGTTGCATTCCCCATTTGGAACAGGAGCGCATCTCCCTCCCAACTCAAAAATGTGTGTACAGGGGTACCTCGGGTTACAAACTTAAATTCGTTCCGGAGGTCCGTTCTCAACCCGAAACCGTTCTTAACCTGAGGCGCGCTTTCGTTAATGGCCCCCCCCCGCTGCCGCCATGCCGCAACCGCACGATTTCCGTTCGCCTCCTGCGGCAAAGTTCTCAACCCGAGGTACTACTTCCGGGTTAGCGAGGTTTGTAACCCGAAGCGTTTGTAACCCGAGGTACAACAGTATTAGTATTTATTCTGGATGACCCAGCCAGATGGGTGGGGTGTTATTATTAACCGTTACTAACTCCTGCTATTCTAGAGACCCTGCAGAGACTTGCTGGAATTAAATCCAGCCTGTGCAGCAGAAAAGTTTGCCCTGAGCCCATTTACCATTTGTCAGGGCATCCAGCTGTTCTTGCAGGGTGATGGAGGCATTGTACGTCCGGAAGACCTTAGCTGTCAAACCTTGCATCAGGTCCTGGAGATGTTTGTTCAGGGTTGATGTCTGGAAAGGAAAGGAAGTTAATTAATTAATTATTTTTTTTAATTTTGACAAAGTAATTGTTGTTGTTTAGTCGTGTCCAACTCTTCATGACCCCATGGACCAGAGCACACCATTTTTAAGAATAAAAATGTGCTGTCCAAAAGTCCAGAGGTAGCATTATTACCAATTTACAACGGGGCAGAAGGTTTGCAGGCTGCGAAGGAATTCCTCACAAATTTATTGGCAGCCGCACGAATTATTATAAGCCAGGAAGTGGATGGGGCAAGCAGAATATAAAATGGAAGAATGGAACAAAGAGGTTTGGAATATAGCTATTAATGATAAGTTATCATGTGCCATTGAGGTAAGGCGGGGAATATGCAGGAGAAATTATTTTGAGGAGATACGGAGGGTGTCTGTAGAAATTGCACTGTTAAAAACGGAAAGGGGTCAAACCATCGCAAGAAGTGTTGAGATTTTGTTAGGTTGGATGGTTACAATGGAGTGGTCTTGGTGGTGGGGTGCACATTTTTTATTCAGGCAAAAGAAGAAGAAGAGTTTGGATTTGATATCCCGCTTTATCACTACCCGAAGGAGTCTCAAAGCGGCTAACATTCTCCTTTCCCTTCCTCCCCCACACCAAACACTCTGTGAGGTGAGTGGGGCTGAGAGAATTCAAAGAAGTGTGACTAGCCAAGGTCACCCAGCAGCTGCATGTGGAGGAGCAGGGAAGCGAACCCGGTTCACCAGATTACGAGTCCACCGCTCTTAACCACTACACCACACTGGCTCTGGAAAGGAAGTTTAGAAAAAAGGGGTGGGGAAGCCCACTCAAGGAACGCACAGCAGTGGAAATGGAGTTGTTCCTAAGTGATGACTCATATATGCGCCGACCAGACCCAGGCTTGCTAAGCTTAATACAGGCATCCCCAAACTCAGCCCTCCAGATGTTTAGGGACTACAATTCCCATCATCCCTGACCACTGGTCCTGTTAGCTAAGGATGATGGGAGTTGTAGTCCCAAAACATCTGGAGGGCCAAGTTTGGGGATGCCTGGCTTAATAGAATCATAGATTAATTATGATTAATTAATTATGATTAATAGAATCATAGACCATTGAAGGGGCCCCAAGGATCATCCAGTCCAACCCCCCTGCAATGCAGGAATCTCGACGAAAGCATCCTTGACAGTTGGCCATCCAACCTCTGCTTAAAAACCTCCAAGGAAGGAGAGCCCGCCACCTCTCGTGGGAGTCCGTGCCACCGTTGAACAGCTCTTACCATCAGAAATATTATTATAATAATTTATCACTTGTACCCTGCCCATCTGACTGGGTTGCCCCAGCCACTCTGGGCGGCTTTCAACATAATATAACAGAACACAGCGAAACAACAGGCAATAATAGCTTCCTGAGCCAGGGCTGCCTTCAGATGTCTACGAAAAGTCATACAATTGTTTATCTCTTTGACATCTGATGGGAGGGCGTTCCACAGGGTGGGCGGCGCCACCGAGAAGACCCTCTGCCTGGTTCCCTGTAACCTCACTTCTCGCAGGGAGGGAACCGCCAGAAGTCCCTCGGAGCTGGACCTTAGTGTCCGGGCAGAACGATGGGGATGGAGATGCTCCTTCAGGTATACAAATCTGCTATTGCTTGGAGAACTTGGGCATTCAAAATACCCAGGATCGAAACATCCATGAAGGATCAGCCCTTACTTACAGACAGCCTGTCGAAAAGATCGTCCCCGGGTCCTTTGTTCTCCATGAACAACTGCAAATTCTTGAACACCTGCAATGATCAAGAAGGAAATTCTGAGAGCAAGGTCAGCTCAGGAGAACGGCAGGAGTAAGTATAGTGACTCACAAGTAAAGGCTGGCAAGAGGGATAAAAGCCAAATATACCTTTGCGGGAGAACACTAGAGCTTTATTTCATTTACAAATTCTCCAGAAGCCCAAAGGCCAGTTCCAAAGGTTGATACTAACTCGTGGATCACTTAATAAGGACATTCTTTATAGATGTACACTGATTATTTTTTTTAAAAAAAGTTGTTATTTAGGATTTTCTTTCTTCACAAAACAAATAAACAAGGAAAAGCACATATAGTGTCTCTAAGTTGTGGTGTATGTATCTCTCTCTCTCTCTCATCCGTTCCTTCCTTCTCCCTCTTTCTTCCACTCTCTCTCACCCGCCAACCCCGTTCGCCAAAGCTGGCTTGTTTTTGTGATCAGGGTTGGCGGGGAAGAACCAGCAGCATCCCTCTTCCCTCCCTCCCAGCCTTTTAGAGGAGGAAAACCAGAAAATATTTTTTTTTTCTTGTTTTCCTCCTCTAAAAAGAAGGTGCGCCCTATGGTCCGGAGCGTCCGTTGGAGCGAAAAATACAGTAATTGGTTCTGTTGCGGAGGGAGAATGGTGCCCATCGACCCCAAGGAGCTGCCTGCATCCCTCCTCTCCCGCAACGCTGCCTCTCTCACCTGCTTCTCCACAGGCACCAGGTTGTAGTAGCGAATGCAGTCCTTGCCCAGGAAGTCAAACTCCACCACGTTCTCCTTGCCGTTCATCCGAGGGTGGAGCCTCAGGTGCTCGACGCGGAGGGAGCAGCAGCCCACCGTGTCGGCCGTCTCCCCTTCCTCCTTTTCATTCCCCGCTCTCAGGGCCAGCTGGGGAGGGACACGAGAGCCAGGGGGGAAGGGGGGAGTCAGACGCAGGCTCTCTCCAAAACACTGCTTCTATCTTGCATTGCAGGGGGGGCGGTGCATGCTCTAGTTATCTCCCGCTTGGACTACTGCAATGCGCTCTACGTGGGGCTACCTTTGAAGGTGACCCGGAAACTGCAATTAATCCAGAATGCGGCAGCTAGACTGGTGACTGGGAGCGGCCGCCGGGACCACATAACACCGGTCTTGAAAGACCTACACTGGCTCGCAGTACGTTTCCGAGCACAATTCAAAGTGTTGGTGCTGACCTTTAAAGCCCTAAACAGCCTCGGTCCTGTATACCTGAAGGAGCGTCTCCACCCCCATCATTCAGCCCAGACACTGAGATCCAACGCCGAGGGCCTTCTGGCGGTTCCCTCGCTACGAGAAGCCAATTTACAGGGAACCAGGCAGAGGGCCTTCTCGGTAGTGGCACCCGCCCTGTGGAATGCCCTCCCAGCAGATGTCAAAGAGAACAACAACTACCAGACTTTTAGAAGACATCTGAAGGCAGCCCTGTTTAGGGAGGCTTTTAATGTTTAATAGATTATTATATTTTAATATTCTGTTGGAAGCCACCCAGAGTGGCTGGGGAAACTCGGCCAGATGGGCAGGGTATAAATAATAAATTATTATTATTATTATTAGTGACCTCCACAGCCGAGAGACCAGAAAGCTTTGGTGCTTCCCCTCCTCACTCTTTTGGACCCCATGTCAGGGACTGGACTGAGAAGGAATGATGGAGACCACCCCCTCTCTTCCTGCACCTTCCCGAGAAGAGGAGGACAGTATAGATTCAGAACAGTGGTTTGCAGAAGGTCACAGTTCAGAGGCTGCAGATGGGAGAAGCTGGGAAATATTGGGAGAGGAGCAAGAAGAAAAAGGAGGAGGAGGAGGAGAAACAGCTGACAGACTCAGTGTCTCTAGAAAGCATTCCTAAACCCCGCTCCCAGGACCAGGCGTGCATTGAGAGTACAGTGGTACCTCGGGTTACAGACGCTTCAGGTTACAGACGTTTCAGGTTACAGACTCCGCTAACCCAGAAATAGTACCTCGGGGGTTAAGAACTTTGCTTCAGGAGAACAGAAATCGTATGGCAGCTAAAGTGGTACCTCTGGTTAAGAACAGTTTCAGGTTAAGAACGGACCTCCAGAACGAATTAAATTCTTAACCCGAGGTACCACTGTAGTAGAACAGAAAGCAGAGGCAGAAAGCACAGATCAGCCGGCGCAGGGAAAGACAGAGGGGGTGGGACTTTACTCGGAGCAATGCCATTACTGCAGTGGAGAGGCCCTCCTCAAAGTCTCTCTCTGTAAATATCGAATATAGGACTTGGTAAGAACTCTTCTTGTTATCTGCTTCTGGGCTGCCCACCATGGAAGGGATCAGGTTTATTACTATTATTACTGGAAAGGAATATTCGCAACCGGCTTTAAGAGCGATATTCCCCGCCCCGGGAAGCAGCCCTTACCTTGTCGATGAAATAAAGGGCAACGGACCTCTGCCGCTTCTTCATCTCCTTCGATTTCCAGTCCGCCCGGTACTGAGCACGAATCTTGCCCACCACCCCTTTCAAGCAGCGAGCAATTTCGTATTTCTGCCAGTCTTTCTCCCCCTGGAAAGAGAAGCAGAACCGGAGATGGCAGGCCTCCCAGAGAAGGGAAGGAGCCCCAAATTCGACGAGTGACTCGGGGATTCGTGGATCCCTTTGTGGAGGCTACCAAGAGAGGGAAGGAAGGAAGGAAGGAAGGAAGGAAGGAAGGAAGGAAGGAAGGAAGGAAGGAAGGAAGGAAGGAAGGAAGGTATTGCAGGGAGGACTGTTATCTCAGTGGGAGAGTATCTGCCTTGAACGCAGAAGTTCCCAGCTTCCACCTCCAATGACCTCTCCAGATAGGTCTGAAACTCTGGAGAGCTGCTGCCAGTCAGAGTAGACATTATTGAGCTACATGGACCAATAGTTTTGCTAAAGGCAGCTTTCTACGTTCCTAAAGAGGGAGGCAGGCAGGCAAAGGCAGCAGGGCTGGATCCAGTTGGGCTGTCCCTTTCCCAGCCCCAGCAAGAGCCAACTTGTAGCAACTGCATTCTGTGAAAGAACATCTCAATGATATGGAAACCAAGCCTTATGAGGAACAGTTGAAGGAGCTGGGTCTGTTTAGCCTGGAAAAGAGGAGACTGAGGGAAGATAGGATAGCTGTCTTCAAATATCTCAAGGGCTGTCACACGGAAGAGGGAGCAGCAAGCTTGTTTTCTCCTGCTCTGGAGGGTAGGACTCGAACCCATGGCTTCAAATTACAAAAAAAAATACAAAAAAGGGGAACTTTCTGATGGTAAGAACTGTTCAACAGTGGAATTGACTCAGAAGGTTGTGGACTCTCCTTCCTTGGAGGTTTTTAAGCAGAGGTTGGATGGCCATCTGTCATGGACTCTTTACCTGAGATTCCTGCATTGCAGGGGTTGGACTAGATGACCCTTGGAGTCCCCTTCCAGCTCTACAATTCTATGCTGGTTCCTGCTGTGGGGATTTAGCATATTGTTGTTGTTCAGTCGTTCAGTTGTGTCCGACTCTTCGTGACCCCATGGACCAGAGCACGCCAGGCACGCCTATCCTTCACTGCCTCTCGCAGTTTGGCCAAACTCATGTTAGTAATCTGTTTTAGCATATAGATAATGCTAACACAGATTAACACATATACCTTATTGGCCTGAATATAAGCCTCACCTTTCCCCCCCAAATTCCGACCGTCAAAAGTTAAAAGAGCGGCTTAAATTCGCAACCTTACAAAAACGGGCTTTTACGATATCGCTGCTGAAACAGACATCCGGTAAAATGGAATGGATGTGAGCGGCTGCGGAATTTTAAGGGAGCGGCTTATATTCAGGTACAGCGGACGCTCAGGTTGCGAACGTGATCCGTGCGGGAGGCGCGTTCGCAACCCGCGCCGCTACGTCTGCGCATGACGCAATTTGGCGCTTCTGCCCATGTGCGAGCGCCGAAACCCAGAAGTAACCCGTTCTGGTACTTCCAGGTTCAGCGCGTTCGTATCCTGAAAATGCGCAACCCGCAGTGAGCTGTATTGTCTTTTTCTCTCCCCCCCCCCTTGAATTTTAAAGGTGTGGCTTATATTCGGGTGCGGCTTATATTTGGGCCAATATGGTATTTGGACCCAGGGATAAGACGCATGCTGTTGAACATACAGCCCATGTCTGGGCTGGTGCAGAGAAAGAGCTTGAAACAGATACAGTGGACCCTTGAGTTGCGCACCGCTCTGGATACGTAACTTTTGGGTTGCGAACGCGGCCAACCCGGGTTTCGTCGCGTATGCACATGCGCAGAAGCACTCTGCGCACCGCGCATGCGTAGAAGCGGTGTCTCTAGTTATGGACTTTTCAGGTTAAGTACAGACCCCTGGGGGATGTCCTAGGGTGGCGCTGTGGGTTAAACCACAGAGCCTAGGGCTTGCAGATCAGAAGGTCGGCGGTTCGAATCCCCGCAACAGGGTGAGCTCCCGTTGCCCGGTCCCTGCTCCTGCCAACCTAACAGTTCGAAAGCACATCAAAGTGCAAATAGATAAACAGGTACCACTCCGGCGGGAAGGTAAACAGCATTTCCGTGCAGTGCTCTGGTTCACCAGAAGCGGTCTAGTTATGCTGGCCACATGACCCGGAAGCTGTCTGCGGACAAACGCCAGCTCCGTCGCCCTATAGAGCAAGATGAGTGCGCACCCCAGAGTCGTCCGTGACTGGACCTAACGGTCAGGGGGTACCTTTACCTTTACCCCCAGAATGAATTTAATTTGTATCCGGAGGGTCCACTGTACTCCCAAAGGGAATGCCTGCCCCCGTCCCTCACCTTCAGCTTGGAACTGGGGTTCAACATAATGTACTTTATGGCCCCATTAATGTTCTCCGTCCACGACGCCAGCCAGGTTACGCTATTGTCACACCGAACTTCCTTCCATTTGTGCCCGGGCGGGGGCTTCGGGGTCTTGGAACCCCTGGCCAAAAAGGGGGGGGAGAGGAGGGGGGAAAGGTTAAGTTATCGAAGGCAGAACAGGAGACATCACAATCTGGATGGTGAAAATATGTGTTTTGTGCGTATAAGCGACCAAACAACTGAATTCTCTGGACTACTTTTACAGGGAATCAGGGTGGATAAAAATCAATGATTTTTTTAAAAAAATTAATTAAAAAAAATCGGTGTTTTTTAAATTTAAATTGGATTTTTTTATTTTTAAATTGGATTTTTGAAATAAAAATGCTTTTGGAGGAAATTTTTTTCTAAAGATAGTTTTCTATTTAAGTTACATTATAATCCAAAGACTATTCATCAGGAAATAAGGATTTGTTTTAAGTTTGTCATGTGTACTTTAAACTCAGTCTAAGGTTGTTGTTTTTTAAAAAATTCATTTAACCACATCAGTTAACAAATATGGATGCATATGCTATAATGTTATTGCTTTAGTTAAATAAATTGTTTAGAATGTTATTAAGGAAATGATTATTTTTCTCCTTCCAATAAAGTAGGCCTACAGCAGAAAAGTTGTCCAAATATAAACAGTTGACTTATTAAACCTCACAATAATTTCATAATTATCTGCCTATGTATTTCTAATAGTATAACCAAATCAGCAATTTTTGATATAACTGTAAAAAATACTCTGAAAATTTATGATTCCAATAATGAAACCTTGCTCTGGTTGTAAATATTAAGATGATATCAGCGAAAACGAGTGTTTCTGTAAAAAAAAAAAAAAGATTTAAATCAAGTCTTACTGACTAGTGATTTAAATTGTGATTTAAATCAATTTGATTTTAATCAAATCCACCAAATGTTGGGCGATTAAAAAATAACCCTACTATCAATTATAAATAAACGAATTTTTTTAAAAAAGCGAAAAACAATAACAACCCAGCAGAATAAACACTTTCCATTTCCCTCTCTTCTGCTGCTGCTGCCAGATGGAATCAAGGGAGTCAATGAGACGTAGCCATTGATAGATCTAAATTCATCCAGCTTGGATGCTAAAAATGTCACTTTAACCCAGGGGTCAGCAAACTTTTTCAGCAGGGGGCCGGTCCACTGTCCCTCAGACCTTGTGGGGGGCCGGACTAGATTTTGAAAGAAAAAAAATGAACTAATTCCTATGCCCCACAAATAACCCAGAGATGCACTTTAAATAAAAGCACACATTCTACTCATGTAAAAACACACTGATTCCCGGACTGTCCACGGGCCGGATTGAGAAGGCGATTGGGCCGCATCCGGCTCACGGGCCTTAGGTTGCCTACCCCTGGCAAAGAGCTTTCTGGTTTGAAACACAAAGCGGAAGAGTTTTAAATATGATTGATTGATTGATTGATTGATTACAATGCCCCGACTTCCGTATTTTTCGAGTTACGAGGGATCAAAGGGGCCGCGTGCTTCTGAATTTTTTCGACTTCCGAAAGGAAGTTGCGGCCGTTTTAGATAGGGTTCTTTCGAGTTACGATGTTTTTTCCGACGTACAAATTTTTTCTCCCCAACGCATTCCTATGGAGACTCGACTTACGATGATTTCGACCTACGAAGATTCCTTCGTAAGTCGAGGGTCCACTGTATTATTATTTAAATATGATTTATTTATTTCTCAACAGCCTCTCTCTTACAAGGACCCACGGCCTTGTAATACAGAATACATAATTGAAATATGCATTTATAATAATAATAATAATAATAATAATAATGATAATATTTTATTATTTCTACCCCACACATCTGGCTGGGTTTCCCCAGCAGCTCTGGGCGGCTTTCAACAGAACATTAAAAACAGAATAAAACTTCAAACATTAAAAACTTCCCTAAACAGGGCTGCCTTCAGATGTCTTCTAAAAGTTGGGTACTGGTAGTTGTTTATTTCCTTGACGTCTGATGGGAGGGCGTTTCACAGGGCGGGAGCCACCACCGAGAAGGCCCTTATAAAAACAGATGGAACCATTGTTTGAGAGTGGGACGCAGGGGGCTGGACTAGATGGCCCTTGGCGGCCCCTTCCAACTCACCAGTCCTATGGGTCTATGTCTCCTTCTGTATTCCCTTCATTTAATTTCTTCCCTGCCTTTCGCCAGGGCAGGTTCCAGCAATAAAAAAAAAATGCAATATTGAAAGAAGTTTGAAATCCCCTTTGAGCTCAACAGAGCCGACCTCCTAAGCCACAGTTACCCACTTGCTACAGTTTATGATGACATCTTCGGGCATTATCCTCTTCTTGACCATCCCCATCTTTGGGTGGTCCCCACGGCCTCGGAAAAGACCCGGCGGCTCCGTCTTGAAGTTGCCAATCTTCTCCCGGTGCCCGTCAATAATGCAGTAACCGTATTCCTCTTGGATTCTTTCTGCTTCCTTTTTTAATCTCTGGGTTTTTTAAAAAAGGGCAAAAGTTAACGTGCAGAACTAGGGATTATTCTGATAGTTTTTAGTCAGGCTTTGATAAGGGTAGAGGAAGATGGGCAGGGTATAAATAATAAAATTGTATTATTACTACTACTACTACTACTAATAATAATAATTTATTATTTATACCCCGCCCATCTGGCCGGGTCTCCCCAGCCACTCTGGGCGGCTTCCACATACAGATTGACCATTAAAATACATACACATGTCACAGATTAAAAACCTCCCTGAACAGGGCTGTCTTCAGGCATTTTCTAAATGTCAGATAGTTGTTAGTACCTTTGACTTCTGATGGGAGGGCGTTCCACAGGGCAGGTGCTACCACCAAGAAGGCCCTCTGCCTGGTTCCCTGTAGCTTTGCTTCTCGCAATGAGGGAACCGCCAGAAGGCCCTCGGCGCTGGATCTCAGTGTCCAGGCTGAACGGTGGGGGTGGAGACGCTCCTTCAGGTATACTGGGCCGAGGCCGTTTAGGGCTTTAAAGGTCAGCACCAACACTTTGAATTGTGCTCGGAAACGTACTGGGAGCCAATGTAGATCTCTCAGGACCGGTGTTATGCGGTCCCGGCGGCCACTCCCAGTCACCAGTCTAGCTGCCGCATTCTGGATTAATTGCAGTTTCCGGGTCACCTTCAAAGGTAGCCCCACGTAGAGTGCATTGCAGTAGTCCAAGCGGGAGATAACTAGAGCATGCACCACTCTGGCAAGACAGTCTGCGGGCAGGTAGGGTCTCAGTCTGCGTACCAGATGGAGCTGGTAGACAGCTGCCCTGGACACAGAATTGACCTGCGCTTCCATGGACAGCTGTGAGTCCAAAATGACTCCCAGCTGTCCACTACTACTACTACTACTACTACTCCTACTCCTTCTGGGGGTGGACTAACTGTACAGCCTTCAAGTGTTTGCTAAGGCTAGCCCATGTGGAACGTATGTGCAATAGCCTAAGCTTCAAGACTATTCATTTTGATTTCAATTCGTTAGAAAGAGTTAATAAACCGCTTTATCACAGAGGTATCTAAGAGGTGCACATGATCAAACTGCAGACAACGCAGAGCCATTAAAAGCATGTACGCATAAAATAAATTATGGTTTAAACGCAGATCGAAGTTTTAAAACAACTATAAGTAACTAAATTATGTATCTGGGAAGGCTTCCTGAAATACCAAAGCTTTCAGTGGGCATACAGGGAGGGCACCTGCCCAACGTCAAGAGGCAGGGAGTTCAAAAGTGCAAATGCTGCCACAGTAAGAGATCAACTCCTGAAAACGGACATTTTGAAGCACTTGCAAAAGTTCCACTGATCAAAGTGATTGAATAATAATCATCATTATTATAAAGTGGTTGAATAGGTGCATTTGGGGGAAAGTGTTTCCTTAAGTTAGGTGGAAATCACAAATCTACAATTGCAGTTCAGTGGCGAAAGAGGTCTTGTGTTTTATCAGTAAGCAGGGGTGCGTCTGGACCTGTTTTTCCTCCTTTGGCAGAGCTTTCTGAGCCTCCTGTCTCTCCACAAAATATTCGTGAATCTCTCTGAAGTCGCATTTGTCCAGCTGCTTGATCTTCTTCCTCTCCTCCGACGTCATCTGCTACAGGAAATCAAGGAGGCAGAGGTATGAGTTCTATAGCTGCCTGTCACACCAAGAAATAAGGCACATGAGCCATGAGATTATTGTCAATAATGCCTGCCTTCACCCAACAGAGAACCCCAATTAGCTGCGTCTGGCAGATTCAAGTGCCTGTCTAGGGACGCGAGTGGCGATTGCTCTAAAACATGAGTAGGCAAACTAAGGCCCAGGGGCCAGATCCAGCCCAATCGCCTCCTAAATCCGGCCCGCGGACGGTCCGGGAATCAGCGTGTTTTTACATGAGTAGAATGTGTCCTTTTATTTAAGATGCATCTCTGGGTTATTTGTGGGGCATAGGAATTCGTTCATTCCCTCCCTCCAAAAAAAAATATAGTCCACCCCCCCCCAAGGTCTGAGGGACAGTGGATCAGCCCCCTGCTGAAAAAGTGTGCTGACCCCTGCTCTAAACCACTGAGCCTCTTGGGCTTGCCGATTAGGTCAGCGGTTCGAATCCCCACAACGGAGTGAGCTCCCGTTGCTCTGTCCCAGCTCCTGCCAACCTAGCAGTTCGAAAGCACGCCAGTGCAAGTAGATAAATAGATACCACTGTGGTGGGAAGGTAAAGGGCGTTTCTGTGCGCTCTGGCACTCGTCACGGTGTCCCGTTGCACCAGAAGTGGTTTAGTCATGCTGGCCCCATGACCCAGAAAGATGTCTGTGGACAAACGCCGACTCCCTCGGCCTGAAACCCCATAGTCACCATTGACTGGACTTAACTGTCCAGGGGTCCTTTACCTTTTTTTTACCTTTACCTAGCTCAGGAACACCCAAAATTTCTGGTAGTGGCTCTTCAGTGGAGCCTCCATGTTGGAGGTACTCTACCTCCAAGTACCAGTTGAGGGGGATGAACCACAAGGCCCTGCTCACCACCCTCATCCCCTCGCCTGCCTGATTCCCCGATGGACCGGGCCGACTACTGCCAGAAACGGAATAAACAAAATAAAAAATAAACAAATTCCTTCCAGTAGCACCTTAGAGACCAACTAAGTTTGTTCTTGGTATGAGCTTTCGTGTGCAGGCACACTTCTTCAGATACACTGAAACAGAAGTCACCAAACCCTTATATATAGTGAGAGGGTGGGGAGGGGTATTACTCAGAAGGGTGGTGGGAATGGGTGATTGGCTGATAGATGTGGTAAACCTGTTGATGACTGTTAACGACTGCAATTGGTCTTACAGGAAAAAGCAAGGGGTGAGATGGCTAAAAATAGCTTTCTCATGTATAATGAGATAAGAATCCAATGTCTTTGTTCAGACCAGGTCTCTCCATGGTTTTAGAGACAATGGTTTTAGAGACAATGTCTCTATTCAGACCATGGAGAGACCTTACCTGGACTGATCCTGGGTCTTTCTGCACACAAGGGACATGTTCTGCCACTGAGCCACACACACACCCCTCTCCCCAGGAAGCCACAGGCAAATACCTCTGTCCAGTCACAGAAAAAATTCTTCTTGAAAATCGCCTTTCTCGTGTAGTCGTGATCGAGCATCTTTGCATAAAACGTGGCTATCTCCTCCGTCGCCGGGCTGAGTTTCATAGGCTTGCCTGGAAAGAACAACAACCGCAGCCCGGCAGGAAGAAACAAAACTGTTTTAGCCATTTTGCGTTGTGCTTTTGAGTTGTAAAAAGGTCGATTTTTTTTTGTCCAAGAGACAAAAACGATCTCTAAGCAAAGTACATAAAATCATTCTAAGTAATGCACAAATGAAAACCAGCAACATTTTCAAAGCAGATACGGGTAACTATATAACATGTTTGGGAAGGCTTGCTAAAGTATTTTTTTAAAAAAGGTTTCCCGTAGGTGCTTGAAACAGTGAAGCAATAATATATTATGTAGTGACTGCACTAATGCAGAATTGAGAACTAGATAGGTAACCAATTTAACTAAAAACCAGCTAACAAGTAACTGCCTAAATACTCTGAATACAGCTCTTGCTCTAGGCCATCCATCTGAGTAGGGGGGAAAGCCCCCCGGGTCACACTGGAAATACATTTTTAAGGCCATATTCTTCTGATATCCCATTTCCTGCGGCAGCTTTCTTCACACCTCTTAAAGCCTCCAATTCTAGGCCAAGACCAAGTTTGTGTCCACCAGCACAGATGTTCTTCCCATCGATTAGGGCAGACAGAGTGAGCTTCACACCTAGTCCAACTAGACTAGAGTTGTTCACTTTTGCGGAAATAGAAGCAGTAGGATCCAACAGGTAAAGGTAAAGGGACCCCTGACCATTTGGTCCAGTCGTGTCCGACTCTGGGGTTGCGGCGCTCATCTCCCTTTATTAGCCGAGAGCCGGCGTACAGCTTCCGGGTCATGTGGCCAGCATGACTAAGCCGCTTCTGGCGAACCAGAGCAGCGCACGGAAACGCCGTTTACCTTCCCGCCAGAGCGGTACCTATTTATCTACTTGCACTTTGACATGCTTTCGAACTGCTAGGTGGGCAGGAGCTGGGACCGAGCAACAGGAGCTCACCCCGTCGAAGGGATTCGAACCGCCAACCTTCTGATCAGCAAGCCCTAGGCTCTGTGGTTTAACCCACAGCGCCACCTGGGTCCAACAGGTACTTTGCTGCAATTCCAAAAAACGAGGGCTATTGCTGCCCACTGCCCAGTTAAGGTTTACAGCAGTCTCAAGGTTGTTGCTGACTTTCTGGTAAACTGAGCCATCGAACTCCGACCCATCATGGACATTGGTGTGCTACTGGAAGTCTCCAGTCTTGTATCCCACAGATGCTCTCCTCCTCTTCAAGGCGCAGGCTGCAGCAGCCACGCGGTCGCCCCAATCCTGAGTGGGTTGTTGTGCCATCTCTTTCTCTTATCCCAGCCCCCTGCCACTCAGGGTGGCTACAGGGAAGCCAGGGACCTGTAGCCCATTCCAAAAAATTGAAGGAAAGATCACCCACCGTTGTAATAGAAGCAGACTCCCCGCGGCAGCCGTTCATAGGGTGGCGCAAAGTACGGTCCCCTGTGCTCCAGCTGCTGCCATTTCACGCCGTTCGCATGTTGCTCTTCTTCCCACCTGGGGAGAGCAAAAGATGCCAGAGAACCAAGGATGACATTTTCCCTTTCTGCTCAAAGTTAACTCGGACGGCTTTCTTTCTTGTATTTGAAAATCCGATAATAATAATAATAACAACAATAAATTTTATTTATACCCCGCCCTCCCCAGCCAAGACCAGGCTCAGGGCAGCTAACACCAAGTATAAAAACAATTGATTAAAATACAACTTAAAAACAAGATTAAAATACAACATTAAAGTGCAGCCTCATTTCAGCAGAAACTCAAATCAAAAACTATTTGGGGAAGAAACCGTCAAATCTTCACCAAGGCTGACTGTCCAGACTGGTCCTACGTGGGCCAGAAAAATGCCAGGGAAGTCCCCAAATAGGAGTTCCATCACAGGAGGAAAAAGGGAAAGAGGGGGAAGGGATCAAGTTGATTCCAAGCCAAAGGCCAGGTGGAACAGCTCTGTCTTACAGGCCCTGCGGAAAGAAATCAGATCCTGCCTAATAATAATCAGATCCTGAATAATAATAATAATTATTATTATTAATTTTATTTTAAGGAAAGATGCAAGAGTTAAGCTCAGCCCAGGCTTTCCAGCGTCCCTACGGACGGGTGGACTCATTATTTTACTTATATCCAAATTTCATGGGCCCATTCTTACACAGCCATCATTTGAGACTGCAGGCCATTATTACGGACCCATTACTCACCTCCAAATAAAACAATGGACCCATTATTTTATTTTATTTTCCAAACCTATCTCCAAATTTTATTTATTTCCAAAGTGCCAACGGATGGACCCATTATTTTATTTATCTTTATTTCATTCACACGGATGAAGCCATCATTTTATTTACTCATGCAATAGAGACCTTGTTTGCAAAATGTGAAATTTATGAAGTTTGCAATGGTTGCCCTGTTGCCCATGGCAGGGCCTGCTTTGAGGTGGCTCCCTCTTTCTGGAATGCCCTTGCGGGTGAAGAGCACTTGTCTATCCTCATCATTAACACTGAAGAGGAATTTTAAAACTCTCCTGGCCACCCAGGCATCTAAGGGCCGAGAGACAATGTCCCCGATAACCTGGAAGCAATCAACTGTGTATATCGCTGTTTCTCACTGTCTTCAGATGTACTTTACAGCTTTAGTTAATAGGTTTTATTTTTAATCGTATTGTTTTGCAGCTGCGCAACTTGTTGCCCTGGACTCCTTTGAGAGGATGCAAAACGAAATTAGACCTGGTTGGCCACTGCGAGAATAGGACTAGATGGGCTAAACAAGTAAGATAAAATAAAAGTCAATAATAGAAGCTTCCAAAAAAATCAATGTCAAGTTCCAGAGAAGTAAAAAATATTAATAGTGGCGCCCGCCCTGTGGAACACCCTCCCAGCAGAGGTTAAAGAGATAAACAACTATCTGACATTCAGAAAATACCTGAAGGCAGCCCTATTTAGGGAAGTTTTTAACCTGTGATATTTTAATGTATTTTAATAATAATACCCAGAGTGGCTGGAGAGACCCGGCCAGATGGGCGGGGTACAAATTAAAAAATATTATTATTATTATTAATAATAATAATAATAATAGTTTTTGTACCCTGTCCATCTGACTGGGTTACCCCAGCCACTCTGGGCAGCTTCCATCAAATATAAAAGGATGAAACAGAGCATTGGAAAGCTCGTATGAGTTTAACTTTCATAAAATTGTAGAGTTTGAAGGGGATCCTGAGAGTCATCTAATCCAACTCCCAGAAATTCAGGAATCAACGCAGGAATTTGATCCAGTCTGTTATCCTTTTGCAGGGGACACAGGTGGCACTGTGGGTTAAACCACAGAGCCTAGGGCTTGCTGATCAGAAGGTCGGTGGTTCGAATCCCTGCAATGGGGTGAGCTCCCGTTGCTCAGTCCCAGCTCCTGCCAACCTAGCAGTTCGAAAGTATGTCAAAGTGCAAGTAGATAAATAGGTACCATTCCATCAGGAAGGTAAACGGCGTTTCCGTGCGCTGCTCTGGTTCGCCAGAAGCGGCTTAGTCATGCTGACCACATGACCCGGAAGCTGTACGCCGGCTCCCTTGGCCAATAATGCGAGATGAGCGCCGCAACCCCAGAGTCAGACACGACTGGACCTAATGGTCAGGGGTCCCTTTACCTTTATCCTTTTGCAACCTGCTTGGAGGGTTCCCCCCCCCCAACACAACACACACAACCAAGCCGTACATAAATTTCATGAGATAAAATAAATATACGTTATAAAATGAAATTTTTAAAAAAATCTTTGCCCCAAACCCCCCCCCCCAAGAACAAAGTTTCCTAGGAAACGTCCTCACCCGCCTCCACCCTAAAGGCACGAGGCTATTATTTTTTTTATGAAGGATTATTTATTACAACAGCAGTCATAAAAAAGAAATGTGAAACACACAGAAAAAAATGAGATATACAGGTCAAATTGCCGTGTTGGCACTTTGTGATAAATAAGTGGGTTTTGGGTTGCAGTTTGTTTTATTATTACTGTATTATTATTATTATTGCAAAACAGACAACACAAACAGACAAAAACAATACCACAATGACAACATTAATTGACTGCACATCATCTGACATCACACATATCTGTGACTTCCGAATCACCTCACTGTGCTTTCTCAATACATGTATTCTTAACCTATATGCACTTCCTATTAATAATAATAATAATAATAATAATAATAATAATATATTATTTGTACCCCGCCCATCTGGCTGGGTCTCCCCAGCCACTCTGGGCGGCTTCCAGCAGCAGACATTAAAATACATTAACACATATCTATATAACACATTATATCTATTACATACCGGGAACAATTTTTGCGTTTATGATTTCCTTTAATGTTCAAGATATCAGTCTATACCTGTCAGGAGATTTGCATTTTCACAGTATTGCTTTAAAAAGTCTTTAAATATTGCCCCTTCTTTGCTCACTTTCTGAGTGTTGGGTTCCCTCTTATTCTCCGAGGCTATTATTGCAGTTAATTATCATTATTGCTGTTGCTGCTGCTGCTGCAAATCTCTCATACCTGATCTTCGAGGTGTTCTTCGCAATCCTGCACGCTGCATGAAGCCGCATGGCATTAAATGTCAGGAAGCCTTGGAGGGAGGCTGGAGGGAGCTGGGCATGCAATGGGCAGGATGCCCAGGCAGCCAGTGAAAGCACATGCTTAAGCATTCCAGGATTCCGGGCATGTCAATCTGCAAAAGCCTGACCCTCCTTGCCTGCTAAGATGATCTTGGAGCGCATCCTGCAGCCCAGCCACATGGCAACAGCTGAGTGTCACTCCTGCCTGCATGACCTTCCACCTGGAAATGCTTTGATCTCACCCCAGCCCTCTTAAAGCAGGGGTTATAAAAGCAACAAAAATTAAATGCATGCGTTTCCATGCATGCTTTCCAAAATAATCATCATAATCATTAAGGACAACAATGCACTTTTTTAAAAAAATTAAAAATTAAAAAAGCAGGCATGTTTTGATCAGCAGTCCTGGCTACCCACAATGCCAGAGCGCTGAGGGATGATGGGAAATGTAGTTCAGGGCGCTGGGCATCTGCCTCGCTCGCCACGTGATGCAAGCAAAGCGGTTGCTAGGCAGCCTTCCCGTCCCAGCCAAATTCATTTAAAGAGACAGGACCAACATTAGGGGGTTCTTGCTAGTTTGGGAGGTTTTTTGGTGGGAAATGTGTGACCCAAGCAGATGCTCTGCAGATGTTTTCGGACTCCAACTCCCATCGCTCCCCCCTCCAGTATTTTAATATGTGGCAAATGACAGTTTCGTTTCTTACTCTTTCTAAGATATGTGCATATATTTGGGGGGAAAGTTTTTAATTAAGTTGGTTTGTATGTTGTCGAAGACTGTGGCAATTGTCTTTGTAGTTTTTTTGTTTGTTTTTGCACAGTACAGAAGGAAACGTTTGAGAAATCATTTTCCTGATGTATGGCAAGCCTAATCTTAGCAAGTACGAGTGCAAAGTCAGCAACTGACTTGGTTGGAAGCTTACTCAGAAGTAAGTTCCCCTGGGTTCAAAAGGGCTTACTACTCTCAAGTAAGCGCCTGTAGGATTTCAGCCCCAGCCTACCAATCAACCCAAACTTCTAGATCTAAAACTATAAACTCTGTGCCCCTGAAGGACCAGGTGCGCAGCCTGGGAGTCATATTGGACTCACAGCTGTCCATGGAGGCGCAGGTCAATTCTGTGTCCAGGGCGGCTGTCTACCAGCTCCATCTGGTACGCAGGCTGAGACCCTACCTGCCTGCAGACTGTCTTGCCAGAGTGGTGCATGCTCTGGTTATCTCCCGCTTGGACTACTGCAATGCGCTCTACGTGGGGCTACCTTTGAAGGTGACCCGGAAACTGCAATTAATCCAGAATGCGGCCGCTAGACTGGTGACTGGGAGTGGCCGCCGGGACCGCATAACACTGGTCCTGAGAGATCTACATTGGCTCCCAGTACATTTCCGAGCACAATTCAAAGTGTTGGTGCTGACCTTTAAAGCCCTAAACGGCCTCGGTCCTGTATTCCTGAAGGAGCGTCTCCACCCCCACCGTTCAGCCCGGACACTGAGATCCAGCGCCGAGGGCCTTCTGGCGGTTCCCTCACTGCGAGAAGCAAAGCTACAGGGAACCAGGCAGAGGGCCTTCTCGGTGGTGGCTCCCGCTCTGTGGAACGCCCTCCCAGCAGAGGTCAAAAATATAAACATGACAATAAAATATAGTCTATTCTATTCTATTCTATTCTATTCTAAACAACTATCTGACATTCAGAAAATACCTCAAGGCAGCCCTATTTAGGGAAGTTTTTAACTTGTGATATTTTAATGTGTGTTGGAGGCCGCCCAGAGTGGCTGGGGAGACCCGGCCAGATGGGCGGGGTACAAATAAATAAAATTATTATTATTATTATTATTATTATTATTATAAATGTTTGATGATAATAGACTCACAGAGTCGGAAGGGACCCCCAAGGGTCAACAAGTCCAACCCCCCTGTAATGCAGGAATCTTTTGCCCAACCT
The DNA here is from genome assembly GCA_034642065.1 of Darevskia nairensis. NCBI lineage: Eukaryota > Metazoa > Chordata > Lepidosauria > Squamata > Lacertidae > Darevskia > Darevskia nairensis. The sequence goes on along the minus strand of JAWWNI010001120.1, from coordinate 201,858 downwards.
GGGGCTTGAATGCACAACCCTGAAATTAAGATGGAGTCTGCTTGTTTTCTCCTGCTCCAGAGGGCAGGACCCAAACTGATGGATTAAAATTCCAAGAAAGGAGATTCTGACTCAACATTAGGAAGAACTATCTGAATGTTTAAGAGCCATTGTCCCAAGGGGACAATGACAATAAATATTCTATTCTATTCTATTCTATTCATTTGACAGTGGAAAGTGGCGGGCTGTTCTTCCTTGGAGGTTTTTAAGCAGAGGCTGGATCTGTCAGGGATTCTTTAGGATTCCTGCATCGCAGGGGGTTGGACTAGAGGACCTTTGGGGGTCCCTTCCAACTTTGATGATGATTCAAGATGCTGGTTGTAAGACAACTTAGTGTGCGTCTATGAAATCTGAGAACGTGAAAATGAATGATTTATGCTGACACCTAGTGGGTAAATAGATATAAGCCACAAGAGGATTCTTATATTTTTTCCCCCTCAAAAAAACACAGTATGTCTTATTTTCAGGGGATGTCTTATTTTTCTTACGTCAGGAGCAGCGCGCCTCTCGCTCACTGGCTCCCTGCGCGCGAGGAGCAGGCGGGCCAAGACTCGGGCGAGAGGCGTCTGTTTGTGCGTGCCGCTTGCTGGCTCCCTGCAGGACGGGACTCTTGACTGAAAGAAAAGGGCGGTCAACAGCCACCGCCAAGCACCGTGAGAGAGAGTCTGAGGGAAGGGAGGTGTGTGCGTCGCTGGCGTTGACTTCTAGCCCTCTCTCCCCAGTCCTGGGATTGTCCGAGGGGAGGGAGTGGTGGTTGGCGAGGGAGGGAGCTCCTCTGAAGGGCTGCTCTCTCTCTCAATCTCTCTCCTCTGAGCTGGCAGCGGGACCGCTGAGGCGACAACAGGTGAGTTGCCTGCTCTGCACCTCGCAGCCGACCGGCCTCCGGCTCTCCCCTTGGCAGGAGGGGAGAAGGGCATTCTCCGGAGGGGCCTGGTGAGCACGGGGAGAGAAAGAGAGGACGCGATCCAGCAGACTCTTCTTTGCTTTCAAAGCCCCCGTCCCCTCCGCCATCCCCACCGGCTCCGGAGGGCAGATGCTGCTTCGTGCGGCGATGGGGGTCTCCGAGGGCTTTGTGGGGGCTTCTGGCGTCCAGATCTGTGCCTATCACTATGGCTTATTTTCGGGATATGGCTTATATTTTGCAAATGTGAAAAAATCCTGCTATGGCTTATTTTATGACTACGTCTTAAAATAGGGGAAACAGGGTACCTATTTATCTACTTGCACTGGTGTGCTTTCGAACTGCTAAGTTGGCAGGAGCTGGGACAGAGCAACGGGAGCTCACCCCGTCGTGGGGATTCGAACCGCTGACGTCCCAAGAGGCTCAGTGGTTTAGACCACAGCGCCACCCGCGTCCCACCATAATAACGCGAATAGAACTCAGTAAGAGTGCAGCTGATGACCGAGCGATCGTTTGTGCAAAATGGAAAGTAACCAGAAGCAAATAAGCACCTGCAAACGCAGTTAACATCAGAAATCAAGGATGCATCAAGAAGTCACCTAAACAAAATTGAATCAGTTTGGAAATAATTTGCATAATTGGGTTGAAATTTGGAAAATCAATTTCAAAAATAATATTGGCAAAGACCCCAACCCAAACGCAGCACGTACCACTTCCACTTGTCCTCTTTCCCGCAATCCTCCTCCTTCTTCCTTTTCTTCCTCGCGCCTCCATCCTCCTCCTTCGCTTTCCTCTTCCGGGAGCCTCCCAGACACCCAGATTTGGAGGTGGCTCCTTGTTTCCGGCCTTTGTTGGCCTTTTTTCCTCTCATGCCGTCCTCCAAGGCCCCTTCCCCCTTGACCTTCCTCCTCCTGGCCTCCCCGACACCCTCTTTTTGCACCTCAGTCTCTCTATCCAACTCTTGCTCGGTCTTCACCTCGCTCTTCTCCCTTTCTTCTGTGTCTTCTCCTTCCTCCTCGTCCCTCTCCACCTTTTCCTCCAGCCCCTTCGCTCCGTTCAAGTTCTCCTGCTCAGGAGCCCTCGCTTTGCTGCGGCTTCCTGGACTCTCTCCCACCTCCTCCGTCTCCGCTTTCGCACCAGAGACCTTCTTCTTCTTCCTCCTCCTACTTTCCTCCGCTGAGATGCTGCCCGTTTCCAAGCAGAGCGGCGTGTTCTCCACCTGCCGCCTTGTGACCTGTCCGAAACGAAAAGCGGGGAAAGAGTTTGCCACAAGAAAAAGTCGTGTGGATGTCCTGTGACTGCACAACGAGAATCGGGAAGGAAAATTGGCCTCCTGGAGATTCTCATCTCTGTACAGTTAAAACACACAAACATGCTTCTCTGGAACTTAGGGCCTCAAAGGTAGGCTTGGAAGCATCCAGGCAAGTTTTAAAAAACCATGCAGTTTGTAGACAGCAGTTAAGGAAATAGTTTGTTCCTCCTCTCCCAAAAACTCAATGCAACGCAAGGCATATACAGTCGTACCTTGGTTGTCAAACTTAATCCATTCCGGGAGTCTGTTCGACTCCCAAAACGGTTCAAAAACCAAGGCGCAGCTTCCGATTGGCTGCAGGAGCTTCCTGCGATTGGCTGCAGAAGCAGCGAAGGACGTTTGGCTTCCGAAAAATGTTCACAAAGCCAAAACGTCCGAGTACCAAGGCATTTGACAACCAAGGTACGACTGCATTTAAAAATTCCTTTTTCGCACAATGCATAATTACTTTGCTGGGCGATATCCGGTTTTCAACTTCGTGATATATATCACCAGCTAAACATTGTGATATATCCGAAATAAGGATGGAGCTATACAGAGGCATTGGCTAGTTTCACGGTTTTTCCCGCATCGTGATTTTTGCATAGCACACATGCATCACATGTATTCGCGGGGTATAAATAATAAATTATTGTTATTATTTATTGTGTTGTTTTTGTGATATACAAATGACGTGACAAGACTTGGCCTCTTCATTTGTATCGTTTATTATCCCTATGACCCTCATTTACAAAACCTAATAAAAAAGTTATTCAAAAGAAAAGAACGGTGTTAGTCAAAAGCTCATCTCATTGAGCTGAGGGATCTACTACTGATGGTTATTATGGAGCCTCCACAATCAGAGGCACTATACCTCTGAATGCCAGTTGCTGGGGAACAAAAAATGCTGGGCGGCTCCTGCTTTCAAGCCCTGCTGGACTAGAGGGACCTTTGGTTTGATCTGCAAGACCCCTGCTACATTCTGGCATAGTAGAAGAGTTTGGATTTGATATCCCGCTTGATCACTACCCAAAGGAGTCTCAAAGCGACTCACATTCTCCTTTCCCTTCCTCCCCCACAACAAACACTCTGTGAGGTGAGTGGGGCTGAGAGACTTCAAAGAAATGTGACTAGCCCAAGGTCACCCAGCAGCTGCATGTGGAGGAGCGGAGATGCGAACCCGGTTCACCAGATTACGAGTCCACCACTCTTAACCACTACACCACACCGGCTCTTGTCCTGATGGACAGTGGGGCTGAGAGACTTCAAAGAAGTGTGACTAGCCCAAGGTCACCCAGCAGCTGCATGTGGAGGAGTGGAGACGCGAACCCGGTTCACCAGATTACGAGTCTACAGCTTTTAACTACTACACCACACTGCCTCTCAGTAAAGCAGCTTAGGTGTGAAATGTTGTTGTAGAAAACCCCATGCTACTCACTGCCTTATTTTCGTCCCTGGTTGCAGGCAGCCGTTCCTCTGCTCCCAGCCTAACTTTCTTGGCCAAGGGCTCTGCTCTGAAATGCAAGCACAGCAGAGGCGATGGTTAAACCAGCCTGGCTTAGTTGAGATTCCTACGTTGCAGGGGGTTGGACTGGATGACCTTCAGGATCCCTCCCTACTCTGCAATTTTATGACTCTGTGCTGCATCTCCCTGTGAGGGTCTTGCTAAGCAGGCAGCCCCTTTAACATACCTGAAAGCTCTTCCACTGGAAGTTAGCATGATGTGCTTACCAGAGTGGAATGGCAGACCAAGTAGATGGACTACACCAGGGGTCCCCAAACTAAGGCTCGGGGGCCGGATGCGGCCCGATCGCCTTCTAAATGCGGCCCGCGGACGATCCAGGAATCAGCATGTTTTTACATGAGTAAAATGTGTCCTTTTATTTAAAATGCATCTCTGGGTTATTTGTGGGGCCCAGGAATTCGTTCACATTTTTTTTTTTCAAAATATAGTCCAGCCCCCCACAAGGACTGAGGGACCGTGGACCAGCCCCCTGATGAAAAAGTTTGCTGACCCCTGGACTACACAGAGATAGCAAAAATGACCGGGAAAATCAGAAATCGGGAAGATCAAAACTTCAGCAAAGAATGGGAGGAATTTATATGGATATTTGGGAAATCACTGTAAACTCTTTAGGAGGACTTAAATAACACTTGGAACAAAGACTTTGGATATAATGGATAATCAAATCATTTTACCTGATACGGTCCAGTATACCTGAAGGAGCGTCTCCACCCCCATTGTTCTACCCGGACACTGGTGGTTCCCTCCCTGCGAGAAGCCAAGTTACAGGGAACCAGCAGAGGGCCTTCTCGGTGGTGGCACCCGCCCTGTGGAACGTCCTCCCTTCAGATGTCAATGAGAAAAACAACTACCAGGCCTTTAGAAGACATCTGAAGGCAGCCCTGTTTAGGGAGGCTTTTAATGTTTAATAGGTTATTGTATTTTAATGTTCTGTTGGAAGCCGCCCAGAGTGGCTGGGGAAACCCAGCCAGATGGGCAGGGTATAAATAATGAATTATTGTTATTATTATTATTATTATTGTGTCTAAAAATATGCAGCAGAAAAGGACAAGTCTGGAACCCATGGAGAGGCGGAGGAAAATCACATGATTCGAGAGAATCTTGTGCATTTGTTTTATTTGTGATTTTGAACGCAAACATTAATGGGGAAAACCAAATAAAAAATTAATACAGTAACAACAAAAAAGGAAGTTAGCATGATGTAGTAAACAGGGCACCAAAGTTTAACGCATTAGGCTCCAATCCCTGCTTTTATTTATTTCCCTAAGCACAACAGGTCCGGGAAAGACGTCTGCTTCAATCCAAAGCTTGCACTCTCCTTGGGCTTAATAAATTTATTACCGGTAAGTGATTCCCCGCCCTCTCCTTTGCTACATGTGCACAAAGCACTTTTTTTTAAAAGGGCTGCTCTTTCTAAGTGCGCATATAATTTTTTTGACGAGCATCGTGGCATCCCCTGTGTGCCCCTTCTCACTCCCGAAATCCCTTACCACAACTTTACCTCAGATGAGGAACGCCGTGGCTGTTACCCTCTGTCACAAAGTCCATGGCATTCTCCAGGCCTCTGGAAAAAGAGAAAAACCCAAGGTTGCCCCCGTTAAGACAAAGGCGCTAGGTGCATTTGTCAATCTACAATTTCAACAGAAGAAAAGTTTTGAGACAACACACAAAAAGATTTCATACCAGGCCGGGGGGGGGGGCAGCCTTGGCCAAGCTGGTGCCCACCAGAGGTTTCGGACTACAACTCCCGTGGGAGTTCTAGTAAGAAAGGCCTGGAGCTTGCCAAGCTGGCAAAGGCAGCCCCCTAGGGCAATTTTGCCACCAGCAAGTCTGGCCCTCGGGACAAGGGAGGGCCAGCCGGGGTGCCCAGATGCCCACATCCCCTTTGGCGATACTTGCCACCGGCGAAGTAGTGTGAAGCGGGACTGACTCCATTTTCTAACTAGGAGCCCTCGCCGCCGCCGGCGGAGCCGGAGTGATGGTGGGAGAAAAGAGAGCACAGTGGTTGCCTAGCAACTGTGGCATCCTTGCCCTTTGGGCCAAGCCAACGTCCAGCCCGCTTCGTTCCGTCCATCCCTCCGCGGAATGGCTGACCCAGAGGCCCTTGCGGTCACTCGGAAGGGACACCTCTGGACCCAGGAAGTAGCCCCGTGGGTCAGCCCAGAGTTCCCACCCTGCCCAGCTTTCCAGGCAGAATTCCACACATTTTATTTTATTTTTTAAGAACTTTTATCAATTAAAACTTACACATCAGTACGTATATTGTATATTGTTGCTCAAAATAAAATACAAAAATTTTACAAAAAAGAGCTGCACTGTAACTATCTTATTATACAAATCAAACACATTTTGATTTTTTTTACAAAAAGATTTATATATATTCCACCGTCCACACCTTTCTTCCCATGCTTCCCCTTTTACTTTTTGTTATACCTTTTTTTTTACACAGGTTTATATTGTAAACAGGCAGCCCTGTTTAGGGAAGCTTTTAATCTGTAACATGTTAATGTATTGTTTTTTAATATTTGCTGGAAGCCGCCCAGAGTGGCTGGGGAGACCCAGCCAGATGGACGGGTTACAAATAATAAATTTATTATTATTATTATTATTATTATTATTATTATTATTATTATTATTATTATTATTATTTTACCCTTTCTCTCCACTATACTCCTTTTCATTACAAATATCACTCAATTTCTGCTAAGATGGAATCATTAGTACAATAAAGTTTTAAATAATCTTTAAATATGATCCATTCTCTAGATATTTTCTGTTTTGATATTCCTCTAATTGATCCCGTCAGTTTTGCTAACTATAAGTATTCTAACATGGAATTCCACACATTTTATTTATTTAAATGATATTTATTGAGTTTTTCACAAAAATAAAACAAAACATACAAAACATCACAAACAAAAACATCCTATATAATAATTCCCTAATGTCCCCACGTCCGTGGTGTGTGTCAGTGGAAATTTTCCACTGCGCATGTCCCAGACAGACGCTGGGATTGGAGCGTAGAGACCACGCCTCTACCTCCCCACCCTCGCAGCTCCAACTGCTTTCCAACGCTGCCTGCCGCCATTACTGCTTACAAGGCCAAGCGCGGGGGCAGGGGCGCGAAGCGCCCCTGCCCCCGCCGCCGGCCACCTCCGCCGCCTTGGCCGCCGCTCCCCCCCACCCCCGGAAAAAGAAGAAGGGGGAGGGAGCCCCTCTCCACCCCCCAACGGCCTGAATCGACCCGCCTCGCGGAGCGCCGATGCTCCGGAGGCCGAAGAGGGTCGCCGCACACCCGCCGCCGCCGCTGCAGCCGCCCCCGGGGAGTAAGCAGAGGGGCGGAGCCCAGGGCCTCCGAGGGCTCCGCGCCCACCGCATGGTCCGGCCCCGCCCGCCGTTCGCCGGAGGAGGAGGGCAGCCCGGCTGAGGAGGGGCGCGAGAGCTGAGGCAGGCGGCGGCGGCGGCGCACTGAGGCGGCTTCTGCTCCTCCTGCTGCTGCTGGCTGTGGAGCGGCGGTGGTGGCGGCTCCGCCGCCGCCGCCGCATGAATAAAGAACCGGCCTCCGAGGACACCTCCAAAACACCCTTCCCTGCTTCCTCCTCCCTCGCCTCCGCTTTTCTCCTCCTCTGGGGTAGCGGCCGAGGCTGGAGCCGGCGGCGGGGAGAGGCTGTAGGAAGCGGGGAGTGGGAGACGCCAGCGGCAGGCGGAGCCAGGTCGAGGGAGGGGGAAGGGACAGCAAGCGAGGCCCGCGCGCCCTTACGCAGGGGCTTTCAGGCGCCCGGGGGTGAAGCGGCGGAGGGGAGGGGGGGGTTGATCTAGCCCGTAATCTTTACGGGCTTAATTTACTAGTAATACATAAAAAACACCACATAAATCATACTGTACTTAATTCATATTACTTAGTCATAGTGAAAAGGGGGACTTCCTCACGTCACCTCTCACTGCACTTCAATTTCTTAATCCAAATTTTCAGTAATTTCTTCTCATAATTAACTCTTGGAATTCCACACATTTTAAACACATTTCCAGCAGCATCTTCCTGCATCGCTCCGTCAGATTAAGCCAACGGTGTCAATAGCGGGTTCCCAACGGTGATTTCTGCACCTGCTGTAGAGGGAAATTGGGGGCAGATGGGGCTTGGCAACCTGGGAAGGTGGCCCATCTAGGGGAAGGGAAACTCTGACCCTAAACCTCCGCTGCCTTGCCGGATCCTTGGGAGAAGAAAAGGCTCAGGAGTAAACCCTACACAGGTCTAAAGTGGAGTCCCTAAGGCAGTTGGACAGCACCTTTTGCGCCACTTTCCAGCAACTCCTGCAGCCAAGCTGGTGTCAAACACCTTGCTCTGCTTTACTTTGGACCAAGTGGGGGGTCTGGGCACCCCAGAAACTCGTCACTTCAGTGCTGCTAACACAGTGGTTTGACTTCACCCCTGGAGGCTCACTCCATTGTCTCTTGGGACCATAGCTGTCAACTTTCGGATTTGAAAATAAGGGATTTTTTCCAAACTTTCGGATTTGAAAATAAGGGATGCCGTGAGGGCGGTGCAATGGCACCAAGTAGCCTCGCCACCCTGCGCTCCAGAGGCTGTACGTGAACAGGTGAGCAAAAGAGCGAGCGCAAAGACGGCAGGCAGGCTGTCTGTCTGGTTGGGCGTGAGGGTCTGGCTGCACAAGGCATGCAAGCTCCGCCCCCAGTCGGTCTCAGACTCCTTATTGGCAGCCGAGCAAGGCAGATGAGGAGCCTCCCTGGCCGGCAGGGAGGGAGAGGAGCTGCTTCCTTTGAAATCCGGGGAATTTAAGGGATATCAACAATCCGGGATAGCAGCGGGAAACGGCATTGGAATAAGGGAGTTTCCCACAAAAAAGGGAGGATTGGCAGCTATGCTTGGGACAGACAGTTGCCAAAAACAAGCACCTTGCTCAGGGGTAGGCAACCTAAGGCCCTGGGGCCGGATCTGGCCCAATCGCCTTCTCAATCCGGCCCGCGGACGGTCCGGGAATCAGCATGTTTTTATATGAGTAGAATGCGTCCTTTTATTTACCGTAAGATGCATCTCTGGGTTATTTGTGGCGCCTGCCTGGTGTTTTTACATGAGTAGAAGGTGTGTTTTTATTTAAAATGCATCTCTGGGTTATTTGTGGGGCATAGGAATTTGTTCATTCCCCCCCCCAAAAAAATAATCCGGCCCCCCACAAGGTCTGAGGGACAGTGGCGTGGCCCATGGCTGAAAAAGGTTGCTGACCCCTGACCTTGTTGGTCCCTTAAATGCTGCTTGTAATCTGGGCTGATATAATATATTTATCACAATTATTATTATTATTATTATTATTATTATTATTATTACTATTATTATTTTATTATTGTTGTTGTTATTATTATTCCTTTGGGGGGGAGTACACAAAATATGATTAAGAAGAAGAGGCCTGTCAGTAGAGCAAGAGACTCTTAAATCTCAGGGTTGTGGGTTCAAATCCCACATTGGGTAAAATTATTCCTGTATTGCAGGGGTTGGACTAGATGAACCTCGTGGTCCCATCTAACTCTATAATTCTATGAAAACAGGATTTGGAGGCAGAAATAATGCTCCCCATCTGTGCTGCCAATAGGGACACGCCCAGTCATTGTTAGGATTTCCTACACACGAGTAGGACCCCGGCAGAGACACATGCCCGACTGGCATTTCCCCTCCCTCCTGGTCGATTGTTCGGGAGCTTCAAAGGCTTTCTTCTGCCCGAACATCACAACGACTAACGCCAAAAAGCACTAGCACACTTACGGATCCGCAGAGTTTGCGCGTAACAGAACTCAGCAACTCAGCATTTTGGCTAATCTACTTTATTTATATAAACACACACGGAGCACTGCAACATGGCTCCCTCTCTCTCTAGCATCAGACAGCAAAGAGAAAGAACAAAGGACAATAGTCCCACTTCACGGCACACAGTAACACAAACATCCTGTCTTCGTCACTTCCCACTCTGTGGAATGAAAACATGCACCGTCATGTGATAGACAATAATCCCATGACTGTAGACACGGGGAATGAATCTCCAACAGTCACTACCTTCCTGCAGACTCCCCACCACCACCACTGTCTCTCTCTCTCTCCACAGACCCCCCCCCCCAAAGTTAGGCTGTTCCACAGCCTGGCCCTATACCCCTCTTCCTTTCGAAGCCAGATTGTTCTCCCACGTCACCCTGCTTGAAGAAAGGTTATAGGATAGAGGGCTCCCATCCAAACTTCCAATGGCCTACGGTTTTTTTCAGAGCACAGCCTTGGTGCTGATACACTGAACCCTGTTTCTCCTTTCATTGCGCACCCCGCCTTCCCAGTTTGCACAGCTGCAGGTGGAAGCGCAGCATCACTAGCAGAGAGCATCACCTGTAGCTGGTGCCTTCCAGCCCCTCCGTCAGCAAAGAATCCTTAGCATCCCCCATCGTCCGCACAGCTGGCTGTTCCCAATCAGTCATTTTTACAAACTTACATCTGCAAGAAACAAAGGCATGAGATAGAATGAGCCGTCCCTGCTCTCCACCCCAATGCCCTGAAAATGCTCTGCTCATAGGATCCGATCACACACTGACAGTGGCTTCGCCCATCATGCGTTGGGAAGATACTTACATTATCAAGGCCCTCAACTTGAGAAATGTGTCCGCTTTCCAACATTTCAGGTGTTATTGGCTCTACCATTGCCCAGTCTCAAATGGGATTGGGGGAGAGCCCTGTGACATCGGCAGCTGGCTAAACCAATCGCTTTTGCTCTCGCTGCTAAGCCACTATGACATAAGACAGCCTGTGGGGTTTTTTGGAACCAAAAAAATATACCAACCTATTTTTATATGCCACAGTGGCAGCTAGGTTACTGGTTGCGAAAGATTGGAAGGGAGATAAAATCCCGACAATATCAGATTGGAAAATTAAAATGTGTGAGATGGTGGAAATGGCCAAATTAACAGCAAACATAAGAGGCCGCTCTAATCAAGAAATAGTGAAGCAATGGGAAAGAATGAAAGAATATATGGCTGATGCTTGTTCTGGAATTGACATCTTGGTTAATTTAGATTAAAGAGAGCAGGGGGGAGAGATATAAAGTATTACATGGGATGAGAATAATAGTTATAACAACACAACTTAAAGTGTTCAGTGTGTTATGGAATATATAAAACTAGTAAATTAAGCCTGTTAACAAAAACAGGCGCTAGAAAGCGCTCTCTCTCTCTCTCTCTCTCTCTCTCTCTCTCTCTCTCTCTCTCACACACACACACACACACACACACACACACACACACCCCTTCCCCCCCCACTTCCCAGACCTGCCCAAACAGTTCGCCTGTCTCCCTCCCTCCCCCTCCCCCCCACACCCATCCCCCCCACCCATCTCCCCCACCTCAGCGGAAAGCTGCGCTCCAAAGGCGGGAAGGCTGCAGGAGCCGCAGCGGCAAGGCAGCAGCAGCCGGCGGCGCTTCGCTTATGGGCGCAGCGGAAAGCTGCGCTCCAAAGACGGCAAGCCAGCCGGAGCCGCTGCCCCTGTGCTTATGGGCGCAGCGGAAAGCTGCGCTCCAGTAACGGTCGGCGGGAGGCTGCAGGTGGACGGCAGACGGCAGCAGGAGGTCTGGGGGCCGCGGCGCTTTGCGCCGCCGGCCCTCTGCTCAAGCTGCGGGGGTGGGGATCGCCTATTGGTCCCTACGCTCCAATCCGTGTGTGACTGGAACGCACGCGCAGTTGCAAATTCCTGTGACACATGGAAAGTGGTACGCACGGACACAGGCTCTTTATTATATAGGATCACTCATGAGTGAGGGGAAGTGCGGGGGGAGGGGGAACAGCTAAACCTTTTTTAAAGAAATGTAGATATGTGTTATGTTTTTGTTGTTGTTGTTGCTTCTATGGTGTGTGTATGTGTGTGATTTGAAACAATAAAGTTCTTTTTTAACAAAAAAAAAAGACAGCCTGTGGTTACACCATTAAGCTACTGTTCCTAGACATTTGCTGCTGCTTCTAATGCCCCTTTTCCCCACACCCCAGAAGAAGGAAAAATCAGGATTATACCCAAAGCTCTAGGGAGCGGCACTTAGTTTCCCCCTCCTCCTCCCTGCACCCCTCCCAATCTTCTCCAGGGGTTCCCCCACTTTCCAGAGCTGATTTCAAGGGTGCAGCAGCTGAAAGGGAAAGTTCCTTTGCGAAAGGGCAAACCACTTGCGCCAGCAGAAGAGGGACAATGCATAGGGCCCTGAATAAATAACCCTAAACTCTGTTGCTATGACCAGGCCTAAGGCCAGCATGATCTAAATAGTTCCTTGTGTATTTAAACCATTCCTGTGCTTGCCTGGTCGCCTGTGGCACAGAAGGATCGCCACCAGGCGATCAGGCACCAAAGAATTAGGGACGTTGGTTCTTTCAGGGCAACAAATCAGCAACAGTGCATGGATGGCAGGAAGGACTATTTAATAATAATAAAAAAGGCCTTCCAATTCTTCTGGTTGAGCAAATGCTTATAATATAGAAATAGCAGGAAATGGCTTCTGAATATCCAATGGTCTGACTCAGTATGAGGCAACTTCCTATGTCCTTACGTTGCACCTTTTGTTGGTATGTCAATGCAAACACAGTCTCTCTCTCTCTGCACACACTTCTGCCTTCAATGGCTCAGGAGGGATGGTGCCATCAATTGGACATGCTCTGAAGTATAGTGGTTGTAGGTTGGCCTGTATCACTTCTGTCCCAGAGATGGGGAAGCTGTGGGCCTCCGGATTTCGTTGGGCTCCAACTCCCACCAACCCCCATGATCAATGGTCAAGTACAGTAGGGTTTGTAGGACAATTTCTCTGTCCCCGTCCTGCTCCATTAGCTGGTTTCTCAACACTTGAAGGTAAAGGTAAAGGATCCCTAGACGGTTAAGTCCAGTCAAAGGCGACTTTGGGGTTGCGGCGCTCATCTCGCTTTCAGGCCGAGGGAGCCGACGTTTGTCCACATACAGCTTTCTGGGTCATGTGGCCAGCAGGACTAAACCGCTTCTGGTGCAACGGGACGCCATTTACCTTCCCACCGTGGTGGTACCTATTTATCTACTTGCATGGTATGCTTTTGAATTGCTAGGTTGGCAGGAGCTGGGACAGAGCAACGGGAGCTCACCCCATTGCGGGGATTCGAACCGCCGACCTTCTGATTGGCAAGCCCAAGAGGCTCAATGGTTTAGACCACAGCGCCACCCGCTTGAGGATAAACCAGTTGGATGCATGAACTGGCCCCACTGGAAACCATGGAGGGGACATCAAGATCTTTGATGGCTCATTGACATAGGACAAGTTGTTGCGCAACACTGTGGTCTCCAGGCGATGAGCATCTGCATGGGAACCAGCTGAGCATCACCTTAGCCAAACCAAATGCCACAAGCATGTGTCTCTGCAGGCTGCAGTGGTGCAGGATGCAACCCTGCAGTGACAGACTGAATTCGGGCATGGAAACAAGACTCCGCTGAAGAACACTGTGCTTCTAGGATGTGCTGCAAAACCATGGGATTATTGTTCACCCTGAGTCTTTACAGACAGGATAGGGGCTTATCAATAACGATAGCCATGAACTTAGAATCATAGAATCCTAGAGTTGGAAGAGACCCCAAGGGCCATCCAGTCCAACCCCCTGCCAAGCAGGAAACACCATCAAAGCATTCCTGACAGGTGGCTGTCAAGCCTCTGATTAAAGACCTCCAAAGAAGGAGACTCCACCACACTCCTTGGCAGCCAATTCCACTGTCGAACAGCTCTTACTGTCAGGAAGTTCTTCCTAATGTTTAGGTGGAATCTTCTTTCTTGTAGTTTGAATCCGCTTCTCTGGAGCAGCAGAAAATAACCTTTCTCCCTCCTCTATATGACATCCTTTTATATATTTGAACATGGCTATCATATCACCCTTAACCTTCTGTTCTCCAGGCTAAACATACCCAGCTCCCTAAGCCGTTCCTCATAAGGCATCGTTTCCAGGCCTTTGACCATTTTGGTTGCCCTCCTCTGGACACGTTCCAGCTTGTCAGTATCCTTCTTGAACTGTGGTGCCCAGAACTGGACACAGTATTCCAGGTGAGGTCTGACCAGAGCGGAATACAGTGGTACTATTCCTTCCCTTGATCTAGATGCTATACTCCTATTGATGCAGCCCAGAATTGCATTGGCTTTTTTAGCTGCTGCATCACACTGTTGACTCATGTCAAGTTTGTGGTCTAGTTTACCTTCCCACCGTGGCGGTACCTATTTATCTACTTGCATGGTATGCTTTTGAATTGCTAGGTTGGCAGGAGCTGGGACAGAGCAACGGGAGCTCACCCCGTTGTGGGGATTCGAACCGCCGACCTTCTGATTGGCAAGCCCAAGATGCACAGTGGTTTAGACCACAGCGCCACCCGCTTGAGGATAAACCAGTTGGATGCATGAACTGGCCCCACTGGAAACCATGGAGGGGACATCAAGATCTTTGATGGCTCATTGACATAGGGCAAGTTGTTGCTCAACACTGTGGTCTCCAGGCGATGAGCATCTGCATGGGAACCAGCTGAGCATCACCTTAGCCAAATCAAATGCCACAAACATGTGTCTCTGCAGGCTGCAGTGGTGCAGGATGCAACCCTGCACTGGCAGACTGAATCCAGGCATGGAAACAAGACTCTGCTGAAGAACACTGTGCTTCTAGGATGTGCTGCAAAACCATGGGATTATTGTTCACCCTGAGTCTTTACAGACAGGATAGGGGCTTATCAATAACGATAGCCATGAACTTAGAATCATAGAATCCTAGAGTTGGAAGAGACCACAAGGGCCATCCAGTCCAACCCCCTGCCAAGCAGGAACACCATCAAAGCATTCCTGGCAGATGGCTGTCAAGCCTCTGCTTAAAGACCTCCAAAGAAGGAGACTCCACCACACTCCTTGGCAGCAAATTCCACTGTCGAACAGCTCTTACTGTCAGGAAGTTCTTCCTAATGTTTAGGTGGAATCTTCTTTCTTGTAGTTTGAATCCATTGCTCCGTGTCCGCTTCTCTGGAGCAGCAGAAAACAACCTTTCTCCCTCCTCTATATGACATCCTTTTATATATTTGAACATGGCTATCATATCACCCCTTAACCTTCTCTTCTCCAGGCTAAACATACCCAGCTCCCTAAACCGCTCCTCATAAGGCATCGTTTCCAGGCCTTTGACCATTTTGGTTGCCCTCCTCTGGACACGTTCCAGCTTGTCAGTATCCTTCTTGAACTGTGGTGCCCAGAACTGGACACAGTATTCCAGGTGAGGTCTGACCAGAGCGGAATACAGTGGTACTATTCCTTCCCTTGATCTAGATGCTATACTCCTAAGGATGCAGCCCAGAATTGCATTGGCTTTTTTAGCTGCTGCATCACACTGTTGACTCATCATCAATAACGATAGCCATGAACTTCATCTTTTAATATACATAAATCATATATACATATAAATACATTAAATGGCTCATACACCCCTTAACCGAAAAATCTGAGAAGGGATTTTTCAGCAACCAGAAAACTCACTGCTCCCAACCAAACCTATTTTAGGAGAGGAGTGAATCTGCAGAAATTTTAAGGATTAGGATGGAAAAATAATGTCTTATATACTAATATGTACACATCGGAGAAAGAGTTGCGCATGGTTAGCTAGAAAAAGAAGGGAGAGGCCTTTTTCCTCCTCCTTCATCTTACTGCCTCCTTTCCTGCTTCTGCAAACCATATTAAAAGCTGCCCAAAGTCAAAACTGAATTGCACCCACCTGCTGGGATGTGCCACACCTGAGCCAGGTAGAGGCTCTGCAAGGACCAGAAAAAGATCTTCCCTTTCCTCCTCCTCCTCCTCCTTTAGGGAGACACCCCCTTCTGAGAAGTCAGTTTGAACCTTGTGCCTTTTTCTCTCATTGGTAGGAAAGAGTCAAGCCCCAATTCATGCTGGGTTTTTTTGGGGGGCTGCATTCAGAGATGTGTTGCAGGGAAGGAGGGAAGGTGACTTTTTTTTAAAAAAAGAAGCAATTTGCTTTTAAAGGAAATTTGCTCAAAAACTCAAAAGCAGAGAAGAAACAAATGGGAGCTGACCTTGGCTTGGAAGAGTTTGCATTTGCTTATTATTTCCTCTTGGAGTGGTTTTGATTGCATGAAGACAAGCGAAGTGGCTCATATAGGTTGCAATTGTACACAAATTTACCTGGAGCTAAACTGCTTCAGATGGGACCCAGGTGGCGCTGTGGGTTAAACCACAGAGCCTAGGGCTTGCTGATCAGAAGGTCGGCAGTTCGAACGACGGGGTGAGCTCCCGTTCCTCGGTCCCTGCTCCTGCCAATCTAGCAGTTCGAAAGCATGTCAAAGTGCAAGTAGATAAATAGGAACCGCTCCGGCGGGAAGGTAAACGGCATTTCCGTGCGCTGCTCTGGTTCACCAGAAGCGGCTTAGTCCTGCTGGCCACATGACCTGGAAGCTGTACGCCAGCTCTCGGCCAATAAAGCGAGATGAGTGCCGCAACCCCAGAGTCGTCCGCAACTGGACCTAATGGTCAGGGGTCCCTTTACCTTTAAACTGCTTCAAATGCAGGACTTACTTCTGAGCAAACATGCCTTGTTGTTGTTTAGTCGTTTAGTTGTGTCCGACTCTTCGTGACCCCATGGACCAGAGCACACCAGGTGCTCCCGTCTTCCACTGGTCAGACTCATGTTGGTGGCTTCGAGAACACTGTCCAACCATCTCGTCCTCTGTCGTCCCCTTCTCCTTGTGCCCTCCATCTTTCCCAACATCAGGGTCTTTTCCAAGGATTCTTCTCTTCTCATGAGGTGGCCAAAGTATTGGAGCCTCAGCTTCAGGATCTGTCCTTCCAGTGAGCATTCAGGGCTGGTTTCCTTCAGAATGGATAGGTTTGATCTTCTTGCAGTCCATGGGACTCTCAAGAGTCTCCTCCAGCACCATAATTCAAAAGCATCAATTGTTCGGTGATCAGCCTTCTTTATGGTCCAGCTCTCACTTCCGTACATCACTACTGGGAAAACCATCGCTTAAACTATACGGACCTTTGTTGGCAAGGTGACGTCTCTGATTTTTAAGATGCTGTCTAGGTTTGTCATTGCTTTTCTCCCAAGAAGCAGGCGCCTTTTAGTTTCGTGACTGCTGTCACCATCTGCAGTGATCATGGAGCCCAAGAAAGTAAAATCTCTCACTGCCTAGAGATGCACAAGCCCATCACACAGGATTGCTCTTTCCCTTCTCCAGGTTGATGTTGTTATGGAAAAACCCAGGTGCGAGGCAGCTCAGTCACGCAGCTCATTGGGCAGAGCCCGCGGGTCCCTGCAGAATAAAGGAAGGAGTCCAGCCACCAACCGGAGCAAAATAGCATAGGCCAAAGTTTATTGCGCAACAGGTTCAAGACAAGATTGAACCTCGAAGATGGGATGACAAGAACTTTTAAAACTTCCCTCAATTTCCCAGAACACAGTTCACTAAGCATCATCACTACATCACTGTTACATGGGTAAAACGTCAGAGAAGGGGGGTGTTACACAGGATTAACAGAGGAAATGAAATGCAAATGTAGGATAAATATCAGGAGGAGCATCTTGAGTGTCCATCAGGGCAAAACAACGAAACCTTGTTTGAATAAAAAAAAAATTCCTTCCAGTAGCACCTTAGAGACCAACTAAGTTTGTTCTTGGTATGAGCTTTCGTGTGCATGCAGACTTCTTCAGATACACTGAAACAGAAGTCACCAGACCCTTATATATAGTGAGAGGGTGGGGAGGGGTATTACTCAGAGGGGTGGTGGGAATGTGTGATAGGCTGACAGCTGTGGTAAACCTGTTGACGACTGTTAACGACTACAATTAGTCTTACAGGAAAAAGCAAGAGGTGAGGTTAAAAAAGCTTTGTCATGTATAATGAGATAAGAATCCAATGTCTTTGTTCAGACCAGGTCTCTCCATAGTTTTAAGCTTGGTAATGAGTTGCAATTATGCTTCCGGAGGGAAGCATTTGACCAGTGATTACCCCTTGGGGTGCCTTCATGAGAGATCATGCTTATGCAACAATGTGTCCGGGTGAAGGGAGCCACTCTCCAAAAGGGCTCCCTTGAGGGCATCGCTCCGTTCCCTATGAGTTTACTCAGGAGGAGACTTTGCTCAGGTGCCCCTCCCCATTCCGTAACAATGTCTTAATGAAAAATTTCCCCTTAGTTCCTAGGTCACCTCTTTCTTTAAAAATCTTTCTCATCTAAAGTGGTTCCGCCTTCCCCTCGGCCTGCTTTTCCATGGGAATAAGACCTATCAAACACTCCCTGGTGATCCTTCACAGATCCTTAGCTGCAATTCCTGTACTGTAGGGGGTTAGACAGGATGACCTTTGGGAATCCCAGCTCTACAGTTCTCCAATCTGATGAAAAATGATGCCGTAAAGTTAGACAGCGCGTGAAAAGCTGCTTTTTCTTTCTAGCTCAGTTTAATGTTGGGATTGTCTTTGCTTCTAATATATTGTTTTATGAGGCTGCCATACGTTCAGATTTTTGCAGAAACATCTAGGAATTGGACAACAGAATGGTGTCCGGGCGGCAAAAAAATGTCTGTGAAAACCCAGATGTAGGGCAAAGGGGGTTAATAAAAAAAAATCCATTAAATGCTCCAAAACTTATCTTTTTTGAGATGTTTCCCCCCCCCAAAAAGCGCAAAAACTTTGAGTAGTAAAAAAAAAGGCTCACTTTTCACTTTGGGGAATATGGCAACCCTATTTTTAATTTTCTCTCTTCTCCGTGAGAGGGTCTTGAAATCGGAGGGTTGAGTTCAAGTAACCTGTATTCAGACATATATCCAGTGAAATTAATGACCAGGTGATTAATTGAGGTCTATTAATTTCAAAGGATATAAGTTAATTTAAAGCAACCCTGTGACATTTATTTATCCTGGAAACTTAATAAAGTCCCTGTTGTTGTTGCTGCTGCTGCTGCCATTCACCTCCCCCCTCCTTAAGATATCTCAAAAACTTGTTTGGTTATTAAAACCCCCATCTGGAAGCCCCACATATTGGATTTCCCTCTTGAAAGGATAATTACAGATTAAACAGGGAGCAGGGTGCATGACATCTTGTAGACATTGCAAAAAACTTGCATGCATTAGGAGCACAATAAGCACGTGTCTTAATTATTTGTTTGCTTATTAAATTTGTATACCACCCTTCATCCATAGATCTCAGTGCGGTTCACAACACAAAATCACAATATAAAAAACACAAAATACATAACAGAAATAAGAACAAAACGAACACAAACCGTTACTCTCCCCTATGCAGACTTCCTCCCTTCTTGCAGCTGCAAAACTCCTGGGAACTGTAGTTTGCCCACAACAGGGCTACAATTCCCAGCAGCCTTAGCAAACTACAGTTCCCAGGATACTGGGGGGAAGCCATGTGTTTCAAATGAACAGTGTAGCTATGACCACCGTCTTTTGTTATTTGCTACAATTATCTTTCTCTTAAAAACACAGGGCTTCCTTTTCTACGGCAGAACCCAAACTCTGTTTTTGCAGGCCAGACGCTTGGCCCTCTGCATGTTTCAACGGGCATTGAACATGTGTTGATTTACAGAAAATACATCATTTTATTTGTATGCTGCCTTTCCATAGCCAAAACTATGCTCAAGGCAACTTTCAACATGAAAAAATACATAATTACAAATCTAACAACAATAAACAGCACACAAAAGTACACAACCAAATTGAGCAATTTCCAAATTGAATCATAATAAGATCTAAAAACAGAGATGCAAAAAAAAACCACCCCCAGTAACAGCAACAATGCCAACTACCCCTAACAATCCCACACTAAACAGTTCCCCAACCCAAGGGAAGCAGCCTCAGCTTTTTAGTAGTGGGTCCCTTATAAATAGTTTTAATCTGGATGTACCAATATTACTATTCTTACATGTAAATATGTGGCCTTTTAAAATATATACTGTATTTTGTTATATTGTGCCTTGATAGCTTTTGTCAACTGATAATTTTGGGGCCCAATAATGTTATTTAATACTATTTTTTCCACACGTATTAGCTGCCTCATTAGAATACATGTTCGGGTGGATGTATTTTGTAAAAAAAAAAAAAAGTGGTTTACAAGCGACAACAAGCAAACCCAGCTCCCATGTGGCATTTATGTCTTTTTAATGGTTGTGACTGCCAATTTGCCAGGCAGAAATTCAACAGGTGCAAAGATACCTGGCTGGACACTACCTGTTGAATTTCCGCCTCTTTCGCTCCCCTGGTTTTTGCACTTTCCAACGAGCGCCCGGGCCCTATGTTGCAAGCAGCTCGCGCCCCCTCCCCATCCAGACTTGATCCTAGGCAGTAGGCACGTCTTATTCGGAAGCGCGCTCCGTTGAGGTCTGTTGTTGTTGTTCAGTCGTTCAGTCGTGTCCGACTCTTCGTGACCCCACTGAACGACTGAACAACAACAACAGACTCTCGAGCAACTACGCATGCGGCTGCTGCTGATCCTCAAGAGAGGAGCCTTCAGTAGCCACAACTGTTGCATAAAGACAGGAGCGGGGAAGCACAGCAGGGGATACGCTCTTGATAGTTTTAGCCTCAATCTGGTATGGATTAAGTTTTGCAAGAGGTCATTGCATTCTGGATTAAGTTTGCAAGAGATTATTTACATTAAAAAAAAAAAAGAACTCTCCAAGTCTGTGTTTAAAAGCTTCACGCGCGTAAAATTGCAAGAGATTATTTGCATTTAAAAAGATCTCTCCAATATCGGATTTAAAAGCTTCACGCGTGTAAATTTACAAGCGATTGTTTGCATTAAGAAGAAAAAAAGACCTCCAATTCCGGATTTTAAAACTCCACGCATGAAAATTTGTAAGAGATTATTTGAAGAAAAAACAGTTTTTAGAGGGCTCTTCATTCTCGCGTTTAAAAATCTCATTCTAGATTAGCAAGAGATTTTTTGTGTGTGTGTACACACACGCATATTTAAAAATATTTTTAAAAACTCTTCAATCTGGGATTTTAAAAATTCCCTTGTTCATATTTGCAAGAGGTTATTTACATTTATTTATTTTTTAAAAAAAGAATTCTTCAGTTTGGGTTTTGAAAACTTGGTTTGTGAGCCCCCCCGAATGATCCCCGCCTTCGCCCCGCAGAAGATGGAGAGAAGTTTTTGCAAAACTCCTTTTTTCCCTCCCCCGCGGGACAGCGCCTCCCTCCGTGACGTCACCCGCGTTCTAATTCCCACGGTTGCCACGGGCGACCGCCTCGCTCGGCTCCTCCCCGCCTTTCCCTTCAATCATTCAGAAAAAGGGGGGGGGAGAGAGAGAAAAGTTGAGAGGTGGGCGGCGCCGGAAGGAAATCCCCGCCCACTTTTCCCGGACTCCCACTTCCTAGTGGCTAAGCGCGCTGCCCTTCCAGGACCCGGCGCTTCCCTATTGGCCGGGGGCTCCTCCCTTTCTCTCCGCCGCTGGTCTGAGTTGCAAAGCCTGAATGTGATTATTGTCTTTGGGGATCCCAAAGAGGCGGCGGCGGGGGCAGCAGACTCACCCTTCCCTCTGCTTTTTTTATTTTCATTTTCCCCAGAACAGCAAAGAGGTTTGGGGGCTAAGGAAAGGGGGGCCAGGGACATCTCCCCACCAGCTTCTCAGGGGGAAACATCTGGGTGCAAGAGGGAGGGAAGGGTAGATAGAGGCACCCCAAAAAAAACACGCCCCCAGCCTCCTTTTAAGAGATTTGGACCCCCCAGGTGGAGATCCGGAAGCAGGGGCTCAGGATTTTGGAGACTCCCAGGCTATACAGGTGTGTCCTAGGGCGGGGTTGCAAGACTAGAGAAGACACCCCCTTTCAGACAGGCGTTGAGGACCCATGCAAGATCCCGCAGGTGAATCTTGCATAGAAAGCAGCTCAAGGTAGATCTCCCCCCCCCTCCCCGTAGATTAATCCGGATCCGACAGGTGGGCACTCCTGAAAAGGCAAGCAGGTGCTTAGAAGCACCTGAACGGAGCTGGCATGTGTCTCTCCCAGCGAGGAGCCCTCAGGATGCCATCCTGGGGAGCTAAGGCGCTGCGGGGAGATGCCTAAGCAGTCCAGGGCTGCAGAAGACCTCGCAGCATCCTGAGCCGGCGAGCTTTGCATGTGCCTTCGGCCAGGGCCACGGTCGCAACCCAGAGCTGTGGCACACCTGCGGCTGCCCGACAGATGCCCACCGGCCGGCTGTTATGATCCCAGAAGAAGAGAGCCCCCCCGGAGGGGAAGCGGATGCCGACGGGGGGCTCCCCCTCCTGCTGCTGCCCTGCGACGGGGGCAGCGTGCGGAAGGTGAGTCGCGGTGCCAGGCCGGGGTGAGGGGAGGCGTGCGGCGGGCTGGCATTGCCACTGACCTGCCTGGGAGTGGGTGGCAGAGCCGGGTATTCTCATTGCCCACTGGGTGCTTGTTTTGGGTACCTTTGTTTATCTGGTGTGCCGTTCAAGATCCACCGTCACTTCTCACATCATGTTGCCGGTGCTTCCTATGAAATGTCAGGGCTTTGGACAAACGAGGTCCTTCTCCGTGCGCCTTTGCTGAGGGAGATGCAGAACATGGGAACGGGGCCTTTTCGGTGGTGGCTCCCTGCTTCTGGAATGCTCTCCCTAGGGAGACATGCCTGGCGTCATCCTTGGCTACTTTTAGGCACCCGTCAAAAGCATTTCTTTTCAGCCTCTTGGCCTTTAACTGGAAGAGTTTTAGATACTGCGGCCTCTTTTAGTAGGTGGGATTTATCAGACCTCCTTTTGTGTTTCCGAATGTTTTTAGCTTCTGTTCAGTTTTAGTTTTATATTGATTTTAATTTTTGTGTTATATCGTAAGTTGCGTTTGCTTTTTGGTTAGATAAGCGATAAATAATAATAATACAAAATCAGTTTTAAAATTATACCTGGGATAGAATAATAATAATTTTATTATTTATATGCTGCCCATCTGACTGGGTTGCCCCAGCCACTCTGGGCGGTTCCCAACAAAACATTAAAAACACAATAAAATAAAAAAAATCCTTCCAGTAGCACCTTAGAGACCAACAAAGTTTGTTATTGGTATGAGCTTTCATGTGCATGCATGTATCTGAAGAAGTGTGTATGCACACGAAAGCTCATACCAAGAACAAACTTAGTTGGTCTCTAAGGTGCTACTGGAAGGATTTTTTTTATTTTTTATTTTGTTTCGACTACGGCAGACCAACACGGCTACCTACCTGTAATTACAAACACAGTGTAGCATCAAGCATTAAAAACTTCCCTGAACAGGGCTTCCTTCAGATGTCTTCTAAAAGACAAATAGTTGTTTAACGTAGACTGGATGTTGACCTTGCTCAATGCGTTTTGCAACCTACTTTACGGTGGATAAAGCACAGGATGTGGGGAGATGGCTTGGAGAGAAGTGGGACTGGGAGCCAGGAGATTAAAGTCCCCAGGAGGTGAGAGAAGGGGGGGGGGAGTAAGCTCTGCAAAACCCATCTTGCAGAAATGAAGATGTGACCCAAGCCCACCTGTACGGGAATACTACTACTACTACTACTACTACTACTAATAATTTATTACTTATACCCCACCCATCTGGCTGGGTTTCCCCAGCCACTCTGGACAGCTTCCAACAGAATATTAAAATACAATAGTCTATTAAACATTAAAAGCTTCCTTTAACAGGGCTGCCTTCAGATGTCTTCTAAAAGTCTGGTGGGAGGGTGTTCCACAGGGCAGGTGCCACTACCGAGAAGGCCCTCTGCCTGGTTCCCTGTAACTTGGCTTCTCGCAGGGAGGGAACCACCAGAAGGCCCTCGGCACTGGACCTCAGTGTCCGGGCTGAACGATGGGAGTGGAGACGCTCCTTCAGGTATACTGGACCGAGGGAAAGGTATAGCTCAGTAGCAATGCCTCTGCTAAGCATTCTGACTCTCCCAGGTTCGTTCCCTGGGGAATGCCACCTGCCTGGAGCCCTACTCAGCTGCCCGTCAGTGTAGACAACACTGAATTTGATGGACCCAGGGTTTGACTTGCTGGGAGGCAGCTTCTCCTGCTTCAAGCCAGCTCCAGCTCCAAATTAGTCATGCTTTAAAGTGAAACCCACAGTTCTTCTCCTTCTCTCTCCCTTTCTGCCTCTCTGCCGCCCTCTGATCCCTCTCCAACCGGCTTAGGCTAATGTTTTGTGCTAGAGTTTCTTTCCTCAGGCTGGGTGACGGCTGTGTTTTTGGCAGCGATTCGTGTCTGTTAATAAGCGAGTCCCGGCCAAGAAAAGAGCGAGGTGCACATGGCTGGTCTGTGGCCGGGCTCTCCGAGAGGAAGTTTCTGGTTTGGCGGAGCAAATGCCTGCAAACCTGCAGCACAGCTACCCGGGAGGCCCGTGTGGGCTGAAGCCTGGTGGGAAAGGCCACGGAGGCCGTCCTCTTCCTCTCCTTCCATGGTTCCACTTGTAAACACATTGCTTAATGCTTGGCTTCTGAACAGCTTTTGGAAATTCCGAGGGTGCCTATTTTGCTTTCTTTTGTCTGGTTATTGGCATGCATACTTCATCTTCTTTTTTACATTTGCTGACATACATGCACGGGAAAAATCACTTTCCGTGGCCGCGTTTGCAAGACCGCTGCGTCAGATTTGTTTCTGAGGCCTGTATTCTCTCTTTCCTGGCTTCTGCCCCCTTTCTTTCCCTGCATTGATGCTTCCCTCCCCTTCTCTGTCCGGCTGTAAAAGGTAAAGGGACCCCTGACCATTAGGTCCAGTTGTGACCGGCTCTGGGGTTGCGGCGCTCATCTCGCTTTACTGGCCAAGGGTGTACAGCTTCCAGGTCATGTGGCCAGCAGGACTAAGCCGCTTCTAGTGAACCAGAGCAGCGCACGGAAACGCCGTTTAGCTTCCCGCCGGAGCGGTACCATAGAATCATAGAATCCTAGAGTTGGAAGAGACCCCAAGGGCCATCCAGTCAAACCCCCTGCCAAGCAGGAAACACCATCAGAGCATTCCTGACAGGTGGCTGTCAAGCCTCTGCTTAAAGAAGGAGACTCCACCACACTCCTTGGCAGCAAATTCCACTGTCAAACAGCTCTTACTGTCAGGAAGTTCTTCCTAATGTTTAGGTGGAATCTTCTTTCTTGTAGTTTGAATCCATTGCTCCGTGTCCGCTTCTCTGGAGCAGCAGAAAACAACCTTTTTCCCTCCTCTATATGACATCCTTTTATATATTTGAACATGGCTATCATATCACCCCTTAACCTTCTCTTCTCCAGGTTAAACATACCCAGCTCCCTAAGCCGTTCCTCATAAGGCATCGATTCCAGCCTTTGACCATTTTGGTTGCCCTCTTCTGGACACGTTCCAGCTTGTCAGTATCCTTCTTGAACTGTGGTGCCCAGAACTGGACACAGTATTCCAGGTGAGGTCTGACCAGAGCGGAATACAGTGGTACTATTACTTCCCTTGATCTAGATGCTATACTCCTATGGATGCAGCCCAGAATTGCATCAATACCTATTTATCTACTTGCACCTTGACGTGCTTTCGAACTGCTAGGTTGGCAGGAGCAGGGACCAAGCAGGAGCTCACCCCGTCGCAGGGATTCGAACCGCTGACCTTCTGATTGGCAAGCCCTAGGCTCTGGTTTAACCCACAGCGCACTGTTTGTTAGCATGTTGGGGCAGGGGGGAAGCATTGCGGATGACACAGAGGCAAGCCTGCGTTTGGTGCGCTCGGACAGGGAGCTGCCGTCAACCCTGGTTCCACAATGGTCGTCCAGAAGCATGCTTGCCTCGTTTTTAGCGGTTCACTTAAGCCAGGCTTTCCCAAAAGGTGGTTTTGGACTACAATTCCCATCATCCCTGACCACTGCTCCTGCTAGTTAGGGATGATGGGAGCTGTAGTCCAAAAACAGCTGGCGACCCAAGTCTGGGAAACCCTGACTTAAGTCATCTTAAAGCGGGTTTTTGAATTGTGTGAGGTTGTTTTAGCCGCACGATCCTGCACTGCAAGATTACAGAGGGGTAATAATTAGGAACGTCGGAAGCTGCCTCTTTTCCAAGTCAAACCATTGGTCCATCTTGTTCAGGATTGCCCACACTGACTGGCAGCAGCTCTCCAGGGTTTTCATCAGAATCTTAATTTTCTAGCATTTCCAGGTAGAGCAGGAAATATCTGGAGAACTGCTTCCAATCCACAGTACAGTCTGTTCGACTTCCAAAAACGTTCGGAAACCCAGGCGCAGCTTCCGATTGGCTCCAGGAAGTTCCTGCAGCCAATCAGAACCCGCGTCGGACGTCTGGGTTCCAAAGAATGTTCGCAAACTGGTACACTCACTTCCGGGTTTGCAGCGTCCGGGAGCCAAAACGTTCAACTCACAAGGCGTTTGACTTCCGAGGTACGACTATATTGTGCTAGACGGACCAAAAAAAAGTCAGCCTCCATTATTCCTGTATCAACTACATGTTTGTTTACTGTTTATTTTGCCAACTTTCTTAACAGCAGGTGGACAAAATCTAAAGGGAATGCTCCAAACTGGAATAACTTTCCAGTCTATGTAACATGCCTCCAGTGGGATTTTGGGTGTGTTCCAAATCCAGAGTTTCTCCAGCTACTGGCAATTATGAAAACACAAGTAACTTAAGACAATTTCCAGAGCTAACATTTCCCTAAGTCACCACCAACCTGTTGGTTTAGTGGCGGCTGCTGATGTTGTCTCCCAACTGGTTTACGTTAGATTTTTTTGATTTTTAAAAAACTTGTTCCCTGTTGACTCAAGCAGAAATGAAAAGGAGAAAAGCACACACATGTTCACTCAGCCCTCGGCAACCCATCCGGGTGCTTTAATATTTCCTGCCTTAGCAGCGAACGGTGCCGGCTGAATCCACGGACCTGCCTGGACTTGCAAGGCAACACACCTCTTGGAACCTTTAAAAAACCCCACAGAGAGCTCGTGGGGAATCTGATTATTCCCTTGTGCATTTTGTTTTCCGGTTGATATCGGGCGCAGTTGGTGTTTTGGGGAATAATAATGCAAGGAAGGAAAGGGAGACGGAGAAAGAGCAGGTCCCATGGAATTTACAGGGGAGAGAGAGGCAAGAGATTATTGTGGTGGCTTCCTTACTGTGATTGGGGATGAGGACTGATAGGATATGTCAAAGGCTTTGCAAATGCCACACACATGCTGTGATCACGCATGCAGGCTTGCATTGTTTTGACACCCCTTCTAGGCAGGAAAAGAAGCGAAAAGGACACCAAGGCATAGCTGTCAACTTTCAGATTTGAAAATAAGGGATTTTTCCAAACTTTCGGATTTGAAAATAAGGGATGTCGCAAGGGCGGTGCAATGGCACCAAGTAGCCTCGCCACCCTGCACTCCAGAGGCTGCGCGCGAACGGGTGAGCGAAAGAGCGAGCGCATAGACGGCAGTCAGGCTGTCTGTCTGGTTGGGCGTGAGGGTCTGGCTGCACAAGGCATGCAAGCTCCGCCCCCAGTCGGTCTCAGACTCCTTATTGGCAGCCGAGCAACGCAGCTGAGGAGCCTCCCTGGCCGGCAGGGAGGGAGAGAAGCTGCTTCCTTTGAAATCCGGGAAATTTAAGGGATATCAACAATCCGGGATAGCAGCGGGAAATGGCATTGGAATAAGGGAGTTTCCCGCCAAAAAATGGGAGGGTTGACAGCTATGCACCAAGGACTCAGGCCAAGATAACGGTTGATAGATATAAATTATATAAGTCTCTTGTAGGTTTTATTCCTTGAGGTTTGTAATACAAATGAGGTGAAAAGGCCAGGGCGAGGCCTTGTTTCGGTCTTCTTCCTCAGCTGGAAAATTGAGAGACCCTATGTTAATTATCACATCAATAGTCTGAAAATGTCTACAGATTTAGTTATCTACAAATTTACAAACGCATATATGAAATATAGAAAGAAATATCAAAGGAAAGTTAATCTTGCCTACTAGTGACTTAGAGTTTTCAGGTCAAAGTGTACCAATTATTTCAAGTTAAGTGACTCAACAAGAGTTTGTGAAATTTAAAAGGAAGATAAGGTGTGGTCTGCTAAAGAATTAAAGCAGCAGTGGTACAGTTTGAGATTACAAAAAGAGTTATAACAATATGCTGAAAGAGTTTAAAGCAACAGCGATACAGTTGGTCTTCTAGGCAGTCATTAAAATGAATTGGAATCCAGGGCCCAAGGAGTATCAGGTGTTTGATGAAAGGATGGAGGGTGGTTTGCCGTCCTTAAATAAGTTTAATTTACTGAATTATAAAAGGTAAAGGTAAAGGGACCCCTGACCATTAGGTCTAGTCGCAGACGACTCTGGGGTTGCGGCGCTCATCTCGCTTTACTGGCCGAGGGAGCCGGCGTACAGCTTCCGGGTCATGTGGCCAGCATGACTAAGTCGCTCCTGGTGAACCAGAGCAGCGCACGGAAACGCCGTTTACCTTCCCGCTGCAGTGGTACCTATTTATCTACTTGCACTTTGACGTGCTTTCGAACTGCTAGGTTGGCAGGAGCTGGGACCAAGCAACGGGAGCTCACCCCGTCGCGGGGATTCGAACTACCAACCTTCTAATCGGCAAGCCCTAGGCTCTGTGGTTTAACCCACAGCGCCACCCTTGGGATATACTGAATTATATCCCGCCCTTTTCTCCAAGGAGCTCAAGGTAGTGTACCTGGCTCTCCCCTTCCTCATTTATTCCCCACAACAACCCTGTGAGGTAGGTTCGGCTGCGAGGCAGCGACTGACCCGAGGCTAACCAGTGATTTTCGTGGCTGACTGTGGGATTTGAACCCTGCTCCTCCCCAGGTCCTAGTCTGACACTCAACTGCTGTGCCATACCGGCTGTCAGTATTGGGGGGGGGGAGGGGGTGTTGAAGAAAATTCAGGGAAAGTACTCAGGCTTAGTGAAGTATGAACCCTGAAGCCTTTTCCTGTGCTAGGTGGAAAAAACCAATAGAATTGCAGAGTTGAAAGGGACCCCCAAGGGTAATCTAATCCACCCCCCTGGCCCCCCGCAATGCAGAAAATAGAAACAAATCATTGAACTCTCGAATGAGTTGAAGATTCACAAGTGGACTGCACCTTTCATAACAGAAAAGCTGTTGTTGTCTTTCCTCGTTTGGTTTTGCACGTGCGAATCTAAAGCCGAACTCCGTTATTGCAGGCTGGGCGGTCGGATCTTAAAAAGGCTGAAGGCTGCTCAGTTCAAAAGAAACAACTACCTGACTTTTAGAAGACATCTGAAGGCAGCCCTGTGTTGGGAAGTTTCTAATCTTTGACGTTTTAGTATGTGCTTCGAGCTGCTCAGAGTGTGAATTTCATGTTCTTTATTCAGCTCATAGTAGCAAGGAATGAATCTTTCCCCAAAACGTCTGCTATATATACATTATTTACACAATGGCCCCACGTGATTTGGCTAATTCCGGGCTACTCCTGTAGGCCAATCAGGTTGCAGATTCACTTCATCCAGGAGCCTGATTGGCTGTTCTTGCAGGCCAATCAGGTTGCTGATTCACTTCTACCTGGAGCTGGATTGGGTGGCTCCTGCGGACCAATCAGACAGCTGCATTCTGGATCCTATTCTAGGACCAATCAGACTGCTGCATTTTGGATCCTATTGGTGTAGGATTCAGCTCAGTACATAACAGTGGGGTATAAATGTGTGTGTGTGTGTGTTTTAAAGGGAGTCAGAGGAGATATTGCTGGCATGATGGGAAGCCTTATTATGAAGGCTTTCGAAAGAGGCATCATGCTAGATAACTGGGAGATTTCCTGCTCTGTGTAAGTGGAAACATACTTTGAGGTGGAGAAAAATATTATTGTTATTGTTGTTGTTGTTTGCATTGTGCGTGCAAATATAGGGAAAGCTTCCAGTCCTTCAGAGAGAGAGAGAGAGCAGAGGCGTAGCCAGCCCAGGTGGTACCCGGGGCGAAATTTTTTTTGTCACCCCCCCACCACCACTTTGCCAGGGCACTGGCAGAGCTGCACCAAGTGGCATAGCAAGTCACCCCCACCCCCCAAAAATGATGATGCCACTTTGCGAGGTGTGGGGTTTTTTGTGTGTGTGTGTGTGTGTGTCTATTATCTCTTTTTTTTCCAATAAAGTTAAATTTTAATTTAAAAAAATAAAATACGGTAAATAAAATAAAAAATAAAAAAAAGAAGTGTCACCCCCCCTCTGATGGTGCCACTTTGTGAGGTGTGGGGGGGTTGTGTGTGTGTGTGTCTATTATCTTTTCCCCCCAATAAAGTTAAAAAAAAAAATTAAAAATAATTTTTTTTTAAGTGTCACCCCCCCCCCCGGGGTGGAACCCGGGGCGACCTGCCCCCATCGCCCCCCCCTTGCTACGCCCCTGAGAGAGAGAGAGATTAAAGGGCATTCCTCATTTCAAAAGCTGCAGTGGGAGATACGATCCTTGCATGCACATATACCGAGGCTTCGAAAGAGGGATGGAGGCAGCAGCCGCTGGAGGAGCAGCCGGCCAGAGGGCAGGCATTGTGGTTCAGATAGGGTTGCCATGGAGACTCCCAACAAGTGGAGTGGGGGACTTGCGATAGGGGGGCCCATTACCGTTATCTCCCTGGCTGGATAACGCTGTTTTGTCACCGAGGCCTTAATACATCTGTTTCCTCTGCATGATCCCCCAGCTTGGCTCTCCGCCTGCCACAAGCTAGCTCTTGTTTTTTCCAGGTTGGGAACAGACGCAGACTGTGCTTCTCCTCTCATCGGTCCACTTGCCAGCTCTGAGCTGCGGTTCTTTTAGCTTGGGGATCAGGAACCTGAAATCGTAGAGTCGGAAGGGGACCCCCAGGGCTCATCTAGTCCAACCCCTTTGCGATGCAGGAATCTCAGCCGTGGGCCACCCAACCTCTGTTTAAAAACTTCCAGTGAAGTTAAGCCCACAGCATCCCAAGGGAAGCCCATTTCCCTGTCGAACGGCTCTTTTGCTGTCAAAAAGTTGTTCCTAATGTTTCGTTGGAGTCTCTTTTCTTGTAAATTGAAGCCCTGGGTTCAGGTCCTGCCCTGAAGAGCAGCAGAAAACAGGCTTGCTCCATCCTCCATGTGACACTTCTTCTGTGGGGTGTTAGATATTGGGGAAATAACATTGCTTGCGCTTGAACAAGCACCTAGCCCTCTCCTGCACCCGTTGACCGAAATGAGTGGCAAACGCAGGGACTTATGCGCATTAAAGCTTTTGGCAAAAAAAAAGTGTTGTGAGTTCGAGCACTGCTTCTTCTGCCAGTGGTTACGGTTGCCATACGTCTGCAGTTTCCCGGACATTGCCAGGATCTGCTCATCGGAAACAGTGTCCGGACGGAAATTGCAAAAATGGGAAAATCCGGATGTATGGCAACCCGTGTTGGAAGTGTAGATATTGGTGAATTTTATTAAAAAAGAGCTCAAAAATGTCTTCTTCTTTTTTTGAGATTTTTTTTTGGGTGGGGGGGAAGCTCAAGCGACATTTTTTCTGTCTAGATTTTTGCTCTTTGAAATATGGCGACCCTATGGGACACTCACTGTTGGTATAACAACAACAACAACTACTACTACTACTACTACTATTATTATTATTATTTTATTATGTATTATTTGTACCCCGCCCATCTGGCTGAGTTTCCCCAGCCACTCTGGGCGGCTCCCAATCAAGTGTTAAAAACAATACAGCATTAAATATTAAAAACTTCCCTAAACAGGGCTGTCTTCAGATGTCTTTTAAAAATAGGATAGCTGTTTATTTCCTTGACCTCTGCGGGAAGGGTGTTCCACAGGGTGGGCGCCACCACCGAGAAGGCCCTCTGTCTGGTTCCCTGTAACCTCACTTCTCGCAATGAGGGAACCGCCAGAAGGCCCTCGGCGCTGGATCTCAGTGGACGATGGGGGTGGAGACGCTCCTTCAAGTATACAGGACCGAGGTCAGAATTGGCCAATAGCTATGCAGACTGGCCCTGGATCAAGTGACTTTTCTTCTTTAAGTTCTCAATGCTCAAGGTTGTCCTCTGAAATAGCCAGATGTTTCACTGAGAAACACTTGATTGGGAGCCGCCCAGAGTGGCAGGGGAAACTCAGCCAGATAGGCGGGGTACAAATAATAAATTATTATTATTATTATTATTATTATTATTATTATTATTATTATTATTACTACTACTACTACTACTATTACCGCTCCGGCGGGAAAGTAAACGGTGTTTCCGTGCGCTGCTCTGGTTCACCAGAAGCGGCTTAGTCATGCTAGCCACATGACCCGGAAGCTGTACGCCGGCTCTCGGCCAATAAAGCGAGATGAGCGCCGCAACCCCAGAGTCGTCCGCGACTGGACCTAATAGTCAGGGGTCCCTTTACCTTTACCTTATCATAGCATTATGGGACACGGGTGGCGCTGTGGGTTAAACCACAGAGCCTAGGTCTTGCCGATCAGAAGGTCGGCAGTTCGAATCCCCATGACGGGGTGAGCTCCTGTTGCTCGGTCCCAGCTCCTGCCAACCTAGCAGATCGAAAGCACGTCAAAGTGCAAGTAGATAAATAGGTACCGCTCTGGCGGGAAGGTAAACGGCGTTTCCATGCGCTGCTCTGGTTCGCCAGAAGCGGCTTAGTCATGCTGGCCACATGACCCGGAAGCTGTATGCTGGCCCCCTCAGCCAATAAAGCGAGATGAGCGCCGCAACCCCAGAGTCTGACACAACTGGACCTAATGGTCAGGGGTCCCTTTACCTTTAGCATAGCATTTAAAAGAAGGAAGTTGAGGTCCTGAACTGAGGTGTGCGTTGGCATGATGTTTGCATGGGACCAGGAGGCAGACTGTCGTGGGGCATGCGCTCAGGTAGTTTCCTGAGAATCTTCCATTGGTCAGAGGTCCAAAGTCCACCAGTGGAAACTGAACTCCTGTTCGGGGCGCCTGGAATAAAACAGCTGTCGCCACGTTTTGTACAGAACCGTTTTCCTATTTTGCTGCTCTGTCATCGTCCTGCCGCAAGGCTGGGCTCTCCTATTTCGTGCCGGACAATAGCTCGCCCTTAGCTTGCCCGTTCCTTTGCAGCAGTTCTGCATTTTGACCCCTTCTCTCCTTGCACGAAGCCCGCCAGATACAATATTACCGTTCATCGGGGCTCGGAGAAGCCTTGCTGCTCCTTTATAGATCTCCTTCCTAATCCTCGTCTCTCAGAAGCAATAAATTTCACTGCTCAGTGCCGCTCATGTAACATAATGACCCACCCAGGCCTCGTAAATTTCCAGGGGTTGGTTTTGTTGTGTGTGTGAAGCGTTTTGGTTTTTAAAAAAAGATATGGAACCTGAACCGGCAGTCGCGGGAACAAAAGAAAATAAAAGATACGTAGGCATTCCTTTAGAAAGGCAGCGGCACACAACCTGAGTGGCTGTTCCAGGCTATTCCAAAGTCCTAAAAGACCTACATTGGCTCCCAGTATGTTTCCGAGCCCAATTCAAAGTGTTGGTGCTGACCTTTAAAGCCCTAAACAGCCTTGGCTCTGAAGACCTGAAGGAGCATCTCCACCCCCATCGCTGAGGTCCAAGGCCGAGGGTCTTCTGGCAGTTCCCTTGCTGACAGGGAACCAGGCAGAGGGCCTTCTCGGTGGTGGCGCCCTCCCTTCAGATGTCGAGGAAATAAACAACTGTCTGACTTTTAGAAGACATCTGAAGGCAGCCCTGTATTGGGATGTTTTTAATGTTTGATATTTTAGGGTGTTTTTATATGTGTTGGAAGCTGCCCAGAGTGGCTTATGCAGGGTATAAATAATAAAATTATTATTATTATTATTATTATTATTATTATTATTATTAGCCATTAAGTGCTTTAAAAGATCAAAGTTAATCCATCTTCTATTCACCCCATATTTTACAATTCATGCCAAACAGGAGTCAGTCCAGGACTAAAAGTTACTTCTCACAAGAGTAACTTGTTGTTCAGTCGTTCAGTCGTGTCCGACTCTTTGTGACCCCCTGGACCAGAGCACGCCAGGCACGCCTATCCTTCACTGCCTCTCGCAGTTTGGCCAAACTCATGTTAGTAGCTTCGAGAACACTGTCCAACCATATCATCTTCTGTTGTCCCCTTCTCCTTGTGCCCTCAATCTTTCCCAACATCAGGGTCTTTTCTAGGGAGTCTTCTCTTCTCATGAGGTGGCCAAAGTATTGGAGCCTCAACTTCAGGATCTGTCCTTCTAGTGAGCGCTCAGGGCTGATTTCCTTCAGAATGGAGAGGTTTGATCTTCTTGCAGTCCATGGGACTCTCAAGAGTCTCCTCCAGCACCAGAATTCAAAAGCATCAATTCTTCAGCGATCAGCCTTCTTTATGGTCCAGCTCTCACTTCCGTACATTACTACTGGGAAAACCATAGCTTTAACTATACGGACCTTTGTCGGCAAGGTGATGTCTTTGCTTTTTAAGATGCTGTCTAGGTTTGCCATTGCTTTTCTCCCAAGAAGCAGGAGTCTTCTAATTTCGTGACTGCTGTCACCATCTGCAGTGACCATGGAACCCAAGAATTAAGCTTCTTTACCTATTTTATATATATATTTACATGTGAAACCTCCTGGTCTCTGGTGGTTCCTTCACTGCAAGATGTTTGATGTCTCCCTGTGTTGGAAGCAGCCCAGAGCAGGTGGGGCAACCCAGCCGGATGGGTGGGGTATTATTATTCTTATTAGCACCAAAACAAGACCCAACTCTCTCCTCCCGTGGTTTCCAGAAGCATTGCTGCCCCCCCCCCAACTGTGGAGGCAGAGCAGAGCCATCCTGGCCAGTACCCATCGATAGCCCTCTCTTCCTCCATGAATTTGCTCAATCCTCTTTTAAAGCCATCCAGGCAGTGGACTTGTAATCTGGTGAACCGGATTCGCGTCTCCGCTCCTCCACATGCAGCTGCTGGGTGACCTTGGGCTAGTCACACTTCTCTGAAGTCTCTCAGCCCCACTCACCTCACAGAGTGTTTGTTGT
Organism: Darevskia nairensis; assembly: GCA_034642065.1. Lineage (NCBI taxonomy): Eukaryota > Metazoa > Chordata > Lepidosauria > Squamata > Lacertidae > Darevskia > Darevskia nairensis. The sequence continues at coordinate 167,160 of JAWWNI010001120.1, read as the reverse complement.
GGGGGAGGAAGGGAAAGGAGAATGTGAGTCGCTTTGAGACTCCTTTGGGTAGTGATCAAGCGGGATATCAAATCCAAAAACTCTTCTCTTCTACTCTTCTTCCTGTGGCAGTGAGTTCCACAGTTTGCCTTAGGCACTTGGTTGGCCACTGTGAGCCCAGGATGCTGGACTAGATGTGACACTGGCTTGATGCAGTATCCAGGCTCCAAAGGAATGCAATCCCCCACCCTCTTGTTGCAGAGCTGCTAAGCAACCTGAGCCATTTATTTTTTTTTTTTTACGGGAGGGGGGACAAGTTTGTTCCTGGCCCAAAAGGAATCCTTACACCCTTCGGCTGTGTTGCAAACAGGGTGGATAAAAATCAACGATTTAAAAAAATAAATAAAAAAAAATCAGATTTTTTTTATTTAAATTTTCTAAATATAGTCTTCTATTTAAGTTACATTGTAGTCCAAAGGCTATTCATCAGGAAATAAGGATTTGTTTTAAGTTGATCAAGTGTGCTACCGGTAAAACTCAGTCTAAGTTTTTTTTAAAAAAAATGTTTAACCACATCAGTTAACAAACATGGATACATATGCTATCATGTTATTGTTTTAGTTAAATAAATTGTTTAAATGGTTATTAAGGAAATGATTATTTTTCTCCTTCCAATAAAGTACAGCAGAAAAGTTGTCCAAATATAAACAGTTAACTTATCAAACCTCACAATAATTTCATAATTATCTAAGTATTTCTAGTAGTATAACCAAATCAGCAATTTTTGATATAACTGTAAAAACTACTCTGAAAATTTATTATTCCAAAAATGAAACCTCCATCTGGTTGTAAATATTAAGATTATACCAGCAAGAATGAGTCTTTCTGTAAAAAAAATATTTAAATCAAGTCTTACTGACTAGTGATTTAAATCAAGCCTTACTGACTAGTGATTTAAATTGTGATTTAAATCAATTTGATTTAAACTAAATTCACCCTGGTTGCAAAGGCTGTCGCTGACCCTTTGTGCTCTTGCAAGGAAAGTGGACCCCCGTCTGTCTGCCACGCTGGGTCTCTGACTCACCCACCCTGCTCAAAGGTCCTTTTCTTTGCTCCTCTGGGAATCCCGAGAGCTATGTGTCGTCATTTACCGGAATTGTGCATCAGTACAAAAAGATCACCCCTTCTCACATGGGCAGAGCTTTTGTTCCCCATTGCCACAAGCCTTGGCGAAACTGAATCGCCTCCCTTTTTTGTGTGGGGGCGCTTAAAAACAAGCCCCCGTCTCTTCTCTGCCTCCCCCTTCCTTTCCCAATACTGTATGTGCAAATTCCAAAGCCTTTATCATCATCATCCTTTTGTCCGACCGTCAGTCAGAAGAATACATTTGTACAGAATTAAAAGCAGCTGAGAGAACTTTGAAAAAAGGAAACATAAGGAAACACAATCCACAATAAAATGGAACTAAACAAATCGATACAATCAATTAAAATCTTGCGACGCTTAGAAGCTAAAAAAAGAAATTTAGCCACCAGGGAGGCTGTATTTCTAGTAATATTATTCAGTAAACTAGTAAATTAAGCCCGTTAAGATAACGGGCGCTAGAAGAGCGCCGCTCCCGCCGAGGGACCGCCGGCTCCTGGAGCTGCCTGTCCGTGCTGCTTTAAAGCAGCACGGACGGGCAGCCTCAGGAGCCGGCGCTCCCTCGGCGGATCGCTCAGTCACCGCGGGAGCAGCAGCGCCGGCCGGGATGCACCCCGCCGGCGCTGCTGCTCCCGCGGTGACTGAGCGATCCGCCGAGCGCGTGGGCCTCGGGTGAAGCCGGGGGCTCGCATGATCGGCGCTGCCGGGGGACAGGAGGAGCGTGACGGGGAGGGGACACGCCCCCCTCTCCGCCCGCTCCAATCCCTGCGTCCGTCTCGGACATGCGCAGTGGAAATTTCCACTGACACACGGACGGTGGACGCCGGGACACAGGGAGATTATTATATAGGATATAAAACCTGTCTTTCTCTGGGTAGAAAGCTAGATTGACGTAAAAGTGGAGTTATAAGATTTTGCCTGAGTCTTTATTTGGATGGCCCGCCCCCTGGATTCAGTGAGAATCGGCTCCCCAGTAAACCTTGCACAGAATTGCAACCTTATGCTCAAGATAGTCATCTTACCCATTTTCGAAATGTGCGCGATGCAGAGAGGAGCATCGGGACTCCCATCCCAATTTCTTTTCTGACTGTTTTCACCTCTGGTCAGATTCTCCAGGTTATTGAAATGTTAAATTACTCGCAACCCCAATCTCTGAACGGCGAGAAACTCCAGGCACTTAGCCGGGATATATGGGGAAGTTTCTTTGGATATATGGTTTTAATTTCACATCTGAGCACAGGATGGGGGAGCTCAGTGTATCAGCACCCCCTGTATCAGGAAGTTTTCAATGTTGGACGTTTGCTGTGTTTTTATTATGTTGGAAGAGGCCCAGAGAGGCTGGGGCAACCCAGTCAGATGGGCACAATATAAATAATATTTTTTTATATTCTTGTTGTTATTCCGTTGCTTCGCCTTAGACTTTCCAGGAGAGCCCCAAAGTCCAGCACAGAGCAAACCAGTCTCTATGTCTCCATCTCCGCTGGAAAGTTATTTGGTCTCCGTTGGCTTCATTTCACACTTCATTTATTTATTCATTTTCATTCATCAGTCACCCATGGGCAAGAGTCTTCCGGGCAGTGTAGAAAGCCCCAGAAAGATTAGAGATCACACTTAACATTAGGACAAATTAATAAGCAGCGAGCAAGAGGGCTATTTTAAAATAGGGAGTCAAGAAATGAAAGCGCTGAAGCAATGGTCTGTGAAATTGCAGGGATGTCTACATGGGAACCATGGAGTCAGAGCAGGAAAGGATCCAAAGGACGCCAAGTCCACCCCCCATGCCGCAAAAGAGGCGCCACTGTCTATATCCCCAAATAATAATACTAATAATACTAATAATACTACTGCTACTAATAATAATAATTTATTATTTATACCCCACCCATCTGGCTGGGTTTCCCCAGCCACTCTGGGCGGCTTCCAACAGAACATTAAAATACAATAATCTATTAACCATTAAAAGCCTCCCTAAACAGGGCTGCCTTCAGATGTCTTCTAAAGGTCTGATAGTTGTTGTTCTCTTTGACATCTGCTGGGAGGGCGTTCCATAGGGCAGGTGCCACTACCGAGAAGGCCCTCTGCCTGGTTCCCTGTAACTTGGCTTCTCGCAGGGAGGGAACCACCAGAAGGCCCTCGGCACTGGACCTCAGTGTCCGGGCAGAATGATGGGGGTGGTGATGCTCCTTCAGGTATACTGGACCGAAGCCATTTAGGGCATTAAAGGTCAGCACCAACACTTTGAATTGTGCTCGGAAACGTACTGGGAGCCAGTGTAGGTCTTTCAAGACCGGTGTTATGTGGTCCCGGCGGCCGCTCCCAGACACCAGTCTAGCTGCCGCATTCTGGATTAATTGCAGTTTCCGGGTCACCTTCAAAGGTAGCCCCACGTAGAGCGCATTGCAGTAGTCCAAGCGGGAGATAACTAGAGCATGCACCACTCTGGTGAGACAGTCCGCGGGCAGGTAGGGTTTCAGCTTGCGTACCAGATGGAGTTGGTAGACAGCTGCCCTGGATACAGAATTAACCTGTGCCTCCATGGACAGCTGTGAGTCCAGAATGACTCCCAGGCTGCGCACCTGGTCCTTCAGGGGCACAGTTACCCCATTCAGGACCAGGGAGTCCCCCACACCTGCCCGCCCCCTGTCCCCCCAAAACAGTACTTCTGTCTTGTCAGGATTCAACCTCAATCTGTTAGCCGCCATCCATCCTCCATTCCTGCCCCTTCTTTATTGCATTTTCATCCCACCTTCTGCTCCAAAGAGCTCAAGGTGGCACACACAGTTTTCCTGCTCCGAATTTTCTCCTTTACAACAACCTTGTGGGGTAGGTTAGGCCGAGAGGCAGGGGCCGGCCGCTCCAAGCTCCATTGCTCAGCAAGCTTCGTGGCTGAGTGGGGAATTCGAACCCTGCTCTCTCTCTCCCAGGTCCTAGCCCAGCACTCTAACCTAGTGTTTCCCAAACTTGGGTCTCCAGCTGTCTTTGGACTACAATTCCCATCATTCCATGGCCACTTGTCCTGCTAGCGAGGGACGATGGGAGTTGTAGTCCCAAAACAGCTGGAGACCCCCCTTTGGGAAACCCTGCTCTAACCACTGCACCACCACTGTCTTCTTCTGCCTGGAGACGGAATGGAAGCTGGGGCCTTTCGTTGGAAGTCCCTCTGCGCTAAGCAATGTTTCTCCTCCACCTTCTGCAACAGGGCTGCGATCCGTTGGCGCAGACGCAGCGCAGCAAATTGCAGCACCGCCGGGCGCGAATCAACCAGCAGATCAACAAGGAGATGAGGATGCGGGCGGGGGCCGAGAACCTCTTCAGGTTTGTTGTGCTTCGTCTCCATCCGGTTGTTTTTTCCTTTCCCATTGTCGGGTGTATCTGCAAGATGATGAGGGCTAGAAACTTAACTCTGTGAACTGCCCTGAGACCTACGGATGAAGCGTGGTATACAAATTTACTAAATAATAATCAAAGTTGGGGGGGGATGCGGCGTGGGCTTTCCAAGGACTCGCTGCACCTTTTGCCGCGATGCAGAAAGCCGGGCGCAGTGTTCCAAAGGTTTTTGGTAAACCAAAGTTTTTATTATTGATCTGCTTTTAGTCTGACTTCAGCACTCTCTAGCTTTGCTGCAGCTCACGCGATATCAGCCAGTTGGAGGTTGGCTGGTTGGAATCCTGCAAATTAAATGCAAGCGAGGCGGCAGGGGCGGAGGAAGCCTCCTCGCCAGCCAGGGCGGCGAACGGAGGCTTCCCCCTGGGGGCGGGGCGTCGTGACGTCATGACGGAGTGCGCATGCGTGAAATGCCGCGCGTGCACACACCTTCGCCGGGCCGCTGCTGCTCCTGCAGCGCCCTTGCGAGGTGCCACACCAAAAGCAGCAGCGGAGGAGCACCACGACGAGCCGCTGATCGCATGCGGCGGCTCGTGGGGGTGCCCCGCCGCTGCTGCTTCTGGCCCGGCGGCTCGCAAGGGTGCTGCGGGAGCAGCAGCGGCGCCGACGGGCGGGCGGGCCCCGCACAGGGCGGGCCCCGCCCAAGTGTCACCCCCTCCTCCCGTGGAACCCGGGGCGTACCACCCCCCGCCCCCCCTTGCGACGCCAGTGCGAGGCGGAGAGCTTAAATGCCCTTTTTTCACCAGGGGGTGTTTTCTGGTACAGAAGGGGATTTTAAGCTCCCCGCCTTGCTTTGTGGGGAGGGCAAGTCCTGCTCTTGTGAGATCTCACATGGCTGTCTGCGAGATCTCACACGAGCAGCTCCAGCCTTCTAGAGCTGGTGTTCCTTGAGGATCTTGCCCAGGGCCAGATTTAGGTTGGATGAGGCCCTAAGCTCCTGAAGGTAACGGGGCCCTTTCTACATCCAGCTGTCCTTTGACAACAACAAACTGTCGCTGTTTTTTGTGTTGAATATATGCTATATGGTCATTGATGGACCTGATAGGTATCTCAAGCCATTTGCGCATGTTGCCGTGCAACCAGTCCATGCAGAATGTAGGCACCCTATATATAGAAAGGAGCAAACCAGTGATATTTCAGGGAGCAGGCGGGGCCCATGACTTACATCATAGGAGCCCACACAACACAAAACTCTGTTGCTGTATGTAGGTTTTATTTTATTTGGTTTTTATCTTACATTTTGGAAATGTACATCCAGGGGGTTTTTTCGTTTCAATTTTTTTGAGGCCCCCAAGAGAGTGGGGCCCTAAGCCAGTGTGGTGTTGTGGTTAAGAGCGGTAGACTCGTAATCTGGGGAACCGGGTTTGCGTCTCCGCTCCTCCACATGGCCAGTACCCATCGATAGCCCTCTCTTCATGAATTTGCTCAATCCTCTTTTAAAGCCATCCAGGCAGGGGACTTGTAATCTGGTGAACCGGGTTCGATTCCCCGCTCCTCCACATGCAGCTGCTGGGTGACCTTGGGCTAGTCCCACTTCTCTGAAGTCTCTCAGCCCCACTCACCTCACAGAGTGTTTGTTGTGGGGGAGGAAGGGAAAGGAGAATGTGAGCCGCTTGGAGACTCCTTCGGGTAGTGATAAAGCGGGATATCAAATCCAAACTCCTTTTCTTCTTATATGTAAATCCAGCGCTGGCCTTGCCCCAAGCCAGGCGGGGAGCTTAAAAGCTCTTTCCATGCTAGGTTTGCCTGGGATACTTGGTGTGGAAAGAGCATTTAAGCTCTGCGCCTTGCACATGGGCTCTGGGAGTGCTGAGCATGCTCTTGATCTGCAAACACAGAGCAGTTCCAGGGGTGTGGGGATGCATGTTTTCGTTCTCTTTAAACCAAACCCCTGCTTTGAGATAGTACTTCCTGAAACTGCCTCACTGGTGACTTTCCTTTAGGGGTGAAAGGCCGCCCAGGGAAAAAAAAAGTTAGATAAATGCATCCGTTAAACATTGCAAGCTGCAACAAAGTGTTGCAGCGTGGTGTGCTTCCTGTTCAGCGTTCTAGCCAGCCAGTCACACACCCCTCAACCCTTCCAGGACGTTCTGATCCGTGCCCAGAAAGTTCATCTTGGATTCTGTGTTTGGAAGGCAAAACTAGCATCGTATGAGCTGTGACAGGGTTAGGATGTGATTCATGGAGCACAGAAGTGACTCAGCACCTCTTCCCAGACTGGTTATGGCCTCCAAAGCAGCCTTTGGAGAGGTCAGGGGTTGACAGGTGAGCCAGGGCAGGGGAGGGAAGATTGCAACAGCTCCAAAAGTGCAAGTCAGGTAACTGACGGGGAAGAAACTCAGTGCGGTTGTCACTTCAAACCAAACTTAACTTGCAGATTCCAAGACACAGCTGTCCTCTGAAACCCACACTCCCTTGAATTTTGCAATTCTGCTATTCAGACGAGTAATGCAAAATGTGTTTACTGGGACAAAATGTGCAGAAAAAGGCAGTAATGTTAAATTGCATTTCTGTTCCTGTTTACTATTGAATTCTAGTGGATTATTGAATATTGATTTAATCAAGGTGTCTCCCCTGCCAGGTATAAGTTGATATAAGTTGTAGAAGTTTATAATAATAATTATTATTATTATTAATTAATTAATAATAATAATAAAATATATATTTATATCCTGCCCATCTGGCTGGGTTTTCCCAGCCATTCTGGGTGACTTCCAACAGAATATTAAAAACACGATAATAATTATTGTGACTTTTTCTTATAGGATCTGATTGCTACTATTAATGTTTGATGTATTATTATTATTATTATAATGTTTGTTGGAAGCCGCCCAGAGTGGCTGGGGCAACCCATCCAAATGGGCGGGGTATAAATAAAATAGTATTAATTTTAGGAGTTGGCTTACAAAAACGTGACTGCTATGCAAGATTGTATAACACTGCGTTTATTCGGAATAATTCACCCTGAAATGCTGATGGGTGTTTATGGAGAACTTCCATCACAGATTCTGTTGGGGTAGAAGTTCATCGTGCAGGTTTGGAGATTTTTGTGCCTGTGTTTAAATGGAGACTCAGTGGTTGGAAGGAGCAGTTTTAAGGGGAACGGGGTAAAGGTGTTGGAAAACATGCTTTTGTATTGGCAGGTCTAGTGATGTGAGGCGAGAATATTCTCAGGAGAATATTCTCCACAAACTGTAAATTCTAATGTAAGAACCAGTTTTACAACCCACATTAAAAAAATCTAGTAAATAATAAGTCAAGCTGTGCTATTGCCAGTGTTAAGTAATGAATAATGATTTTTTTGATCCAGTTACATTACTGGATCAAAACATTACATTTGATCCAGTTACCGTATTTTTGGCTCTATAAGGCGCACCTGACCATAGGACGCACCTAGTTTTTAGAGGGGGAAACCCCCATTTTTTTGAGGATCAGCTCAAATTTCTGTAGTTTCTTTTGCAAAGGAGAAAAGCCCCATTTTTTGAGGATCAGCTCAAAGTTGTTGAGCTTACTTTGCAAAGGGAAAAAAACCCTGTTTTATGGGGTTTAACTCACAGTTCTGCAGCTTCAGGAAGCCATTTCTACAGTTTCCAGGCAGATAATCTAATCAGCCAGTCACATGTCGCTGGGGAAACAGCCTCCCTCTGCAAGGGGGCGGGGCTGGAATCTCTCTCCCTTATCTCTCTCCCTGATCATTTGCTGAGCAGCTGCTCAGCGGGCTTCCTTTCAACACCCCCTTCTCTCTCTTTTTTTAAAAAAGCACGATCTGCTTTTGCCCCTGGGCAGGTCAGCTCCAGGGACCACACATTCGCTCCATAAGACGCACAGACATTTCCCCTTACTTTTTAGGAGGAAAAAAGTGCGTCTTATGGAGCGAAAAATACGGTACATTACTGAGAAGGCCCTGGCCCTAGTTGTATTTTTTGACTTGTCCTATAACATGTACATGTTCTAATGGAAGAATAAAATATGATTTAACTACTGAGCGTCCGCATACCAAACCTTAACATGACAATTACTGGTGCCATCACCTTAGAATGGTTCAACTTTAACTATGTATATTATGTATAGTTAACTATGTATATTAACTCATTATATCATTTTCAGTGCATTAAAATCATATCATTTTCAATGCATTAAAATGAATATTCTCCTATTTCAAATGAACATTCTCTAATACTCTCATTAATCGAGAATATTCTCCAAAAGATTATTCTCGAGAATGTAACATCACTAGGCAAGGCCCCCTAAGAACAAGCTTTTTTGAAATAAAAAATAAAATAAATGGAGCTAGGCTTTTGCCTTTCCAAAGCAACATAGAACTTGCTGGGTTAGCAGGACGCGAGTCTTGCAAGCGGAGGTCAGCAGCGAAGGAGGCTGGCCTGCCACGCAAAGGGCAAATCGCTCGCACGCTCCCTCCTTTTCTCAAGCAAGCAATCGAAAGCCGAAGCAGATTGCCGGGAGTGTGGGAGTCTGGGATGCTTATCCCTGCCGCCCTGCTAGATTTGGAAGAATGCACAGGAGGCTCTGCGTCAGCTTCGGGAAATAATTGAGGGGCACACCGGGAGCAAAACACCGGATGTCATGGGAGCGGAGAGGCATCTGACCCCAACCTCCTCCAGAGTTGCGACAGGGACCATCCCCATGGCACTCTGCATCAGGGAGTGATGAAATAGGTCTCTGTTGTTACCTGCAGTGCTGGAAACACCGGTTTCTGGGAATCGCAAGGGGAGGGGATGCCGGGCCCCAGAGACGGTCCTTTGGCCTGATCCCAAAGGACTTTGCTCCTCTGTCTTCCGGGGGCCAGGCTAGCCGAGGCCTGGGGAGGTGTAGTGGGCAAAAGAGTGCGTGTCCTCTGTGCTCTGCAGGTTAGATTACTGCAACACGTGCCAAGAATTGGAAGAACCAAGAGATGCCTACTGTTGAAGAATGGCAAGTGAAGATGATGGACTTTATGGAACTTGCCGAGCCGACTGGAAGACTCCGCGACCAGAAGGAAGAGATAGTGGAGGGAGAGTGGAAGAAATTCAAACTTTATTTGAAAAATATTGTGGTATTTTAAAATAATAATAATAATAATAATAATAATAATAATAATAATGTATTATTTGTACTCCGCCCATCTGGCTGGGTCTCCCCAGCCACTCTGGGCGGCTTCCAGCAAACATTAAAATACATTAACACATCACAGATTAAAAACTTCCCTGAACAGGGCTGCCTTCAGGTGTTTTCTAAATGTCATGTAGTTGTTGATCCCTTTAACCTCTGATGGGAGGGCGTTCCACAGGGCGGGCGCCACTACCGAGAAGGCCCTCCTAGGGAAGGTATTATAGGCTGTCGATAATAATGTAGGATTTAGGTTTAGTTAATTTTATAATGTTTTAGCGTAAGAATGTTGTTCAACTGTGAGAGTTATGAATTAGTAAATTATGTTGAATTGTTAATTTTTTGAAATTGTCAAAGAGGATTGGAATTGAAGTCTCTCACAGCCTATAATACCTTCCCTAGGGAATATATGTTTTTAAATATTACAATATTTTTTCAAATAAAGTTTGAATTTCTTCCACTCTTCCTCCACCATCCTCTACGTGGGGCTGCCCTTGGAGACGACTCAGGAAATTGAGTTGCTCCAAAATGCAGCAGGCAGATTATCGGCTTCTAGTAGATCTCGCGCAACCCCTGTTTTAAAACAGCCGCGCTGGCTGCCGGATTGCTTCCGGGCCTAATTCAAAGTGCTCACATTGGTGTTTGAAGCCCTAAGTGACTCGGGTCCCAAATATCTGAAAGACTCCCCCCATACAGATCCTCTTGGGTGCCGAGATTGGCAAAGGGGGCCCTCTTGGTAGCTCCACCGCCCTCAGAGACTCTGGGGTGGTGGCATCTCGGAGAGACGGGGCCTTCTCTGTGGTGGCCCCTAAGCTATGGAACTCCCCTGAAAGGTGCACCTGGCACCTTCATTGTGCAGCTTTTGGTGAATGCTGAAGATGCACCTCCTTACCCTGGACTTTGGTGCCGGAGGTTCATGTTTTTAGGACACATTATTGTTGCAAGTTACTGTAAGTTGTTTTTAATGCTGTAACCCCTATTGGGACCTTAAGGTGGAAGGCGGGTAATAAATTATTATTATTATTATTATTATTATTATTAGGAATCACACCATTGGTCCATCTAGCTCAAGGGTCAGCAAACGTTTTCTGCAGGGGGCCAGTCCACTGTCCCTCAGACCTTGTGGGAGGCCGGAATATATTTTGGGGGGGAAATGAACGAATTCCTATGCCCCACAAATAACCCAGAGATGCATTATAAATAAAAGGACACATTCTACTCATGTAAAAACACACTGATCCCGGACTGTCCGCGGACCGGATTTAGAAGGCGATTGGGCTGCATCCGGCCCCCGGGCCTTAGTTTGCCTACCCATGATCTAGCTCAATATTGTCTACACTGACTGGCAGCAGCTCTGCAAGGTTAGCACCTTTGCAGAAAGGTGTGGAGCAAGTGGGATGAATAAGGTGACGTTTTCTCCCTGCGTTGACTCTGTTTCTTTTTAGGGCCACCAATAACCACAAAGTAAAGGAGACGGTTGCCTTAGAACTCAGTTACGTCAACTCCAACCTGCAGCTTCTGAAGGAGGAATTGGAGGAGCTGAACAGCTGCATGGATGTCTACCAGAATAACAGGTAATGGGGGGTGGCAGGTGGTGGCAGTTGTCCCCAAAATTTGGGACCAGGGCCCATTTCCCCTCTCGGTCCAGAAGTGTGGAGGGGAGCAACCATATATACCGTATTTCTCGCTCCATAAGACACACTTTTTTCCTCCTAAAAAGTAAGGGGAAATGCCTGTGCGTCTTATGGAGCGAATGCATGGTCCCTGGAGCCAAATTGCCTAGGGGCCAAAAGCAGATTGTGCTCTTTTTCTTACAAAGAGAGAAGAGGGTGTTGAAAGGAAGCCGCTGAACAGCTGTTTAGCAAGCGATCAGGGAGAGAGATAAGGCTCCCTTTCCAGCCCCGCCCCCTTGCCCAGGCCTCCATTGTTGAATGCAGAGGGAGGGTGTTTGTTTCCCCAGCGACATGTGACTGGCTGATTAGATTATCTGTCTGGAAACTGTAGGACTAGAAGCTGCAGAACTGTGAGCTGAACCCCATAAAAACAGGGCTTTTCCTCTTTGAAAAAGAAGCTGCACCACTTTCAGCTGATCCTCAAAAAAACAGGGCCTTTCCCTTTGCAAAAAAAGCTGCACCACTTTGAGCTGATCCTCAAAAAAGCAGGGCTTTTCCCTTTGCAAAAGAAGCTGCACCACTTTGAGCTGATCCTCAAAAAAGCAGGGCTTTTCCCTTTGCAAAAGAAGCTGCACCACTTTGAGCTGATCCTAAAAAAAAGGGCTTTCCCCCCTTTCCTCCTCTAAAAACTAGGTGTGTCTTATGTTCAGGTGCGTCTTATGGAGTGAAAAATACGGTACATCACCTTGAGTTCCTTAGAGAAAAATGTGGAATACAACTGTAATAAATAAATGAGACCACACAGGAAGCTATTTTTGTACGCAAACCTGGAGGTTTCAGCTGCATCTTCCTCTTAGTCCAGGCATCCCCAAACTCAGCCCTCCAGATGTTTTGGGACTACAACCCCCATCATCCCTAGCTAACAGGACCAGTGGTCAGGGATGATGGGAGTTATAGTCCCAAAACATCTGGAGGGCCGAGTTTGGGGGTCCCTTGCCATTTGCAAAGCTGGTTTTGCTTTTTAAAAAAATCATTGCTGACTTTATTACTATTATTATTAAAAGAAGCTAGTCCTTTGCGGGGGTGGGGGGGGAGTTGTTAAAGCAACTTAATTACTTTGAAAGAATCGCTGCCCCAAATTCATCATCCTTTGCCCTCTGCAAAGCCCTTTTTCTTCATTTTTAGGCCTGCAGAAAGGGATGAGCATCCCTGATGCTGAGTCAAACGTTTCCAGCTTGAATTATACTCCCTCTTTGGTTTATCACCCAGCACTCCCTCCCTCTGCTGCCTCTTCAGTCTGAGGTCTCTATTTAAGACCTGCAAGAGGAGCTCTCTCTTTTTCACCCAGTAAGAGGGGAAAGTTTGCTACGTATTCTAAGCATGCTAGGCCTTGGGCTCCTTTAATTCATTCATTCAATAAATCTGTATTCCATTACGCAGCAGCAATAAATAGAAATGGTACTCTAACAAGCCACTGAACAATTCCAGTATAAAACTTGAGCTGACGCCAAGGTGTAAATACCGGTAATTGCATTTACTCTGGAGTTGTGGAAGGGACCCCAAGGGTCATCTAGAATCATAGAATAGAATCATAGAATCATAGATTTGGAAGAGACCACAAGGGCCATCCAGTCCAACCCCCTGCCAAGCAGGAAACACCATCAAAGCATTCTTGACAGGTGGCTGTCAAGCCTCTGCTTAAAGACCTCCAAAGAAGGAGACTCCACCACACTCCTTGGCAGCAAATTCCACTGCCGAACAGCTCTTACTGTCAGGAAGTTCTTCCTAATGTTTAGGTGGAATCTTCTTTCTTGTGGTTTGAATCCATTGCTCCGTGTCCACTTCTCTGGAGCAGCAGAAAACAACCTTTCTCCCTCCTCTATATGACATCCTTTTATATATTTGAACATGGCTATCATATCACCCCTGAACCTTCTCTTCTCCAGGCTAAACATACCCAGCTCCCTAAGCCGTTCCTCATAAGGCATCGTTTCCAGGCCTTTGACCATTTTGGTTGCCCTCTTCTGGACACGTTCCAGCTTGTCCGTATCCTTCTTGAACTGTGGTGCCCAACCCCCCTGCAATGCAGGGATCACAGCCAAAGAATCCCTGACAGATGGCCACCAAAACTCTGCTTAAAAACCTCCAAGGAAGGAGAGTCCACAACCTCCCGAAAGAGACCGTTCCACGGTCAAACAGCTCTTACCATCGGAAAGTCCCCCCCCCAAAAAATGTTTAGTCGGAATCAGCTTTCTTGTAACTTGAAGCCATGGGTTCGAGTCCTACCCATCAAGCCCATTCCCCAGCTGTGTCTGGAAAAATCCAGACGTATGGCAGCCCTAGTACTTATGTAATTTGTCCTAAAACTGTTGAAGGATTTTCAAAATGCAGCAGAAATGAGGGGAACTTTTTATTAGGCATTTCAGGTCAAGATTTGACAAAAGAGAAGAAGAAAACTTTTCACGTACTGTCTGCTACAACCGTGGCTAGGATACTCCTAGCCCAAAGATGGAAAAACGACGAAATGCCAACCAAAGAAGAACGGCAAGAAAAATTGATGGCATATGCTGAAATGGCGAAGTTAACAGAACGACTTTGAGACAAAGACAATAGAGACTTTTAAAAAGATTGGGAACCATTTATGTTGTATTTACAGAAACAGTGTAAAGAAATGGACTCACTAGCAGGGTTTGAGTAAACACAACTAACCAAAAAAAACAACACATAGAAATTATAAAGATGATGTTAAAATGGTGAAGGTATAACAATATTTAATATAAAGAGCTTAAGATTAAGATACAAAACAAGCAGGAGAAGTTAATATGAATGAATTTATTATTACGGTGACAGACCAGTTCCAGCCCACATACAATATCAAGGAATTCATTAAACACGACAGGGATACATTTGAATTAGGTATAACAGGGACAATACAGATATAGCAACAAAAAAAATATATGAATTAAAACTTAGTCACTAACATATGACCTAAAAGTATCATTTATTTATTTTTATTTTTTTTAAAATAATTTTTATTAGGGTTTAATTAAACACAGACATAAAAACAAGAACAATACATACAAACAATTATCCCCTTCCCACCCCTACAGAAAATAAAAAATTACATTAACTTCCTAATTATCATATTTCTCTAACATTGTCTAGACAATATTTCTCTAACATTGTTCTAGACAATGTTAAAATTATCATTTAAGGCCTTAATCATTATGATAGCAGCACCGCTTGTTCCCTGAGTTTTATGGCAATTGCACAGAATTTGGCTACTCTTAACGTGATCTCAGGATCCTTGTCCACCAGGGATTTTAGACATGGAAGTTCGGATTCATTTGGAGATTTTTGTATAGTAGGGGTAATGAATACTGAGCATATCTCCCCATAGAAACGGCAACATAACAAGGCAAGAGAGACAGTCTCTACCTCCATCAAGCTGTTAGGGGCAGACTCGTTCCGCATATGCTTTACCCTCAAATCTTCCCTGCAATAAGGGTTGAGGGGGGGCGGGGGGGGATTTGGGGATTGTACTATTTTTTGTTATATGATAGGTTGTTATTATGATAAAAATGTAAAACTTAATAAAAATTATTATAAAAAGAAATGGGGGAAACTGAATTCAAGATGGAAAATGTTAGGAATTGCAAGTGCCAAAAATGGCCCTTCCATCCTTGCAAATGTTTTGCTGCTGACCTGTGATCTGTTTCTCTCTCCCAGCGACTCCATCAGCGTTCCTATGATCCCGCTGGGGCTCAAAGAGACCAAGGAGCTGGACTGGGCAGAACCCTTGAAGGTAGGAGAGTCTGAGAGCCAGTGTGGTGTAGTGGTTAAGAGCGGTGGACTCGTAATCTGGGGAACCGGGTTCGCATCTCCGCTCCTTCACATGCAGCTGCTGGGTGACCTTGGGCTAGTCACACTTCTTTGAAGTCTCTCAGCCCCACTGTCCATCAGGACAAGAGCCGGTGTGGTGTAGTGGGTAAGAGCGGTGGACTCGTAATCTGGTGAACCGGGTTCGCGTCTCCGCTCCTCCACATGCAGCTGCTGGGTGACCTTGGGCTAGTCCCACTTCTCTGAAGTCTCTCAGCCCCACTCACCTCACAGAGTGTTTGTTGTGGGGGAGGAAGGGAAAGGAGAATGTTGGCCGCTTCAGAGAAGTGGGACTAGCCCAAGGTCACCCAGCAGCTGCATGTGGAGGAGCGGAGATGCGAACCTGGTTCCCCAGATTACGAGTCTACCGTTTTTAACCACTACACCACACTGACTCCTGAATCCCAGTTTCTGGAAGCCACAGGAGGGGGGAGCGTTGGTTGGTCTTGTGTGCGAATCCTGCTTGCAGGTTTCCCAAAATGGGTATCTGGTTGGCCACCGTGAGAACAGGATGCTGGACTTGATTGGGCCATCGGCCTGACCCAGGAGGCTCCTCTTATGTTCTTAAGGGTGGAAATGTATGGGATCAGTATAGAAACTGTGTTTAGGAAAATGGGCAGCTGCCAGAGCAACCTCCTCTTGTTTTCTGTTCCTGCATCCCAGGAGATGATCTGGGAGCACTATGGCGAGGACGGGGCCTTGTACGAAAGCGAGATCAAAGACCTTGTGGAGCTGCGGCAGGTGAGTGCAGCTTTGCTCTCAAGAAATAGCCTGGGGCACTCTGGGTCCCTGGTAGTCCTTAGGCTCCCAGTATGTTTCTGAGCACAATTCAAAGTGTTGGTCCTGTATACCTGAAGGAGCGTCTCCACCCCCATCGTTCAGCCCGGACACTGAGGTCCAGCTCCGAGGGCCTTCTGGCGGTTCCCTCATTGCGAGAAGTGAGGTTACAGGGAACCAGACAGAGGGCCTTCTCGGTAGTGGCACCCGCCCTGTGGAACGCCCTCCCGTCAGATGTCAAAGAGAACAACAACTATCAGACTTTTAGAAGACATCTGAAGGCAGCCTTGTTTAGGGAAACTTTTAATATTTAATGCTGTATTGTTTTAACATTTGACTGTAAGCCGCCCAGAGTGGCTGGGGAAACTCGGCCAGATGGGCGGGGTAAAAATAATAAATTATTATTATTATTATTGGTGCTGACCTTTAAAGCCCTAAACGGCCAGCTGACGGCCCAGTATACCTGAAGGAACGTCTCCACTCATCATTCAGCCCGGACATTGAGGTCCAGCTCCGAGGGTCATTTATGACCTCATGGCCCCCTCTCCTAAATATAAAAAGCAAGGCTCTAGTCCTCATGGGTCTGATATGTACAGGTATGTAGGCAGGTGCCTTGCGCCGAGTGAGACCATGGATCCACTTAGCTTGGTATTGCCCTCACTGACCAGGTTTCCATCTCTCTCTCTCTCTCTCTCTACCCCTTTCCCCTTCTTTCCAGGCTATGCGCACCCCCAGCCGGAACGAGGCAGGCCTGGAGCTGCTCATGGAATACTACAGCCAGCTGTACTTCCTGGACAACCGCTTCTTCCCTCCCAACAAGAACCTGGGACTTTTCTTCCACTGGTCAGTTGGCCCTCTCCTGGTCTTGCCGAGCAGACGGGGAAGACCTGATGGGGGGGGGGGGGGACGCAAGCCTGGTCCGGCCCAGCCAAAACTCCCTGCAGCGATTGCCTTGGGAACAGGGGCTCTGTGCTTAGAAATGTGACCCGAGCTCTTAGAATCAACCCCCCCTGCAGTGCAGGAAACACAGCTAAAGGTTCCCTGGCGAGTGGCCATCCAATCTCTGCTTAAAAACTCCAAGACAAACAATGGATGATTGTCTATATCATGGGTCAGCAACCTTTGTCAGCCGTGGGCTTGCCTACCGTCCCTCAGACCATGTGGTTTGCCAGACTATATTTTTTTTGGGGGGGGGGGGATGAACGAATTCCTATGCCCCACAAATAACCCAGAGATGCATTTTAAATAAAAGGACACATTCTACTCATGTAAAAACACGCTGATTCCCGGACCGTCCGCGGGCCGGATTGAGAAGGCGATTGGGCCGCATCTGGCCCCCAGGCCTTAGGTTGCCTACCCCTGGTCTATATGATCAGCATTCTTTATTATTCAGTACTGCCAGTATTTCGTCCCAAAGCGGCAAGATTCAGTTATCTAATGCCACAAGACTGTCCATCAGGATTTTTTGGGAGAGTAAGCGCTGTTTGTACGGACTCCTTTGGGGGGTTGTGAAATCTCATACCTTGGAGGTGTTTGAGCAGAGGTTGGATGGCCGTCTGTCATGGATGCTTTAGCTGAGATTCCTGCATTGCAGGGGGTTGGACTGGATGACCCCGGGGTCCCTTCCATTCTATGATTCTATGGTTCAAGTGCTTGCTGGAACTTCAGGTGGATTAAAGCCCTGTGGAACACAGGGCTTTTTTTCAACCAGAACTCAGAGGAACTCAGTTCCAGCAGCTCTCAGGTGGGCGCCATTGCCATTACAGTTGTATCTTGGATTCCAAACGCCTTGGTACGCGGATGTTTTGGCTCCCGAACTCCGCAAACCCCAGATGTGAGTGTTCCAGTTTGCGAACGTTCTTTGGAACCCGAACGTCCAACGGGGCTTCCGATTGGCTACAGGATCTTCCTGCAGCCAATCAGAAGCCGTGCTTTGGTTTGCAAACGTTTTGGAAGTCGAACGGCCTTCCGGAATGGATTCTGTTTGACTTCCAAGATATGACTGTATATATTATATTATGTCATGTCATGTCATGTCATGTCATGTCATATTATTCTATAAATAGATGGTTTGTATGTTTCCTTTTTATATACCGTATGACAATAAAGGTGTTGAGTTGAGTTGAGACTGTATAAGAGAACAAAAAACAGCAACAAATCCACTTTTTAAAACCACACAATGTCGGCATCCAGAGGGAGTCGGGAGGTTAGCTGGCTAGCCCCCAGCTGGATCGCGTCCTTCCAGCCGACCTGCTGGACGATCCCCGATCTCTGCTGCGACATAAATCAGCGACCCAGACATCAAAAGCCTGAGCACACTATACTAGCACTGCGCAACAGAAGTGGCGAGAGAGGCTTGTGTTTGCATATTTACAAGCAGATTTATTGAGCGTAAATCAGGACAAAGAAAAACATGTCGTCTCCCCTTCGTCTCCTCAGAGAGAGTCGCAAAAGCAAAAGCTAAACACAACGGAAGTTCCCAGCAACCTGTGCTGGTGTGTAAACAGACACGTGACACACAACAGTTCCATGTCTGCAACTTAAGGTGGAATGGAATTTCCCAACATCCTCCCCCTTTCCATGTAACCTTTGTTGCAGTGTTTCAACCTAACTGCAACCTCTGTACATAAACCTGAAGTTGTTCTCTGTTAACAACTTTAGACAACAGATCCGCAGGAATTTCCCAACACAACACACACACAGCACCCCCCCCCCAATTTGTGTGTTTGTGTGGTTAGGAAGGTTACTGGGAAAAGCAACGAGCCGTGTTAGAATGGGGGCAGAGGCACTAGCAAACCAGGATGAATAAACACCGCATAGCCAAATCATAACAAATGTGTCATAAAGGCAGGATGTAGTCTGACAGTTGCATAAGCATAGTGCAAGCAAACCAGGATGAATGCTGAATAAAGTGTTGCCTGGAGAAGCCCTGTATTGCATCTCTTTTCTTCCAGTCCCACCCAACATTTTTGCTGGCCCTCCAGAGGTGGTTGGACTCCAACTCCCATCAACCCCTGCTCCCGGAATGGCACAATGTCCAGGACAATGGGAGTTGTAGTCCAGCAACACCCGGAGGCACCCAGGTTGCTACTCCTGCCCGAACTTTTCCAGTTTCACAAAGTTCCTCGTCTCCCTGCTTCTAGGTATGACTCCTTAACGGGAGTGCCCTCCCACCAGCGGGCTTTGGCCTTCGAAAAGGGGAGTGTGCTTTTCAATATCGGCGCCCTGCACACCCAGATTGGCGCTCGGCAGGACCGCACCACCTTGCAAGGCGTGGACTGCGCCATCGAGGCTTTCCAGAAGGCGTCTGGTACGTCAGATTCTCTGCCCGCCCCCTTCCACTACAAAAAAAATATATTGTTTTTTCAATGAATAAACATTAAATGGTTGCATACTTGCCGTAAGTGAAAATTACAGGAGTGCCCTTATTTCGTCTTTAGACAAATCAAATACTTGGATAGCATCTCCAAAGATCTGTTTGGGCGGCGAGCAATGGGAAATCTCTTCCAGAAATAAATGAATGCCGTACTACGTCGAAATGTGTCTTTTTTGAAAGTTGCTCATACAACCCTCTTGTAAAATAAGAATATATAGGGTTCTTATATAGGAGGACCCAGGTGGCGCTGTGGGTTAAACCACAGAGCCTAGGGCTTGCTGATCAGAAGGTTGGCAGTTCGAATCCCTGCGACGGTGTGAGCTCCCGTTGCTCGATCCCAGCTCCTGCCCACCTAGCAGTTCGAAAGCACGTCAAAGTGCAAGTAGATAAATAGGAACCGCTGCAGCGGGAAGGTAAACGGCGTTTCTGTGCGCTGCTCTGGTTCGCCAGAAGCGGCTTAGTCATGCTGGCCACATGACCCTGAAGCTGTACGCCGGCTCCCTCGGCCAGTAAAGCGAGATGAGCGGCGCAACTCCAGAGTCGTTCACGACTGGACCTAATGTCAGGGGTCCCTTTACCTTTACCTAGGAAGCCACCCAGAGTGGCTGGGGAAACCCAGCCAGATGGGCCGGGTATAAATAATAAATTATTATTATTATTATTATTATTATTATTATTATTATTATTATTATTATGGGTCTTTGGACCAGAGCTACACCCGTTGTCCGTGCTAAGCGCTTAGCAGAAGGGTGAATCTAGCCTTTCCGGGACCATCTCACTTTAGGGATGTTGCTCTCTCCCCCCCCCCCCCTGCAGGTGCCTTCAACTACCTGAAGGAGAACTTCTCCAACGCCCCCAGCCTGGACATGAGCGCAGCCTCTCTGAACATGCTGGTGCGCCTGATGATTGCCCAGGTGCAGGAGTGCGTCTTTGAGAAGGTCATCCTGCTGGGAGCCCAAAGCGACTTCCTCGCCTGCCTGCAGCTCGCCCAGGAGGCCGCCAGGGTACAGAATCCGTGCGCATGCCTCTCGTGGGGAGCTGGCATTAGAAAGGGCGCAACAAGCGGGCTGGAATCTAAGCCAGTTTGCGGGAGGGGGGGACGACGTCTGAGAATTTCCGTTTCCAGCATTTTGGGGAGCTTAAAAGCTCTTTCCATGCTAGGTTTGCCTGGGACACTTGGGGTGGAAAGAGCATTTAAGCTCTGCGCCTTGCACATGGGGTCTGGGAGTGATGAGCATGCTCTTGATCTGCAAACACAGAGCAGTTCTAGGGGTGTAGGGATGCATGTTTTCGTTAAACATTGCAAGCTGCAACTGCAACAAATTGTTGCAGCGTGGGGTGCTTCCTGTTCAGAGTTCTAGCCAGCTAGTCACACACCCCTCAACCCTTCCAGGACGTTCTGATCTGTGCCCAGAAAGTTCAGCTCGGATTCTGTGTTTGGAAGGTAAAACTTGCTTCGTATGAGCTGTGACAGGGTTAGGATGTGATTCATGGAGCACAGAAATGACTCAGCACCTCTTCCCAGGCTGGTTATGGCCTCCAAAGCAGCCTTTGGAGAGGTCAGGAACTTTTTTGACTAGGAAAGTTGGGGAAGACATACCCTGCAAGCAAATTACGGTGAACTGTCATTGTGGTCTACGTCACGTCAAGCAAATTACAATCAGTGCTCATTGTCGTATACTCTTTTGCCAACAAACTATGATGGGCACTCATTGGCGTGTAACCTTCCCGCATGCAAATTGCAACAGGGGAGCGTGGCCAAATAGCTGCCAACAAATTGCAATTGCTGCTCATCGCTGCATAACCTCCCTGCAGACATATGAAGGCGGGCGCTTGTTCTCGTATAACCTGCCTGCAAACAAATTTTGATGGGTGGATTTGATTTAAATCAAATCTATTTAAATCACGATTTAAATCACTAGTCAGTAAGACTTGATTTAAATCTCTCTTTTTTTTAAAGAAGGACTCATTCTTGCTGGTATAATCTTAATATTTACAACCAGATGGAGGTTTCATTTTGGGAATAATAAATTTTCACAGTGGCTTTCACAGTTATATCAAAAATTACTGATTTGGTTATCCTATTAGAAATACATAGACAGATAATTATGAAATTATTGTGGGGTTTAATAAGTTGACTGTTTATATTTGGACAACTTTTCTGATGTGCTTTATTGGAAGGAGAAAAATAACAATTTCCTTAATAACAATTTAAACAATTTATTTAACTAAAACAATAATACTATAGCATATGTATCCATGTTTGTTAACTGATGTGGTTAAACATTTAAAAACAAAACTTAGACTGAGTTTTAGCACACATGAAAAACTTAAAGCAAATCCTTATTTTCTGATGAATAGCCTTTGGACTATAATGTAACTTAAATAGAAGACTATCTTTAGAAAAAACAAAATAAAAAATATAAAAAATCCTTCCAGTAGCACCTTAGAGCAGTGTTTCCCAACCTAATCTAGGCAACGGCACACTTATTTCATTAAAAAAATCTCGCGGCACACCGCTCCTCCCCCACCCGGCTGCGCCGGGTCTCCTGACCCAGAGTTACCTCTGGGATCAGCTGTAGTGCGGCGTCCTTTCTCCCGCCCATCAGCTGGGGCACCAGGTCGGGATTCTCCCGCGAGACTTCTGTTGCTGCTGCTGCTGCAGCAGCCAAGGGAGCAGCGCCGCCCTGGCTTCCGCTTCGCCGCTGGGCTCCAGCAGCGCCGCCGCCACGGTCCTGTGCAGCCCTGGGCTGCAGGTCCCTTTTTCTGCGGCACATCAGCCGGTGTCTCGCGGCACACCAGTGTGCCGCGGCACACCGGTTGGGAAACGCTGCCTTAGAGACCAACTAAGTTTGTTCTTGGTATGAGCTTTCGTGTGCATGCACACTTCTTTAGAAAGATTTTTCTTCCAAAATCATTTTATTTTAAAAATCCAATTTAAATTTTAAAAAATCTGATTTAAATTTTAAAAAATCTGATTTAAATTTTAAAAAATCTGATTTAAATTTTTTTTAAAAAAAATAATTGATTTTAATCTACCCTGGTGCTTGTGGTCATGTCAATCTCCCTGCAGTCAAATGATGGCAGACTCTCTGTATACAACCTCTGCGTTGTGCAAGCGAATCAGGACGGATGCTCGATAAACACCTGGAGTTTCCCCTCGTGGCTGCTCCAGGCCACCAGTCATTGGGTGGTTGAATGTGAAATAATCTTTGCCATGCCTGTGTTACCACCTTGTACCTGTCCTTGACATTTCCAGGTGGAAGAGGTCTACTCCTTGGTGTACCAGACAATGACCCAACCCCACGTGAAGGATTACGTCCCTTTCTCGTGGACTACGATGGTGCATGTCAAATCTGAGCACTTCAAGGCGCTCTCTCACTGCTACGCTGCCATGGCTCTTTGCGACTGCCCCCGTGAGTATCCCCTTTGCCTCTCCCGTGCCCCCGCCCTCAATCTCTCCCTCTGCCCCTATTCCAGTCGTTCTTTCTTTTTAAGCAATTACCCCCACCCTACTCCTTAGCTGAAGAGGTTCCTGGGGCAGCTCAACAACAACAACAAAAACTGCACTAAGGCTACCCATGCACTCTGAAAGACATGGCACACAAGGAAAGGGGGAGGAGGAGGGAGGAGAAAAAAAGGCAAGCTTCATAAAGTTTACAGATCTTACAGTGGCCAGCTTGGATGGAAACAGTTTGGGTAGTTTGATGAAACAGATAATTCTCAGTGGTCTGACTTGGTATAAAGTAGCATCACCTGCCCCATGCCATGTCCTGACAGTTCAAGATGGTGAAAGACTCTTGAAACCCCCAGAAAGCAGGCCAGAGAATGCAACACTTTGCTAGCTGGACTAATAACTTGATGGGGTGGTAGAAAGCAGCATCCTAGGTAAAGGGACCCCCAACCATTAGGTCCAGTCGCGGACGACTCTGGGGTTGCGGCGCTCATCTCGCTTTATTGGCCGAGGGAGCCGGCGTACAGCTTCCGGGTCATGTGGCCAGCATGACAAAGCCGCTTCTGGCGAACCAGAGCAGCGCACAGAAATGCCGTTTACCTTCCCACCAGAGTGGTTCCTATTTATCTACTTGCACTTTGACGTGCTTTCGAACTGCTAGGTTGGCAGGAGCAGGGACCGGGCAACGGGAGCTCACCCCGTCGCAGGGATTCGAACCGCCGACCTTCTGATCGGCAAGCCCTAGGCTCTGTGGTTTAACCCACAGCGCCACCCGCGTCCCAAGCAGCATCCTAGGTATCTGGGTGCTTTTCTGATTAGATCTGGCCTAGATTTTGAATCGGACCAGTCTGGGGCTGATTTGGATCTGAAACCAGTGTGGCCTTGGCTTCACTGCTTCTCCCCAATTTGTGCATCTCTGGAGGAAAACGGTCTCTGACCGCCTCGTCAGCCCGTCAGCAAACTCCTCGCCACGCGCTGGCACGTGCCGCCTCTGATGCCAGCCTCTTTGGACCGTAATGGGCTTAGGGCAGCGGCGGCTGATTCCAAGGTGGTGGTTTCAGAGCAGGGAGGAAGTTGCTTAGCTGAGCTTCCTTAGCGGTTCACTGTCTCCTCCTGGCGCTTTGAGCGGCCCTAATCCCAGAGTTCATTCCTAACGTAAGCAGATTAGCCGTGGCTTTGGCCGGCGAATGATAATGAATGCAGGGGAGATTACATCTTCGGGGCGATGGTCGGTCTGTTTTGCGTCTCACAAGGACTTGTGGGCTCCGCCACGCTCAGGACTAGAGACTTAGCAAGCGGCGATTGCCCGGAGAATTGGGCAGTGTTTAGAAACCAGCTGGATTTCGAGTCGTCTAGCATGTCCTGCCTTGCGGCTTGCAGCTTTTCTTCTTCTTTTTGGAAAATAGCAAATTGAACAAGGGAGGAAAAAGAGAGGGAAAGTGTGGGGGGGGGGGTGAGAGAAGCAACAACAACCACCGTCAGCTCACGTTAAGCAAGCAGTACAACACAGCCATCATAAATTAAACTTATAAGTCAGTAGAAGTTACCCACGGGTAGCATTCAACTAAGTTTCATTCAAAGTAGACCCATTGAAATTAATGGACCTATCTCTGCTGTGTTCATTCATTTAAATGAGTCTACTCTGAGTAAAAGCTTATGAGGAACGGCTTAGGGAGTTGGGTATGTTTGGCCTGGATAAGAGGAGACTGAAAGGAGATATAATAGCCATCTTCAAATACCCAAAGGGCTGTCACATGGAAGAGGTAGAAAGCTTGTTTTCTGCTGCTCCGGAAGGGTAGGACTCGAACCCATGGCTTCAAGTTACAAGAAATGAGATTCCAACTAAACATTAGGAAGAACTTTCTGACAGTAAGAGCTGTTCAGCAGTGGAACGGTCTCCCACGGGAGGTTGTAGACTCTGCTTCCTTGGAGGTCTTTAAGCAGAGGTTGGGTGGCCATCCATCATGGATACTTCAGCTGAGATTCCTGAATTGAAGAGGTTGGACTGGATCATAGAATCATAGAGTTGGAAGAGACCCCAAGGGCCATCCAGTCCAACCCCCTGCCAAGCAGGAAACACCATCAAAGCATTCTTGACAGATGGCTGTCAAGCCTCTGCTTAAAGACCTCCAAAGAAGGAGACTCCATCACACTCCTTGGCAGCAAATTCCACTGTCGAACAGCTCTTACTGTCAGGAAGTTCTTTCTAATGTTTAGGTGGAATCTTCTTTCTTGTAGTTTGAATCCATTGCTCCGTGTCCGCTTCTCTGGAGCAGCAGAAAACAACCTTTCTCCCTCCTCTATATGACATCCTTTTATATATTTGAACATGGCTATCATATCCCCCCTTAACCTTCTCTTCTCCAGGCTAAACATACCCAGCTCCCTAAGCCGTTCCTCATAAGGCATCGTTTCCAGGCCTTTGACCATTTTGGTTGCCCTCCTCTGGACACGTTCCAGCTTGTCAGTATCCTTCTTGAACTGTGGTGCCCAGAACTGGACACAGTATTCCAGGTGAGGTCTGACCAGAGCGGAATACAGTGGTACTATTACTTCCCTTGATCTAGATGCTATACTCCTATTGATGCAGCCCAGAATTGCATTGGCTTTTTTAGCTGCTGCATCACACTGTTGACTCATGTCGAGTTTGTAGTCTACCAAGACTCCTAGATCCTTTTCACATGTACTGCTCTCAAGCCAGGTGTCACCCATCCTGTATTTGTGCCTTTCATTTTTTTGCCCAAGTGTAGTACTTTACATTTCTCCTTGTTAAAATTCATCCTGTTTGCCTTGGCCCAGTTCTCTAATCTGCTAAGGTCATTTTGAAGTGTGATCCTGTCCTCTGGGGTATTAGCCACCCCTCCCAATTTGGTGTCATCTGCAAACTTGATCAGGATGCCCTCAAGCCCATCATCCAAGACATTGATAGAGATAAGGGATGACCCTTAGGGGTCCCTTCCAATGCTATGATTCTGTGATTCCTCCCAAGTAAGCCTTTTCCTGGTCTGTTTCCTGCAGCTGCATCTGACGCAGATCTCCCGGAGCACGAGAAAGCTTTCCTCCAGTTCCACGTCACCCCGCCACAGGGCCCAGACGTCCGGCTGCTCTTGCAAGACCAAGAAGAGCGAAGGAAGCTGGGTAAGCCCCACTCCCAGGATCCCTCCCCCTCCCCCCCAGCTGATACTGGCTTAGAGCATCCTTGGACAACCCGGTGGCATCCAGAAGTCAGCTGGCCTTCGGCCTGACCCAGCCGCAGAGCTCTCCTTACCTTTGCACATAGTTAATTGGCGCATGAACATGCCAAGAGAAGTCGGGAGGTGCTTCTGAATCCTGGTTGCTGAAACCACAAGAGCGGGACAGTGTCGGCATCCGGGGGTCGAACGGCCAGCTGGCTAGCCCCCAGCTGGATCGTCCCCTTCCAGCCATAACGCTGCGAAGATCCCTCGACCTCTGGTGCGACATAAATTGCTGACATGGGCACACTTTGCTTAGCAGAGCAAACTGCGCAACAAAAAGAGGCTTGAGGCTTGCAAAGACATACTAGCAAACTACAGTGGACCTTCGACTTACGAAGATAATCCGTTCCGACGGAATCTTCGTAGGTTGAAATCATCATAACTCGAGTTACGATGGGAGAACGCATTCGTAGGTCGAAAAAACCTCATAAGTCGAGGAAACCGCATCTAAAACGGCCGCGACTTCCGATTGGAAGTCGAAAAAATTCGGAAGCGGCAGCCGCTTTGATCCCTCGTAACTCGAAAAACTCGTAAGTCGGGTCATTCGGAAGTCGAGGGATCACTGTACGGATTTATTATCATAAATCAGAAGCAAAGAAACATGTCGTCTCTCTCCTTGCTGTCTCTTCTGAGAGAGAGTAAAACAAAAGCAACAACAACACAACGGAAGTTTGGCCTGCGCCAGCAAACACTGCTGGAATGTAAACAGACATCTGACATGTAACAATCCTACGTCTGTAACTAAAGGTGGAATGGAAAATTCCAACAGGCTGCTGTGAGAAGAGGATGCTGAATTTAAATAGGGACAGATGTTAAGGTTCTGCACTTAGGCAGGAAGAACCAGCTGCACAAATATAGGATGGGGGACACCCGACTTTCTAGCAGGACATGTGGAAAGGATCTAGGGGTCCCAGTGGACCACAAGCTTCGCATGAGCCAACAGTGTGGTGCAGCAGCAAAAAAAGCGAATGCTACTCAAGGCTGCATCAAGAGAAGTCTAGTTTCCAGATGAAGGGAAGTAATATCGTCGCTCTATTCTGCCTTGGTTAGAGAACACTTGAAATACTATGTCCAGTTCTGGTCACCACAATTTAAGAAGGATGTTGACAAGCTGGAAGGTATGCATAGGAGGGAGACCAAGATGATCAAGGGTCTGGAATCTAAGCCTTATGAGGAACGGTTGAAGGAGCCGGGTATGTTTAACTGAGAAGAGATAGGAGAGCCATCTTCTGATATCTCTAGGGCTGCTTGTTGATGAAGGAAGCTTGTTTTAAGTGGAATGGATGGTGGCAGACTCTCCTTCCTTGGAGGTTTATTGGCAGAGATTGGGTGGCCATCTGTCATGCATGCTCTAGTTGAGATTCCTGCATTGCAGGGGGTTGGACTAGATGACCCTCAGGGGTCCCTTGCAACTCTTCAGTTTTAGGATTCTGTGATTCTGTGACTGGGTGGGCCACTGGTTTTTATCCTGCAGGCTCTTTTCATTTGCTGACCAGATATATATTTGTTGTGTGTGTGTTTGTAGGAAAGGCTCACCTGCGAAAGGCCATCATGAGGCACGAGGAAGCCATGAGGATCCACAGCCTGTGCAAGATCTTGAGGAAGATGGACATCCTGCAGGAGGTCCTCTGCCTTGCCCACAAGCGGTCGCTCGGCAAGTACTCGGAGATCGACCACGAGGAAGACTTCTTCGAGACGGCGGACGCCCCCGACATCCACCGTAAGTGAGAAGAAGAAGAGAATTCTCCTTTCCCTTCCTCCCCCACAACAAACACTCTGTGAGGTGAGTGGGGCTGAGAGACTTCAGAGAAGTGGGACTAGCCCAAGGTCACCCAGCAGCTGCATGTGGAGGAGCAGAGAAGCGAACCCGGTTCACCAGATTACGAGTCTACCGCACTTAACCACTACACCACACTGGCTCCCAGAATACTGGGTCCAGTTCTGGTGCAGAGGAGGGCAACCCAGAGGATCAAGCGTCTGGAAAACAAGCCTGATGAGGAACGGTCGAGGGAGCTGGGGATGTTTAGCTTGGAAAATAGGAGACTGAAAGGAGATAGGATAGTCATCTTCCAATATCTCAAGGGCTGTCCCATGGAAGATGGAGCACGCTTGTTTCCTCCTGCTCTGGAGGGTAGGAAGACGAAGAGAAGAGTTTGGATTTGATATCCCGCTTTATCCCTACCCGAAGGAGTCTCAAAGCGGCTCACATTCTCCTTTCCCTTCCTCCCCCACAACAAACACTCTGTGAGGTGAGTGGGGCTGAGAGACTTCAGAGAAGTGTGACTGGCCCAAGGTCACCCAGCAGCTGCAGGTGGAGGAGCGGAGACGCGAACCCGGTTCACCAGATTACGAGTCCACCGCTCTCAACCACTACACCACACTGGCTCTCAGCGGGGAGACAGGCGGCCGAGGGATTAGCATACGCTGCCTTCCAGGATACGTGTGCGAGAGCCTCTCATGCCCTCCAACATGGTTCAGATGAAAATAGGGACGTTTCTTGCTCCCCCACAACTGACCCTCCTCCACCCCCATTTTTTGTGTCCTCCTTGCCGAGCGTTTTCTATCAGAAGGGCAAGTGCCGTTACACCAACGGGACACAGAAAACAAGCTCCTCGCTGTCCCGTTCACACCAATAAATACATTTTAGAAAGATGGCAAGATTAGACACGAACACACAAAGCATTTTTTTAAAAAATTCCAGACTCCTTGTGATTATTATTATTAATAATTGTATTTAAATGTTCAGATTTACCAACAATCATCAAGCAAACAAATGAAACAATTTCCATAATTTCCCTGGGACTTCCCTCCTTACGTTAACTTTTTCTCCTGCATCTTCTCTGTTAGTCCAATTCTATTAAACCTCCAATAAAACCCACAACTTTTAACTAAGAGCATCATTCCAATCCTACTAATAATTGTAATTGTTTACAATGATATTTTTCAGGTAAATTATATATTTTCCCCATTCCTTATTGAAGTTTTGGTCTTCCTAATTAAGGCCCCTTGTGGTTATTAATTACCTGCCCTTCACCCCAAAGTCCCAGGGCAGGTTATTACAGCATCAACGCGCAATATTTTAAAATGTTTTAGAACAACCTGTTGAGTTACAAGACAGGGGGGAATCTGTGACTCCCTGTCTTCTGAGCAGAGGGGGAATTCTAGGGAGCTTCCCTTCCGGACTTGGAGATTTTGCCAGGGGTCATCAAAAGGGATCTCTTAGCCGGCTTGAGGACTAGAAACATGCCCAAGGAAAGGAAGGGGCAGCTGAAGTGATGCTGGATTCTGTGTGCCCAGAGTAAAATGCTGGGTTTCTGCGGAATACCTGCTTTTTCTCGGCTTCTATGTGCTTGCAGGACGGGACGCGGGTGGCGCTGTGGGTTAAACCACAGAGCCCAGGGCTTGCCGATCAGAAGGTCGGCGGTTCGAATCCCGTTGCTCGGTCCCTGCTCCTGCCAACCTAGCAGTTCGAAAGCACGTCAAAGTGCAAGTAGATAAATAGGTACCGCTCCGGCGGGAAGGTAAACGGCGTTTCCGTGGTCTGCTCTGGTTCGCCAGAAGCGGCTTTGTCATGCTGGCCACATGACCCGGAAGCTGTCTGCGGACAAACGCCGGCTCCCTCGCCTATAGAGCGAGATGAGCGCTGCAACCCCAGAGTCGTCCGTGGCTGGACCTAACGGTCAGGAGTCCCTTTACCTTTTATGTACTTGCAGTCCTTAGGGATCCAGCTCCAGAAGTGATATGTACTGATATATTTGTGCAGTGGTTTAAAAGCAGGCTTCCCCCAATCTGGTGCCTTTTAGGCATGTTGGACTACAAATCCCATCAGCCCCAGCCAGCACACGCTGATGGGAGTTGTAGTCCCAAGAATTCTGGAGGATGCCAGGTTGGCTGGTTCAGAGCACCACTTCTTGTGCCCCTCCTCTCTCTCAGCCTTGTTCCCCCCCCTCTCTTTTAGCAAAAACTCACCAGAGGCCGGAAATCAAATCTCCCAACTTCTCCAAGGTGAAAGTCACAGACATCTTCCATAGGCTGGTAAGTACCAAGGGGCCTGGATGAGGCCAGGTTTTGGGGTGAGCGGCGATGGTGCCGCGTAAGCGTAGAGTGGATCCGCCCTCCTGTCTTCCCCATTTTGTCCCTCCCTTGTCATGCTATATAGAGCAGCTCCATGTCACCCAGTGAAATGGGCCAGCATTATGCGTGGGGCTGCCCCTGAAGACGGTTCGGAAACTTCTGCTGGTGCAGAATTCGGCGGCCAGGTTGCTCACCAGGGCAAGGCGGTTTGAGCATATTACACCGATCCTGGTCCGACTGTGCTGGCTACCAGTTAGTTTCCTGGCCCAATTCAAAGTGCTGGTTTTGACTTATGAATGGCTCAGGACCGCATGACCCCAAGAACTGCCTCTCCCTGCCTCTAGTTACAGATAGGTAGCCGTGTTGGTCTGCCGTAGTCGAAACGAAATAAAAAAATTCCTTCCAGTAGCACCTTAGAGACCAACTAAGTATGTTATTGGTATGAGCTTTCGTGTGCATGCACACTTCTTCAGATACCAGATGCACACGAAAGCTCATACCAATAACAAACTTAGTTGGTCTCTAAGGTGCTACTGGAAGGAATTTTTTTATTTTGTTTCTCCCCATATGAACAGCGCCAGACCCTGTGATCAACATCTCAGACCCTTCTCCCTGCGCCCCCTCCATGAGAGGTCCGGAATGTGGCCTTTTCGGTGGTGGCTCCATGTTTGCAGAATGCATTCCCTAAGGGAGGCTTGCCTTGCACCTTAGTTACATCTTTAGGTGCCTGGTTCCTCTTCTCCCAGGCGCCTTTGGCTATAATAATAATAATAATAATAATAATAATAATAATAATAATAAATGAATGGCCTTTGGGGGTTATTGTTTCGTTTGTGTTTATGTTATATATTTTTGTGTTTTTATGCTGTAAACTTTCCTGTGATCCTCGAATGAAGAGCAGCGTGTAAATTTAACAAAGACTAAGAACAATACCCAAACTTCTTTGCAGTCCCACATAGAGCCGATTGCAGTAGTCCGCTCTGAAATTCAGAGCACACTCATCTGCAAGGCTAGGGATTTGTCCCTACCAAAAGGATGATCCCACGAGCCGCCATCTTGCAGCAGAGTGTCAGTTTCTGGGAACCCCAAGTGGGGAGAATGCAGGGTGGATAAAAATCAATGATTATTATTTTTTTTTTTAAAAAAAAATCGGATTTTTTTGATTTAAATTGGATTTTTAAAATAAAATGCTTTTGGAGGAAAAATCTTTCTAAATATAGTCTTCTATTTACGGTAAGTTACATTGTAGTCCAAAGGCTATTCATCAGGAAATAAGGATTTGTTTTAAGTTTATCAAGTGTGCTAAAACTCAGTCTAAGTTTTTTTAAAAATGTTTAACCACATCAGTTAACAAACATGGATACATATGCTATCATGTTATTGTTTTAGTTAAATAAATTGTTTAAATGGTTATTAAGGAAATGATTATTTTTCTCCTTCCAATAAAGTACAGCAGAAAAGCTGTCCAAATATAAACAGTTAGCTTATTAAACCTCACCATAACGTCATAATTATCTGTCTATGTATTTCTAGTAGTATAACCAAATCAGTAATTTTTGATATAACTGTAAAAACTACTCTGGAAATTTATTATTCCAAAAATGAAACCTCCATCTGGTTGTAAATATTAAGATTATACCAGCAAGAATGAGTCTTTCTGTAAAAAAAATATTTAAATCAAGTCTTACTGACTAGTGATTTAAATCAAGCCTTACTGACTAGTAATTTAAATCGTGATTTAAATCATGATTTAAATCAATTTGATTTAAATCAAATCCACCCTGGGAGAATGTTTTCAGACTTCCCACGGAGGCATCTCTCTGGTCACCCTGGGAACGGGATGCTCATTCTATGCTCCACGGGGGCTGCTCTGAAGTTCTTGGTGCCAGGAAGGCACATGCATTTTGGGGGTGCGAAATGCGCCCCAGCCCCGGAAGACTCTCTCCTGCAGTACTTCCATCTGCCTCCCGCAGGGCCCGCTGTCGGTTTTCTCCGCCAAGAACAAGTGGCACCCCCCAAGGACGGTGCGCCTGGTCCGAGGCGAGAACGGCTTTGGCTTCACCCTCCGAGGGGATTCCCCGGTGCTCATTGCTGGAGTCATCGCAGGAGGCTGTGCGGCGGTAAGTGGCCGGTCTTGCGCTTGGGAACATGGGGTGCCTTGCTCACCGGGTGGGAAGCTGCCCTATACAGTGGAACCTCGGTTGTCGGACGTAATCCATTCCGGAAGACAGTTGGACTTCCGAAACGTTCGACAACCGAGGTGCAAAGGGCTGCCGGCAATTTCAATGGTGAAAATTTTAGGTAGAAAGCCAGTTAATGGGGGAGTCCGCCTAGTGCTATGAGGGTGATTATTGTGATTGTGATTGTGATTGTGGAGAGTGTTGGGGAGGTTGTTCATATTGTTCCTAGATCTTTGGTAGTTTTTGTTGTTGAGATAATAAAAATTAGGAATATAGAGGTGGTTATTAATAGATAAATTATTAAGGTGAGAAGTAGAAGCTTTTGGGAAATAACTGAGATGGCAGTTATTCATCCTAGGTGTCCGATGGATGTTTTCATTTTGTATTTCTATGCTGTGAACCTCTCCGAGGGCTTTGGACAAAGGGCGGTGAACGGATTTAATAAATACAGTGGTACCTCTGGTTAAGTACTTAATTTGTTCCGGAGGTCCGTTCTTAACCTGAAACTGTTCTTAACCTGAAGCATGGGGCCTGCTGCTGCGCCGCCAGAACACAATTTCTGTTCTCATCCTGAAGCAAAGTTCTTAACCCGAGGTAATATTTCTGGGTTAGCAGAGTCTGTAACCTGAAGCGTATGTAACCAGAGGTACCACTGTAGTAGCTCACATGGAGTAAGTGAAGTTACGGTAATTCTTTATGATAAAAACAGGATCTGCTCAGGAGTGCACAGAAATGTGGGGCTGACTGAAGGTCCCCCACTTTCTACAGTTTCCTAAGTCCCGTCCTTTCCGGGGATTTTGCCAAGCGGCCGGAGACTGTGCTATGTGCCTGCCTTGGCTCCTTCTACTTAATCTCTTGGGCTTTATGCTGACCAAAATCCCTCGCAGCCTTGGGGTTCCTGAAGGTCTCTGTGCCCCTTCCCCTCCCTCCCTCTTACCTGTTCTGCGGGGGGTGGGGTTTCCCAGCTTCCCTGGGCCTCACCTCTCCTTGCTGGGTTTCCAGGACGCCGGCCTGAAGGAAGGCGACTACATTGTCTCCATCAACGGCAAGGACTGCAAGTGGTCCAAGCATGCAGAGGTGGTGCAGCTCCTGAAGGTAGCCGGGGACGAAGGAGCGGATGTTGGCGTCATCACCCTGCAGTACTCCGAAGGGCAGGGCGTGGTAAGCAGGCTGGGGGGCTGGGGTGAGCAAAGGCCCGTTGGAGCATAGCTGTCAACTTTCATATTTGAAAATAAGGGATGCCGCGAGGGCGGTGCAATGGCACCAAGTAGCCTCGCCACCCTGCGCTCCAGAGGCTGCGCGCGAACGGCTGAGCGAAAGAGCGAGCGCATAGACGGAAAGCCATCTAATTAGACTTTAATTTGATTTTGACATGTTTTTAGGAGGTAATTTAATTATTGTTTGATTTTATATCAGTGTTATGTATCTGATGTTAGCCGTCCTGAGCCCGACTTCGGCCAGGGAGGGCGGGACATAAATAAAAGTTTATTTTTACTTATTATTATTTCTTTGTAAGAAAATATGAAATAACGTAAAACCATTTTTGCAGGCAAAAAAAAAAAATCAATGTGTGTGTGGGGGGGGTGACAAGAAATGTTCCACACCGGGTACCACCTGACCTTCCTACGCCTCTGGACGAGAACGTTCAACAAAAGTTAAATGCCAGTAGGCTAGTGCTCTCCTCCCACCCAAACCCCGTCTTTTTTTCTCCCTCCGAAAGGTGGACAAGAAGTCTTCGGCGATGGGTCCTGGCGTTGCTGGTGGTGGCGGCAGCAGCGGCCTCCTGAAGAGCAACAAGGAGAATTGCCGGAAGACCCTGATGCAGAGCAAAGGCGCCAGCTCCCTCCTGGCATGGGGCAAACGCAGCAAGCGCAGCAAAAGCAGCAGCAGCAGCAGCTACAGCCTCCCTTTCTCTGCCGTGGGGGACAACGAGCTGGCCTGCTGAGCGGCTCCCACTTCCTGCGCCTTCACTCCCCGGGCGGGAGACTGAGGCGCTAGGTTTCCGGCCGAGGATGCCCACCCCACTGGCGTTTTTGGAGCCTGCAAGGCGGCAGCGGAGTCGAGGATTCTGCTGAGGCTGGCTTCTGAAAAGCAGGGAATTCGAACTCGGGGCTGGGAGAGGCTCAGCATCGCTCCAAATGCCAGGTGGCAGGGTGACCGCTGCTGCCCGCAAGCCCCATTCTCCTGGGGGCATCCGGCCGGAGGCAAGATGATGGAGCCGCAAGCAGAGCTCTTTCAAATGACGCCTCCTTCTAAACAGCCTCCGACGCTGTTCAGAGGGCTGAATGTTTGCAGCATTGTAATTTCCTCCTGCCTGAGGCATTGCTTGAGTCACAGCGGTGGGCAAGCGGCCGTTTTGGATTTGCGCCGTGTAAGAGGAGCATTCGCGTCTGGTCCTTGGAAAACGATGCCCCGGCTCTGCAAGGCCTGGCATTGCAAACCTCTCTGCAGCTCCTGCGTTTGGGAAAACGCACGTTACAACTCACTGCTAGGAAGACCATGACCACATCTAGGAGACGAGTCATAGGAACCAAATGGCTGGTTTTTAGTTCCACCTGTAGCAAAATGGCTCAGTTTAGTTCCACCTGCAGGGAAGCAGCGTAAGGGAGGCCAGTGAGCAATTACCAAACCATTTTTGAAAGCGAACCATGGATCACAAGCCACTTGCAAAGGAGAAGCGAAACCGTGGTTTGAATTGGCTTGGTAAACTCTGGTTTGTGCTATGATTTGGTGCACATCCTGGTTATTATAGGCATTCGTCTGCAGGAGCCTTCAGACACACCAATCTTTCTGGGCTCGTTGACGCAACATAGAGGCTAATGGTGCAATCCTATACATGTTTACTTGGGAGGCATGTTAATAATGGCACGTGCTCCCTGAGAAGTGTGTTTAGATCCACAGCCGGAGGGTCTGAGGGACGCAGTCCCGGGTTCAAATTCTGCAGCCACCAGCTGCTTACCTCGGTGGCCTTAGGCAAGCCTTTCTCTTGCCCCCGGATCCCACCCACAACTTGGGGAGTAATACTTGACCTGCCTTACAGGGTCGCTCGTAAGGGTTATCACAGGTTTTAATACATGTCAGGGGTTTGGGAAATAGTTTTTGCCCGGCGACACAAATCTCCCAGCTGCCCAGAGATGTTGCGGTTCGGTGCTCTATAAGTCACTGCTGCCCAGTGGTTTCTGAAAGCACTTTGGCATATTCCAGCAGCCACTGAGATGGGGGCACAAGCAGGTTTTTCCCCCCTTTCCTGCTTCTGTACTTCTGCAGTTTGCAAATTGTTGCGTGTTTAGACCTTTAACCCTCCCCAAAATAAGATCACACAAGAGACAGATATTTGGTTTGGTTTTTGGCAGAATTTAGGCTACAACTTTATTGATTAGGGACCCAGGTGGCGCTGTGGGTTAAACCACAGAGCCTAGGGCTTGCTGATCAGAAGGTCGGTGGTTCGAATCCCTGCGACGGGGTGAGCTCCCGTTGCTCGGTCCCAGCTCCTTCCCACCTAGCAGTTCGAAAGGACGTCAAAAGTGCAAATAGATAAATAGGTACCACTCCGGCGGGAAGGTAAACTGCATTTCCGTATGCTGCTCTGGTTCGCCAGAAGTGGCTTTGTCATGCTGGCCACACGACCCGGAAGCTGTACGCCGGCTCTCGGCCAATAAAGCGAGATGAGTGCCGCAACCCCAGAGTCGGACACGACTGGACCTAATGGTCAGGGGTCCCTTTACCTTATTGATTACAACCTAGTGAGTGGTTGCATAGGTTCTGGTTCGACTATCTCCCTGCACCCTTGCAGGCAGAACTCTCCCAGAGCCACATTCTAGGACAGACAAGGATGAACACCAGGGCCGGCTGCTGGTAGGGTTACCTTCCAGCCATCCTGATGTCCCCGGGACTCGGCCATAGGCCATACCCTTTCGGGAACGACAAACCAATGAGTCCCTGGATTCCTGTACCGTGATATCCTGCATTTGTATAGGTGTGGTCACGCACCGTGCCACGCCTATCACCTGAACCAGAGCCTATCCGCAACTTACAAGTTGTGACTAATTGCTACGTGGCAGGCAAAACCCAAGTGGCAACAGCCAATCAGCCAAATGGGGGAAATTCCTGCCGTGCCCCTGTCCCAACGACAGACGACACACAACGGCATAGCAAGGTCAACGCAAGCCCTAAATATAGGGAGAAGTGGGTGGGTGTTCCGATGCGAAAGGCCCCAAAGAGGAAGCTCAGCAGCCTCGCATGGGCTTAAATAGGTTCCGCGTTGCTGCAATTTGGTCGGATTCCTCCCCATTGGTCGGATTCCTCCCCAGCAACGCGGGACTGACCTATCAGGGGTTGTGGCCTGATTTTCCAATTACCCCCACAACACAGGATCGGGTAGCCGGTTGCACCGCAACACACGCCCTCTTTTAATGGAGGACCCGATCTCTTGCGGATGCAGCAGTCTCCGTCCCACGCTGCAGGCGATGGTGATGTCGGTGACAGAGCGAGGCAAGTCTACTACACATCTTCCATCTATAAATTTGGGGTGGGCTCCCCCTTTTGCCTGGGGTGCACGTCCCCCTGCTGTTGGCATGGAGCAGGGGTTCCCAATTTGGGGAGGGGGGAAGGGACACCACCACCTTGATTCTATAAACTCACCCCAAGTGCCCCCTACCTTTATAAAAAGCATTATTCAGAATAACAGTTTGCACCAAGGAAAGGCAATAACCCAATAATAAAATTCAACACTGTATTTATGAATCAAAATCCAGTTAAAACTATGTAGTTCGATTGGTTCAAGAAGATGGATGGACTTGAGCTGGTGGTGCCAGTTTCCCGAAGTTTGATAGCTATTTACACCTCCAGTGCTGCCTCGCTTCCTCCTTGCCTCTTAGTGCCCCCTAAGGAATCCCCATTCCCCCCCTTCCAGGGCACCATTACCACACCTGTGGGGTGCGTGTGTCCTTTTTAAAACAAACAAAAAACACCAACCTGCACCCAAATCTGGTGGAAGGAAAAAATTAAGCTAGAAACAAAAGCTGCTCTTCTGCCAGTAGCCATGGTACCAGCCTGTTTCGTCCGGTGCCCCTCTGTGCGCAGCAACTGGCTAGTAGGCAGAGAGTGTTGTGCTCAGCTTCTGCCTGAGGGCTTTCCATGGGTATCTCATCAAGAGCAGGATGCTGGACGAGAGAGGCCGCCGGCCTGATCCAGCAAGCAGGCTCCTCTTTTTCTCTGGCTTTTGGAAGCACAAAATATTCTGGTTGGTCGGTTCTATTGTCATTTGCAGTGATGGGAAACCAGTGTGCTCATCTCACTGAAATGAACTGGGCGTTTGCAGCCAATAGGAATAAGAATCCCTGGCCAAGCGACTCGCCATCTGCAATTGGCAAAATATTTGGAAAACTCTCGCTGTTCCTAGTAGGCTTGCCCACTCTCTTCTGTTCCACTTTGGGGAGGGGCAGGGGGAGGAGAACCTGCACGTTTTGTGTGCTTGCCTCCTCTGCGATTGTTACTGGCAAGAGAAGTGCGGCTGGATACGAATTCGATCCCCAGCATCACTAGGTAAAAAGGGTCTTGAGTAGCGGGTGATGGCTGAAGAGCTGTGACCTTGGAGAGCCACTGCCAGTCAGAGTCGGCACTCCTGGACCGGAGGAACAAATAAGCCAACTGGGTGCTACAAGGCCGCTTCCTAGCAAAGCGGGCAGCTTCAGGCCAAGGAGGAAGTGAAAGAGGGCAGCTGACCCCCTGGCCTTGGGGAAGGGGCACAGCTCAGTGGCAGAGCAGGTGCTTTGCATGCAGGTCCCAGGTTTAATCCTGGCATCCCCAGGAAGGGTTGGGAGAGGCTCCCTGCCTGAAAACCTGGAGAGCCGTTGCCGGTCAGTGTAGACAATGCTGAGTTAGATGACTCAGGAGAAGGAGAAGAAGAGTTTGGATTTGATATCCTGCTTTCTCACTACCCGGAGGAGTCTCAAAGCGGCTCACATTCTCCTTTCCCTTCTTGCCCCACAACAAACACTCTGTGAGGTGAGTGGGGCTGAGAGACTTCAGAGAGGTGTGACTAGCCCAAGGTCACCCAGCAGCTGCATGTGGAGGAGCGGGGACACGAACCCGGTTCACCAGATTACGAGTCTACCGCTCTTAACCACTACACCATACTGGCTCTCAGTGGTATCCTGGTTGGAGATTTGATGCTAAGGCTCTCCAAAGTGCTCTAAGAGTCAGTGTGGTGTAGTGGTTAAGAGCGGTAGACTCGTAATCTGGTGAACCGGGTTCGAGTCTCCACTCCTCCACATGCAGCTGCTGGGTGACCTTGGGCTAGTCAGACTTCTCTGAAGTCTCTCAGCCCCACTCACCTCACAGAGTGTTTGTTGTGGGGCCGGAAGGGAAAGGAGAATGTGAGCCGCTTTGAGACTCCTTCGGGGAGTGATAAAGCAGGATATCAAATCCAAACTCTTTTTCTTCTCTGCTCCGTTTTCAACGGCAGTCGGTGCTCGAAACCTTCCCAATCCTACTTCGCTGCAAATGCAAGGAATTGAATTGAGAAAGATCGGGAGGGCATACTGGTTTGTTCTCCAAATCAGAGGACGCTTTGGGCCCATAAAACAGGCGCTACGTTAGGGCTCCCCCTTTGCCACCAGGCAGGCTCACCCCAACCCAAACATCTGTCCCACAGCATTTGACAGTTTTTTTCAATAAAACACGTGATATTTCCAGCTGACCAAATGGCTGCAGGCAGCTCAAGTAAGGCAGTCAAAACCACAAGGCAGCCCAGATGCTACGATGGGCAAGATACACGAGCATCGACCGTCACATTTGGGTTTGTTTTGTCCCGTTTTCCTGTTGGCTCCCTTCATCTGACCTTTTGGAGACCAAAATCTGCAGCCGCTGTCATTTCAGTATCCGTAGAAGCTGCAGGGGGTTCGGTTGTTTTGTTAGCTGGTCAAACGTGGGAATAATTTATAGCTTGCTCTAACTTAATAATAAACCACACCTTTTTTTGTTTTTTTAAAGGCAGAAATTTTCCACATTAGCTCCTGGTTTAGAAACACATACACACCCACCCTCCGCAACGCAGCGGTTCGTTTTTTGGGAGGGTGGAAATACTTGTCATTGTTCTTTTAATCCTTTCACAAAGAGCATATTCCAAAACAGATGGGATTGCCCATTTTTGTGGCCACCAAGAGGGGTTATAGTTGGAGGTGTAGGTAAGGTTTAAGCCTTTCAGAGCATGGAAATGAAGGGTCCGATTTGCTAACTGCAAATTGAAACCTTGGCAGCCCGATGCACTAGCTGCAAAGCCCCGTTGCTTTAAATCAGCCTTGGTCCATCTCGTGCCCACCAGAAGTTTTGGACTACATCTCCCATCAGCCTGCGCTGACTGGGACTGGTGGGAGTTGTAGCACAAAACATCTGGAAGGTGCCAGCTTGGCAGAGGCCCCTTTAAGTAGCTCTTGTGTACCACTGTGGCTCTTCTGTAGCAGAAATTCCTGGCTGATGTTGTCCATTTAAAGAACAGGAGCGCTGATTTTTCCCCTCAGTGAATGTTTTGCTTTTCTCATGATTGGGACTCCTGAACCCGTGAGAAATAATTTAATTTGAGCCGAAATGTTGCGTAGCAACATAGGGCTCGATTTGTGCTTTCGCTGTGGCTTGCTGGCTCCTGGCGATTCTTATGTTTTCTTAATGTGGATTCTTGAGTTTCTGATGCAGGCGAGAGGGAGAAAACACCGCAGATATGAAGAAATGTGTAAACTTGGATTTGAAATGTGGGGAGGGGTGTATTTGGAAATGAAGAGGGGCTTAGACATCCCTGTTTCCCTGCCCACCTTTAACGTTGACAGTGTTAATTTCAGCGTGGGCTCAGCCCCACGACCTCCTTTGTATCCAACTTCAGCCTTGGAAAATGTGATGATAGCAATAAAAAGAGTGCCTCTGAGCATGTGCTGCGGTTGTCTTTGTATTCCCTCCCTGCCAAGCAACTACAGCCAGTCTTCAAGCATCCAGGTGGAGCATGGCCCAGCTGGAAGAAATTGGGAAGCCTGAGACCCCCCCAGGGGTTGTTGGCAATGCACACGCCACCAGACCTGATCAGGAGCCAGGCTGGCTGGTAGTTGACGTTCACCGATACCTGGAGTTTCTGCAAGGTACCCCATTCCTGTTCTCGAAAAGTTTGGATTGGATATCCCGCTTTATCCCTACCCGAAGGAGTCTCCAAGCGGCTCACATTCTCCTTTCCCTTCCTCCCCCACAACAGACACTCTGTGAGGTGAGTGGGGCTGAGAGACTTCAGAGAAGTGTGACAGGCCCAAGGTCACCCAGCAGCTGCATGTGGAGGAGCGGAGACGCGAACCCGGTTCACCAGATTACGAGTCTACCGCTCTTAACCACTACACCACACTGGCTCTCACTGGTTCTACATCCTGGTGTGCAGATTAAGCCCTGGCCAGAGAACTAAAAAGCAACCTAAGGCAGGTTGCATGTGGGAGACAGAGATGGGAGATTTGGGACTGGGAGAGAGGAACCCACGTGTTGCATCTGGAGTCTTTTGTGCAACTTGCGTCACATTCTTCAAGGAAGACTCAAGGCTGGGCACATTCTTGCGTCAATTCGTGGGATAGACCATGTACTGGGCTCCAAGAGTTGGGTACCAGAGAGAGAGAGAGAGAGATCTGTTTGCTACTTTGGCTGTGGAACTGTAGTTGGAAGGGACCCCAGGGGTCATCTAGTCCAACCCCCTGCAATGCAGGAATCACTACTAAAAGCATCCTGGCCATTTAACCTCTGTATAGGGAGCAGGTGGCACTGTAGTCTAAACCACTGAGTCTCTTGGGCTTGCCGATTAGGTCAGCGGTTTGAATCCCCGTGACGGAGTGAGCTCCCGTTGCTCTGTCCCAGCTCCTGCCAACCTAGCAGTTTGAAAGCACGCCAGTGCAAGTAGATAAATAGGTACCACTCCGGCGGGGAGGTAAATGGCATTTCCGTGTGCTCTGGTTTCCGTCATGGTGTCCCGTTGCGCCAGAAGCGGTTTAGTTCTGCTGGCCACATGACCCAGAAAGCTGGACAAATGCCGGCTCCCTTGGCCTGAAAGCAAGATGAGTGCCGCAACCCCATAGTCGCCTTTGACTGGACTTAACCGTCCAGGGGTCCTTTACCTTTACTTAACATTCTTTTGAAAGCCCTCCCAACAACCCACCACCTTCTGAGATGGATACTTCTGCCCCAGGGAAGTGGCTCAGTGGGTATGGGCTTGGGGGTCTCGCTCCAAAGGAGGAGTCGACAGCTGAGCAGGAGGAGGGTGTGCACTCTGCATGTGAAAGGTGAAACTCTGGTTAAAGAAACATTTCAAGTAGTGGAGCTGGGGAAAGCTGCTTCCTCCTACTGCAGCCTAGACCTCATCGGCCAGCAGAAGGCTAGATTGATCTTGCAGTCTGACTTGATCCAAGATGCAGCTTCGCTTTGTTTCGGCAACACAACCTCAAGAATCTAAAGAAAGGGGGAGAGGCATTACAGGTGAAACTCGAAAAATTAGAATATTGTGGAAAGGTTCATTTCTTTCAGTAATTCAACTTAAAAGGTGAAACTAATATATGAGATAGACTCATGACATGCCAAGCGAGATATGTCAAGCCTTTATTTGTTATAATTGTGATGATTATGGCGTACAGCTGATGAGAACCCCAAATTAACAAATTCAACTTTGGGGTTTTCATCAGCTGTACGCCATAATCATCACAATTATAACAAATAAAGGCTTGACATATCTCGCTTTGCATGTCATGAGTCTATCTCATATATTAAACTCCAGTAGCTAATGAAAACAATTGCTTACATAAATGGACTTTTCCACAATATTCTAATTTTTCGAGTTTCACCTGTATGTAAGACGTTGAGTTGGCCAACACCACCATGCTGCTGTCTCTGGCTGAGTTCTTTGTTGCTTTTGCACAATTGCTTAATCTTGATGTGCTTTCTAAAAAATTAGAATATGTGGTGCTTTCTGTTTTGTTTTTTAAGGGGGAAAAAGAATCCGACACGAGGGTCCAC
Organism: Darevskia nairensis; assembly: GCA_034642065.1. NCBI lineage: Eukaryota > Metazoa > Chordata > Lepidosauria > Squamata > Lacertidae > Darevskia > Darevskia nairensis. Next base: position 124,933 of record JAWWNI010001120.1, on the reverse strand, counting down.
AAAAGGATGTCCATATTCATCTTTTATTCACACAACATGGAGTTGCCTCTACATTTCCATGCTTCTTAATTACAAGAGTTAGTCAGACAACGTTACACAGTAGGTTGCCCCTCTAAATTGCCATGGGAGGCCCCAGGAAACGTCCCGTCTCCATACAGCCATCGCTACAAGGGACCCAACGGCCTCCCTTGCTTGCCCCTTGCCCAGCGCCTGAGGTGATTGTCCGAGGAAAAGTTTGGGGGGGGGTTGGAGGGGAGAGATCAGCTTTGCAAACAAGTGAGAAGGAAGGGAAAGGGTAGCATGGAATCGGTTGCGTCTCTCGACTGTAAGGCCAAACGGGGTTCAAGCAACCTCAGTCCAGTAAGTCAAGCATGTCCTGGTTTTCTGCGTGGGCAAACACGCCCGGCAAATCAAAACGATAAACCCCCCAATAGGGAGAGAGGGGGAAAACCCTTATATCCAACCTCCGTCTGCAATAGTTTCCAGTTTTGCGCCCAGACACTTCATAGAATCGTAAGAGTCTGAAGGGACCCATCTAGCACAACCCCCCTCCAATGTAGGACTCAAGTTTGCAATAAAACCAACTTGGCAAAGGAGACCAGGTCCAAATATCTCTCTCTACCCCAGCACTAGGCTCCTCTCCTTGATTTAGGGGTACTTGGCTTCTCTGCATCGGCATTTCACACTCTCAAGTCTTGCTCTGCCCGTCTCATTGTGGGAGTTAGTGACATAGCCACCCAGAGAGGCGGGGGCAACCCAGTCAGATGGGTGGGGTACAAGTAATAAATTATTAGAAATCATTATGGCATAGTGGGCTGCAGGGAACACCGGCATGTGTTAGGACCCAAGCTGTGCTGAGCCACCGGTGATTTGGCGAGAGTCGAATCCCAGGTGGCAATAAATACTGCGCATGTGGCCAGCTTGCAAGGTCTTTCCCACACCCAGGTGGTTAGACTCCCTTTTGGAACCCCTTTTGGCCGCTCACCTTGTCAGCACAGACAACACCCCATCACCAGGGCATTAAAAGATTTATATGCACCCATCCTTAGAAACCAGACAAGAGTTAGGCCTGCCGTTCAGCATGGATGTATTTTGTTTTGGTTTTAAATCCTACTGTATACTGCAAATATTACAATATCTCACAGGACCAGTGACAGCTTAAGATTATTTAATTATGGCAATGGTTTCTGGTGCTGAAACAACACGGAGACAGTTTACGCTTTTGAAACGTTAAGCTGGTCTCTCCGGGTGAAGGGATGCGACGTGAATGAATCACTTCTGGTAGTGCCACAGGCAGAGAGTGCTCTTTTGTGGAGGGAGGTTTGGACTAAGACCCCACATTTTATAAGGGTGATTAATGAACAGTTTGCCGAGAGAGAGAGAGAGAGAGAGAGAGAGAGAGAGAGAGAGAGAGAGAGAGAGAGAGAGAGAATCCATTTCCTTGTTTGCAGAGAATTCTACTGGTAAAAGACTTGCTAGCACAAGGCAAATCCTACACTCCTTCTCTGCCTATGCTAAGTAGGTCAAACAGAAAGTCTGTGCAGCCCAGAATGAGAGCAGCTGCCAAGGGGAGTCCAGCTGTTTGGGATTAAGGGGGCAAAGCACAGAGCTCATTGCCCAAATCCCCTTCCTCACCAATTCCAGGGTCTTCTCTCTCCCCTTCCTGATCCTACAGAACTATTAGTGGTTAATCCCAGAGATGTTACAAAGAAGTTGAAGCTGATGCTTGTGTCTGTGTTTTGTTGAAGAAGCAAATTAATTTTAGATAATTAACTTGGGTTGCTGCTGGTGGACTGGCCAGTGCGCGGCAGGGCAAGGAACCCGAGACACATTCGGACACTCCTAAGGAGAAAGCAACGCGGTTGCTGAGTGGGTGGAGCTTTGGCTAAAGTGGCATTTGCAAAAAGGCGTCATGAAAATGAGGCAGCCTCCAGAAGAGGTGGGACCCTGCTGAAATCAATTGAAGCTGCAATCCTGTACTAAACCTGACTGCAAGTAAACCTCATTGAGCTCAGTGCAATGGGTATAGGACCTTTGTGCTGTAGCACGGTTCATTTCAGTCTGCTTTTTAAATTTTCCATCACTAGTTTTCTAACTAAATTTGTTTGCATCAGGAATTGGGGCAGATGGCTGATCCCTTTGAAGTTATAGCTGCTACCCTTACGTGACCACTTTATGTCATGTTAAATTTGCATGAAAAAAACACCATCCAACTCAACTACAAGGTGTAGTGGGGGAGAGTGAGGCGTCGTGCTTTTTTTAGTAAACAGAAGGTCTGCACCCAGGGTTCCTTGCAAAACCCCTAGCAACCTGAACAACTGAAAACAGCATCCTGAACAACTGTTTCCTCTGGCAAAGCCTCTTATGGCTCATCCGAAGAGAGTGTTATAGGAATTTTAGGTATTTTATTTATATATATATATTAATTCTTATTATTGTGCCAAGCAAAACAAGGCCTCATGTCTGAAGCACAGTCCTGAAACCATTTGACCCCTGACACAATTTTGACTCCTAGCTGGCCAGGTATCAGATGGCCCAATTGACTTACAAAGGACAGTAGTTAAGTCTGCCTTTGCCTTCCCTGCCAAGGCAGGAAACCTTTTGTTCTCCAGAAATGCTTGTCTGGGAGGGGTCGAGGAGGGATGACCAGGTGTTCCTCTGCAAGGGAGTGAGAAAACCTTTCCATTGTCTCAGAAATAAACTAATCACAATCTCAAAAGGAATGGCCAGACTGCCCAGGAAGGGCAACCAGATAAGACATTATCATATGAAGTGGCAGTCAGGAGGTAAACAACACACTCAGATTTCTGACTGGATACGCCTTTTCTATGATGTAGCTGTGATGTATCTAAGGAGTGGTCCTGGGTTACACCCCTTTTTGTGATGTATGTATGATGTACAAGGGGGGTGGTCTTGAGCCGAAGGGGGGGAATTTCAAAGTCTATATAGGAGCTGGCACACCATTGTTCTGGGTTCTCCTCATCGTACCTGCTACGTGATGGGAAACCTCTGTTGCAACAGATTCAATAAATGGGAAGCTGTGCTTTGCTTTTGATAACTCTGGTGTGGACTCTGTCTGTGGCACGAAGGGAAAAGCTCTAAAATTCCAGCTCTTCCCAGGGAGAAAAATCCGGACTCCCCCTTGGGAAAACCGGACCCAACTTTATGCCTTTCCTAGTAAAATTTTGCTTACAACAAGAGGAAAGAGCCCCACCAGGACGAGACCACAAAATCCAGGATCCTGAATCCCACAGTAGCGCGTCGGAGATGCCTTCAGGAAGCCCTCAAGGAGGACAGGAGCAGAGGAGTCCTCTCCCACTGTTGTTGAAAGGCCTGCTTGGAGCTTCCACCTCCCTGAAACTTCAAACTCACCTGGACCTTCCCTGATGCTTCAGCAAAGCTGAGCAATTGCTCCCACCAGCTGCTGCCCACTTGTTATTTGGGTCTTGTTTGGTTCCAGCTCAACTCTGCCACCTATAGTGCTTCACCCAAGGGCATCCTGCATGGCTTGGAGCTGTTTAGCTAAGACCCCTTAGATACGTGTCCTCTTGAAAACAGACCTGCTTGCAATCCCTAGACTGTCTCCGTGGCGGATGGGTCTCATTTGCCCATCTGTTCCTCCTGTTAAATTCATGGCATGCACTGCATTTCTCCGTTTAGAAATAAAATAAAATTGAGGGGTCCAAGCTATTTATTTACTGTGGTGTCTCTTGAAAGAGCTGGCCAAAAGTATTAAAATGACGCAGACCTGGGTGAATTGCAATGCCAGTTCCCAAGAGGAAAAAGGAGAGAGCAAGCTGAACAGCCTGCCCCCCCCCCTCCCAAATGTCCCAAGCGGTTAGGATTTCAATCAAACTGGAATTTGCAAATGTAAATGGCTCAGGCTACAGCTTTGTCAATGACCGGTAATGGCCCATTAAGGTGTTAAGGCACTTGTTTAGATTAGGTTCTTTGCTCAAGAGGTGTCCAAAACCAAGTCAGGATTCCTGTCTCAATTAACCCCTTCGCTAGTCAAATTTGGACAGTGGTAGGTAGTTGCAATGAGCCTAGGTGCACTCGGTAAGCTGCCCTGACTTTCCTGGAGAGCAGAGAGGGAGGGGGAGTGTTGCTAGCTACTTTCAAAAGACCAGTTTGTGGGTGGGAGCAGTTTGCGCCTGACACCAAGGTGCTAGTCCACAGTGACTCGAAAGGTGAAAAGCAAGACGCACACTGCAGCCGGGTACCCTTGCAGTTTTAAGTGTGGGTGGATTGTCAAAGCGAGGGGTGCGGAACACACAGGCAGAACTACCCACGGAGAGGACAGGGGGGCTCCATAAGAACTGTTGGCCGATTTCCCAGAATGGCAGACCTTCATTCACCAAAATAACTTAATGGAAAATAGGCTTGGAAATTAACTGAAGAAGTGGGGGTCGGATGCAAGGGGAAAGCGGGGTGGGCATGGAGCTGCGGCCCCGCCATTCCAGAAAAGGGAATGAAGGGGGGGCGCCCTGACTCTTCACCAAATTCCACCTTTTTCTCCTGCTGGTTACCTTCCCTCAACCACCTGGCTGTTGCGTTATGCTTTAAAGGACTAGAAAGTTCCTGCAGCTACAGTGAAATGCCAAATGCAGACTGTTAATTAATCTTAATTAGAAAGCTCTCATCACCAGAAAAGGGTGGGTGGGGTGGGGGGAATAAATATATTTTTGGTCAAACTCAAGGAAGCCATTCCACCCCCTCCCCCAAACAGCAATAAAATAAATAGCAAAGATAGAGTTTAGAGCATTTCCCGCCCCGCCCCCCCATACAAATAAAGAGCCCCAGTGATGGGTAATAAGATATATATACACCTCTGGATTAAAACTATGTTGTTAGCAAATTTATAATGGATTTTTTTAACCCTTTAAACCTCTATATAATAAATTCTTACTGGCTGAGCGGAGGGGAGGCAGGAACCCTCTGGCCCTGGAAGATGGTGGCATTGCACAGGCAGAGTTTCTCCTGGGGAACAGACACATCTGCGGCGGTGGGGGGACGGGGGACGGGACACCTAACCTGTGGCCATCCAGTTGTGCCTGAACTTCAACTCCCATCAGGCCCAGTTGCGCAGTGCCAACAGTCAGGGGTGATGGGAGATGCAGTTCTGCAACCCCACATTTAACTCTTCGAGATCCCCTTTCCTCAATCAGTCTGTGGAGTTACAGAGGATTCAGTGCCGTCCCCCAAATCACCGCCCTGCCTGCATCCACACGGGGAGAAGACAACCGCTGTTTTTGGAGGCAGTTTGCTCGCCGCTATCTTCTCGCCAAGGAAGCCCAAGGAAGTTCCTTAGGGCAGTGTTCCCCAACCTTGGGCCTCCAGATGTTTTGGGACTACAACTCCCATCATCCCTCGCTAGCAAGACCAGTGGTCAGGGATGATGGGAATTGTAGTCCCAAAACAGCTGGAGGCCCAAAGTTGGGGAACACTGCCTTAGGGTTCCCCAAATGGAAAAGCCAATGGGTCGGTCTCTTTTGACAACAACAAAAAGGTAAATGCTGCTTCCACGCCCATCCCGACTGCCCTGAGTACCCCAGGGCACTGTTGTGCCACCATAGATGCCATCCCTTCTCTCTCCGAGCTCTGATTCCAGAGTCTCTCTCAGGTTATTGGGGCCAACTCTCCGAGCAAAGAGATGGGTCTACAGCAATGGGTCCCTGGGGGAAGGGTGGGGGTGCTGCGGTCCTAGGGCAGGAGGAGGAGGATACTCCCCGGGTGATTTGGCTGGAAGGATCGTGCTCCCATTTGGGGCAACGCAGGAAATCGATGCAGCGAGCTGCTCTGGCAAGAGACCCCCCATCTCCCCCAACCCCTACTAAAAGTCCCCGCCGACTCTCCTCCCACCTCCAACTTGCAATCCTCAGATATGGCTCCCACTCACTTTTACCTCCAAAGTTTATGTTTCCAGAGGGGAAAAGCACCTTCGACTTCCCCCAGGCTACAGAGGCGCCATTTGCCCCCCCCCCCGCCATTCACGGGCCCTCTCACCGAGGCCTTCTGCAAAAACCCTTTAGGCTTGCGCAACTGCATCATCCTGTGGCGATGAGTTCCACAGACCACAGCACCCCGATGCTGAAACAGACACACGTCTTGCACCCATATTCCGACATGCCAGAACAGGCAAAGAAAGAGGGGAGGAAGCGAAGGAGCTACCGAAGGCAAGGAAGTCTCTTCTGAGACGCTCAGGTGTGTTTTAAGAAGCCGCTCTGTGCGCCCGGGGGTTGGCGGGAGGCCTGGCCGATTCTGTGTTGGATAAAGGCACTTTCTCTAGATCGAAAGCCAAGCAGAGCAGCCGGCACGCAACTCCCGAGCGCGCCTGACCCCTAAGCACGAGAGGAAACCCTCTTGGCAGTGGTTGCTCGGCCGCCCCACTGCAGCCAGGGAGAAGCCTTGCCCAGGAAGCTCGGTTTGAGAATCGGCACGCCAGTTCTCTGGAAGCAACGAGGGGGTTTCCGCAGACGGCGGAGGACCCCCCCTCTGAGTGACGAAGGCCAGTGGTGTGGAAGAAACTTCGCTTCGAAGGACGTACCGGTAAGTGGGAGCACTGGCCTCGGGAGGGGATGGTTCCGCTCTGCACCCCATCTAGTCCAACCCCCTGTGTGTCTGCCCCCTTGTGGGACACAAGATCTCTCACACACACCCGTTTTTGTTATAATAATCCAAGCCTGTTAGGGATGGCCATGGAACCGCTCTGCAGGCAGGGCAAGGGAATGCCAAGAGTCTCCTTACGGCAGCTGTCAGACATACTTCTGACACACACACACACACACACACACACACACACACACACGCACACGCACACACACACACACAAATCCCCAGGGTCTTGGGAGTATATAGCATCCATAAAAGAAAACGTCTGTTCTTGGCAGTGTTAGAGCGGACAGGAGGCCCTTCCACACAGCTCGAGTCAGAGGCGTCCTCAAACACTTCGAGGACACGGGGTCACTTTATCGCCCTGAAAGTTTGGGAGGTGTTATTTTCCTTGCAGAAAACTAGCCTCCATTGGAATAGTATGAGAATAAGACTCCTGCCAGGATGCTACAGCGCGGCTCCAAAAGGGGAGAAATAGTTATGTAGGATAGCAAGCCAAAATATGCCCAGATTCTCAGTGCCGGTAAGTCATTTCCCCAAAAATGGGCTTTTGTTTCTGCCCCTTAGGTGGTAACATTTTGGAAGGGGGGGGAGCAAAGTCCACCCCTCACCCCCAAATGGAAAGAAAGCAGTTTTTAAGCCTCCTTTTGAAACAAGGGTTCCGGGGCTTTCATTAGGAACGGCCATCAGAAAGCAAGGATTTAGGCTAAAGGAGTCTTACGCATGGCATAAACCCAGGGTTCAAAGGGCAACGGGCAGCCTGGCTGGCCCCCAATGTCGACCCGCGTGGAAATGCCTCCCGCACCCCGATTCAATGCTTCTTTAATGCTGAGACGGCTCCCAAAACAGAGGTTTGCAAGCGGCGGAGGGCAAACGCCAGGCCTTCTGCTAGGTGAGGAGCGCAGACGCAGCCTGGGACCCCTGTCCCAACACAACCCACAGGGATGCAACCCAAATTTAACCAGCCGTTCCAGGAGAGGCGGAGAAAGGAGAGCCTGTGGGCCTTGGCCGCCCCACGCAGAAACCGGGTGCAGGCTGCACAGATAGGCGCACCAACACAGCAGAATGTTCCTCAATGGCCAGCTCCGAAATCCCATTGCGGGGGCCTGACAGCATAACCGGCCCATTCTCTGGGGCGCTGGGAGAGAGGGGGCGAGAAAGTGTCGGGGAGACCATGGCTTTGGCCCCTTTTGGCAGTGACTGTGCTGGAACAGGGAAGGGAAACGGGGCGGGAGGACTGCGCCAAAAAGGGCGCCCAGGTCTGCGTGGTTCCGTCCCTCGAGTTCATTCAACCCGGCGGCGCCTTGGGTCGGAGGGGGCCAGCCTGAACTACAACTCCTGCCAGGCCTGTCCAGTACGGGAGACAGCCTGGGAAGATGGGGCCTCCGGTTGACATAGCAGCTGAAGTACCTGTCTTACCTGGAAGCCAACCTCCTTCACCTCAAGAGGGTCTGGACTAATGGGGGTCTGACCTGCGGGCGGGGGGCACCCACCTTGCCCTCTGGGGGCCTCCCCTCTGGTCTCAAAAGGGCCACCTTGGAAATCAGAGGCCCTGGGCTGGACCCAAACACTCCCGCAGCTGCCTTTATGTTCCACGCCACCCCCAACTCCTGTCCTGACCCCTTCCCCGCCCCCCGAAAAGTGCAGGTCGGGGAGGAGGAAGGCAGTCCCCTGCCTCTCCCCGCTCAACCCCACAGTTCACCTGAATTTTGCCAGGTTGCCCATTAATGCAGTCTCTCGAGATCAGAACTATCCTGCGAGGGAGGCCTGGTGTTCCTGGGCTGCTCCGTCTCCAGGCAGGGGGCTGCTGTGGGGCAGTGTGGGTCGTTTTGTCCACAGCAGAAGAAGCAGGGGGATGCCGTGCACAGCAGCGGCTCGCTGGAGAGGCAGGCCGTGTGGGCAAGACCCAGAGCAACCTCTCTCTCTCTCTCTCTTCCCGGGTGCCGACAGAGGACGTTTCCTTTGCTGCGTCAAGAACAGTTCTGGCGGACCGGCTGGCTTTTGGGGTGGAGGTTTGGGGTGGTGGTGGTGGGGCTTTTGACGGGTCGGCGATACGCCCAGTTCTGTCCGGGCTCCGCGGGCACCAGCGCTATAGGACCCCTTCCATGAAGCTCGTGTCCAAGTGCTGGATCAGCACCCGGATAAAGGACATTTCCTTGCGGGTGTTCTCGAAAATGATGCGCGGGTCATCCGACTGGCAGCGCAGGCAGTTGGGGGCCATCACCATGGCCAAGTTGTTGACGTCCATTTTGGTGACCGCCACGTTGGCCGGCTGCACAAACACCTGGCCGGGGGGCGGGAGAAAGGAGAGGCGTTATGGTAGGCAGCCACAAACCCATCCTGTTCGTAAGCGAAGAAAGGTGCCGTGGTGATGAGGGCTGGGTGACACCTGGTCTTCAACATTGCGATATATCACCAGCTAAACATCGTGAAGAAGCCAAACATCCAACGCGTCTTCCGCTTGAGTGCAGGAAGCTCCTGCAACCAACTGGAGGCCGTGCTTCGGTTGTCGAACGTTTCAGAAGCCGAACGGGCTTCTGGAACGGATTACGTATGAGAACCAAGGTTTGACTGTAACAGGATATGGGCTTCAAACCAATTTTGCACGATATATCACCCAGCCTTAATGCACATCATGATTCGCAATATATGGTATCTCCAGGTCAGAAATTATGAAACCGTTATCACGATATGGGCTTCAATCCAGTTTTGGACGACATATTGATATATCGCCCAGCCCTAATTCTGGCCAGTGGCTCTGATGTCTTTAAAAGAGGTTTACTGAGCCATCAGTGGCTACTTATCACAATGGTTGTCTGCTAGGAATGTGCATCAGAAAACCCAGAGCGAAGGAGCTGGAGAGCAACTGGTTGGCAAAGGTTGATCCAACCCAGTGGTTCCCAATCTTTCTTGGGCAACCTCCTCCTCCTTGAGACCATAAACTCGCCCCCAGTGCCCCCTACCGAATCCTATCCTACTCTATCCTATCAAAAGCTTTATTCAGAAAAGCGATTTACACAACCCGCTAAGGAAGATAACACAATCTAATTTGAAAGAGTAACAATTCATTGCGCATTTATCCAAAACCCAATTAAAACTATTCAGTTTAATGAATTCAGCAAAACGGATAAACTTGACGCAATGATATTTGCTTCTCAAATTCTGATAGTCATTTAGTCTTCAGACACTACATTCAGCAACTCTTTCACGGCTCAGCAAACTCACAATGCAATGGATGGGCTTAACGAGGTGATGCCATTTCCCCAACGTAGGGTTTAAAGTCACAGAGCAGGGGTCTTAAATCACCAAGTCTGGCACCCCCTGGGTATTCCCACCACCACCCCTCCCAGGAGGTCAGCCGTGCCCACTTTGGGAACCACTGGTCTAGAAAACCCCCCAAGGTTGGCAGAGGACTCAGGACAAGAGCCTGTGTTCTCAACCAAGGTACCTCTCCGTGAGCCACCCTCTGCCAGGGCCCACGATCCTGTTCTGGGCTGGATCCTCCTTACCTGGAGGAAGCGGATGAGGTAGCAGAGCACCATCTTGTTGATCCTGGGCATGGAGTGGACGACGGCGATCGCAGCCTCGGGGTTCTCGTAGTGGGTGATGCACTGTTCGTAGAAGTCGTGGGGGATCAGTGGCTCTTCCAGCTCTCGATACCAGAGTTTCAGCAAGGAGGCTGCAGGGGAGGGGAATGGGGGGGCGTAGGTCAGGGAAGAAAGAGGCCGAACCACACTGTCAGTTTGCATTTCTTAGTGCAGAAAGTATTGATCTGATGTGTAGAGATCGTTCCTATTCTGCTTCATTCAAGAGGGTTCTGGAAGCTTCTTTGTGTGAAAGAAGCAAGCAGAAGGTTCTTGATGTTTGGGTTATTCCTTCAGAGAAGCTGGCCCTGTTATCTCTTCTTCAAGGTCATGCTGACTATAATAAGAGGCCAGAAGGAGCCTGGGTTTCACTCTTTCCCTTTCTATCTCTTTTCCTTCTGGTGTGGTGTTCTGTATACAGTGTTCAGGTTTAGTCTTATTATAAGTTATTGTAAGTTTGAGTTAAGTCTGCTGCAACTGGATTTCTTATGAACAGTGCCAGTCCTGAATGTATTGGATTTGATACCATTATGCAGTAAAGCTCTGCTGGATGAAATACAATTGCCTCTGGTCTATTTTTTTGGAATCCTGCAACTTGTTTAAGTTGTTACTCTGCTAACTATACGTTGGAATCTGGATCATATTGAGTAGAATTTCAATGACACACACAGGCCCATTTCTGACCAAACTAAGCCTCCTAGAGGACAGTACACATCAGGAAGTTTAGTTGGGTCAGAATAAAGTATACACTTTCAGAGTTAATGCTAAATGCATTACTTCTGGTAAATGAGCCACCACAACCACTAGTGGGTCGTGAAAGTTTGTGTCCCAGGCTTTTTGGACTTGTCTAAACATGGGGCGCGGGTGGCGCTGTGGTCTAAACCACTGAGCCTCTTGGGCTTGCCGATCAGAAGGTCGGCGGTTCGAATCCCCGCGACGGGGTGAGCTCCCGTTGCTCGGTCCCTGCTCCTGCCAACCTAGCAGTTCGAAAGCACGTCAAAGTGCAAGTAGATAAATAGGTACCACTCCGACGGGAAGGTAAACAGCGTTTCCGTGCGCTGCTCTGGTTCGCCAGAAGCGGCTTTGTCATGCTGGCCACATGACCCGGAAGCTGTACGCAGGCTCCCTCGGCCAATAAAGCGAGATGAGCGCCACAACCCCAGAGTCTGACACGACTGGACCTAACGCTCAGGGGTCCCTTTACCTTTACCTTTCAACATGTACCATCTGAAACCAATGGGATGCATTGGTTGCAGATGTGAAATACATTGGCATTATTATCAGCTCTCCTACCCCTCTATTGTGAGATAAATGAGAGGTTGGGGGGACGACCCATGTTTTGTAATGCATGCCCTACTTGATCACCTGCAAAATATTTTCCACTCTCCACAGGCAACAGGTTACTGTTTTAGCTTCCTGGCTGATGAGCCAGAAGAACAGGACGTGCCCCAGGAAAATGACTGGTTGCATTTATATCCCACCCTCTTCCCCAAGCAGATTGAGGGAGTACATGGTTCTCCTCCCCATTTTATCCTCACCACAACCCTGTGAGGTAGGCTAGGCTGAGAGGCAGAGACTGGCCCAAGGCCAACCGGTGAGCTTCATGGCCAAGTGGGGATTTGAACCCTGGTCTCTCGGCTCGGCACCCTAACCACTATGCCATGCCCACTCTTAAAGGCAGAACCGGCCCCCCAAGCCCCTGTCCCATGGCTAGGCTACCCAAGGGCTTTGAGGCTGGAGGGAAGGAGGGTGGGGAGTCCTTCCTCCTCACCAGGGACGTGAGGATCTTCCAAGCCAGTGGGGATTTTCCATTGGTCGACCTGCAGCTTGAGGGCGTTGACCTCATCGATGTCTCCAGGGACTCTGCAGAAGGGAAGAGAGGGACACCCCAGAGAAATAGGAGAGAGCGACTCGCAACGTTAAGAAGTTGATCCTGGGCCACTTCCAGGCACTCAGGGTTCCCTCCTTTCCCCAACAAGCAGAAATGTCTTATAAGAACAGTGGATGATGGACTAGAAGGGTCTTTGGCCTGATCCAGGTCTCTTCTTACGCTCTTATGACTCAAGAGCTGCTTTGCATGTAACGCAAAGCCAAACCATTGTTTAGATTGAATGCAAGAGTGTGAGGATTCCCAGAGCCAAGGTTATGGCCTCATCGCTCCTCTAATAATAATAATAATTTATTATTTGTACCCCGCCCATCTGGCTGGGTCTCCCCAGCCACTCTGGGCGGCCTCCAACAGATATTAAAATACATTAAAATATCACAGGTTAAAAACTTCCCTAAACAGGGCTGCCTTCAGGTATTTTCTGAATGTAGGATAGTTGTTTATCTCTTTGTCCTCTGATGGGAGGGCGTTCCACAGGGCAGGCGCCACTACCCAGAAGGCCCTCTGCCTGGTTCCCTGTAGCTTTGCTTCTCGCAGTGAGGGAACCGCCAGAAGGCCCTCGACACTGGACCTCAGTGTCTGGGTTGAACGGTGGGGGTGGAGACGCTCCTTCGGGTATACAGGACCGAGGCCGTTTAGGGCTTTCAAGGTCAGCGCCAACACTTTGAATTGTGCTCGGAAACGTACTGGGAGCCAGTGTAGATCTCTCAGGACGGTGTTATGTGGTCCCAGCGGCCCCTCCCAGTCACCAGTCTAGCTGCCACATTCTGGATTAATTGCAGTTTCCGGGTCACCTTCAAAGGTAGCCCCACGTAGAGCGCATTGCAGTAGTCCAAGCGGGAGATAACCAGAGTATGCACCACTCTGGCAAGACAGTCTGCGGGCAGGGAGGGTCTCAGCCTGCGTACCAGATGGAGCTGGTAGACAGCCGCCCTGGATACAGAATTGACCTGCGCCTCCATGGACAGCTGTGAGTCCAAAATGATCCCCAGGCTGCACACCTGGTCCTTCAGGGGCACAGTTATCCCATTCAGGACCAGGGAGTCCCCTCTCCCATGTCTCCTGCTGCTGTACTGCTGTGAGCTAAACCATGGGGTTCATCAGAATGCCATATGAACCATGGGTTGCAACAAACCTTGGTTAGAGCCCGTGGTTTATCTGGAGCAAGAGGAATCACAACCCCAGCTTCAGACAGCGTGCTAAGCGAAACCGTGGCTTAGTTAACAGCAGGACAGGAAGAGGAGCAAATTGGCCAAAATCTCCTCTGAGGGAGGTCCATGCGCTCGCGCTAAACCATAGCGTTGCTTTTTTAATCTGTTTCCTTATTTTCAACAACACGGAAACCGTGTAAAGCACATATATAATTAAGTAAAACAAGAGACCGAGATGTAGGTAAGAAATTTCCATCACCTCTCTGAAGCTGCTATTTGCATTTCAGGGCCTGACTCCTGCAGCTCAACTCAACTCTCCTCCTTCCCCGTCTCATGCCACCCCAAGGCTGCTATTTACGTAACAGAGAAAGCGTGCCACATGCCCCCCCTGAGGCTGCTATTTATGTAACCACATCTAGCTTGGTCTAATGTGGATTTTACGGCTTCTGGGCAGAGTTCACGGGACAAAGGTTCTTGCAGACCACCGGGCATGGAGTTTGCCCTGAAATAAATGCTAAAAGAGCCAGTAGACTGGAACCCGGCTCAACCGTTTGCCCCGAGGGTGCTGCCCCAGAGCAAGGTGGGCCTTACCTGAAGATGCCCTCGGTCTGGTCTCCGTTTAAGGCCAGCACCTCCTCCGAAAGCCTCGTCTGCACCCATGGGAGCTGGCGGTCGGGGTACCTCTCCTTCTGCATGTTCATGATCTCTTGCAGGGAGCTGCCGAACATGGAAGGGCTGAAGACGGCGTTCTTGGCGTGCCGGATCTCTTCGATGTTTGGCTTCTTCAGGCCCTGAAAGGGAAGGCGGCCGGTGTGAGCAGAGGCACAAGACCCAGCTCAGAGAGGTGCCCCTGGGCGCTGGAGCGCAGGATACGACCTAATCATGACGCTTCTCTTCTTCTTCTTTTTAAATTTTATTTATACCTTTCAGATATATACATTTCACTTCCCCCTCTTTCTGCAGTTCCTTAAATTTATTTTTAATATCTTCTGCATATCCAAATTAACTTAACATGCTCCTTTATTTCTCATATATATACTCTTGCATGGCTACAGTTTATTACAATAATCCTGCCAGTGTTTTTATCTGTTTACAATTTATCCGCAAATATTCAATAATCCATTTCCATTCTTTGATAAAAAGTTTATTATCTTGATTTCTTATTCTTCAGGTAAGTTTTGCCATTTCTGCATATTCCATAGGTTTCATGACCCCAGAGTCGGTCATGACTGGACCTAACGGTCAGGGGTCCCTTTACCTTTACGCTGTAGGGGGTTGCTGGAGGCTTTGCAGAAGCAGGTCTTGGCGAGAGGCTCAAGGAGGGCAGCCAACGGCCAACCCAGCATTTTCACCCATCCCTTTAAAAAAAAGCTCTTTGAGAATCTGCGACGCACCTGCGATAGCTCACTCAGTAGAGCACGAGAATCTTAATCTTAGGGTCATGGGTTCAAGTTCCATTGAACTCGATGGCCCTTGGGGACACTTCCAACTCTACGGTTCTGCAATCATTCGCTCCCTGAGCACACTCCAAATTGAGGCGTGTGAGAAAAGCCTTCTCTCTGCAGCCATCCAGCCTTTGGCCACAGAGGGGCAGCAGTGCTCTGGCAGGGAAGGAGGAAGAGGGAGCTGGGAAGGCTGGTTCAGAAGAGGCGAAAGGGCCGCTTTGCAGAAGGGCGGGGAGGGGCAGTGTGCGGCTGGAGGAGGGAATAAACAACAAGGGCATCTTTTGCATGGATGCAAAACCTCCAGGGTGACAGAGCGAGGGCACCGCTCTCATGCAGGGAGGGGTGAACACAGTCCACGTGAACAGAAGGGGGCAAGGGCGGAAAGCGAGGTCCAGGAGTGGAAACTGGCTGCTTATAAGGGTCTGTGTGGCAGCAATGGAGGATATAATGTTATTATGTGTTTATATATGCTGTATGCCACCCAGAGTGGCTGGAGAAACCCAGCCAGATGGGTGGGGTATACATAAAATTATTTATTTATTTATTTAAAAAAATAATTTTGTAGAGTTGGAAGGGACCCCAGGTCATCTAGCCCAACCCCCAGCAGTGCAGGAATCATTGCTAAATACCGGTAACTCCTGGCAGGTGCCCCCCCCCAAACTTCTGTTTCAAAACCTCTAAGGAAGGACAGCCATCACCTCCACTGTCAAACGGGTCTCGCAGTCAGAAAGAGTCCTTCTGACTGTTCTTCCTCATTTCACTAGAGCCAGTGTGGTGTAGTGGTTAAGAGTGGTGGACTCATAATCTGGTGAACTGGGTTCGATTCCCTGCTCCTCCACATGCAGCTGCTGGGTGACCTTGGGCTAGTCACACTTCTTTGAAGTCTCTCAGAGTGTTTGTTGTGGGGCAGGAAGGGAAAGGAGAATGTGAGCCGCTTTGTGAGACTCCTTCGGGTAGTGATAAAGAGGGGTATCAAATCCAAACTCTTCTTCTTCTGTTTCAAAACCTCTAAGGAAGGAGAGCCATCACCTCTACTGGCGAACGGCTCTCGCAGTCAGAGTCCTTCTGAATGTTCTTCCTCATTTCACTAGAGTTTACACCACAGGAAGAGAAATTAATCATTCGAAGGAGAGGCTGCCGCTGGTTGGTGCCCTTGGGAGACAGACTGGTAGGTCAGAGCGCAGGGAGGCCGACAGTAGGGGGCGCCAGAGCAAAAGACCGCTGCTGTCTGCTCCTTCCAACTTTGTCTGCTTCGTGCTGCTCAATGTTATGCTCACCGAGGAGGAGGAGGAGGAGGAGGAAGCCAACAGGCAGGGCGACCGCCTGGGTTGATTGGCAGCAGGTGGGTACAGGCTGGGAGCGGACTGTTGGAGGGCCAGTGCCCCACTGGACCCTCATGGACCGGCCTCCACAGGCTGCCCCTCCAGCCCAGGTGCAGGAGAAGACCCCGGCAGCTGCATGAGCGGCTTTCCCGCCGGCACTTCCCCTCCAGGTTAGGAAGGAGGGAAATGTGAGCCTCGCGCCCACACGGACGTGTGGGACGCAAAATGTGTGGCCTGGACCACATCCGTGGAAGAGGGACGTTGTCCTGATGCAAACAGGAATAGCCTTTCTCACCTTCAGGGTTGGGAGGCTTTAGGGAGGGGGTGGTGCCATGACTGCAGATGCTGGCCAAAGACCTAGATCAGTGATGGCTAACCTTGACACCCCAGATGTTTTGGAACTACAACTCCCATCATCCCTAGCTAACAGGACCAGTGGTCAGGGATGATGGGAGTTGTAGTCCCAAAACATCTGGAGTGTCAAGGTTAGCCATCATTGACCTAGATCGATGGTTCCCCCCAAAGAGGGTGGCAACACCCGCCAGGCAGTAGGGATTACCTGGGGGGGGGGCTGCTAAGAGGCAAGGGGGCGGCAGGGGGCGCAAATGACTATTAGATTATGAAAAGCTAGCACTGCCAGTTCATCGATTTTTCAGAATTAAACTAAATAGTACTCATTGGGTTTTGTCCAAATCATTGCCACTGCCCAGAATTTCACTGTGTTATAGCCTTCCTTAGTGGGCCGGGGAAAACGCTCTCCTGAATAATGCTTTTTATAGGGGGGGGGCATTGGGGATGAGCGAGCAAGGCAGGAGAGGGTCCAAACAGGTTTCGGAAGCGCTGAGCGGGGGAGCAGGTGGGGCTGCTCACAAGGAGGACCCCTCCTCCTCCTGCTCTCACACCGCTCCTCTCATGCGCCCACCCAGCCAGGCCCACGTGCCAACATTCGGCTCTAGTTAAAATTTCATCCTCTTCCATTATTGATGGGGAGAGAAAGGCTTCCCTGGCATTTCGAGAGAGCACACGTTGCTGTAACCCTTTGCATGCTGCAGCAGCACCTCTCGGAAAAAACAGCAGAGGAGGTGCCTTGCTTTCAGCTCCACGGGGTGCTAATTCCTGCTGGTCTTGAAATTGCTCTCCCCACCCCCAAACACACACACACACACACACACACACACACACACACACACACACACACCCCAATATGGCACAGCAACTGCCTTCGCCCAAAGCCTCTTGCATCCCCCATGGCCGTGCAAACAACCACGCAGCCGCCACCTTGCCCCTGGAATTTTCCGCATTGCCTGCGTGGGGTGGGTGGGTCGCTATGTCATAGAATCATAGAATCCTAGAGTTGGAAGAGACCCCAAGGGCCACCCAGTCCAACCCCCTGCCAAGCAGGAATTATTAATATTATTATTATTATTAGAATCATAGAATCCTAGAGTTGGAAGAGACCCCAAGGGCCATCCAGCCCAACCCCCTGCCAAGCAGGAAACACCATCTGAGCATTCCTGACAGGTGGCTGTCAAGCCTCTGCTTAAAGACCTCCAAAGAAGGAGACTCCACCACACTCCTTGGCAGCAAATCCCACTGCCTAACAGCTCTTACTGTCAGGAAGTTCTTCCTAATGTTTAGGTGGAATCTTCTTTCTTGTAGTTTGAATGTGAGTTGCCCCCCTCCAGAAGCAGATGCAACTTGTTTCTGTTGCACTTATTTGGGCGGCAAGCTCTGAGGATGCTTGGGATATACAGCGCCATGTTGTCCACGTTAGAAATATCATCAGAGTGATCCTACGAGTTATTTCTGTGACTCAGAAGGGGAGCAGGGGGTTGCAGCCAAAAATTCTGCGATCCAGAATCCTGGATTCTGCGATGTTGTGCCAATTAAGTAAGGCTCAACCACTAGCAAGCTGGCCGGGGCTGATAGGAGCTCTTGTCCAAAACAACGAGGTCAGCAGGGCAGAAAAGGCCGGTCCAAAACCGATGTATCGTCTAGTACAGGCATGTCCAACAGGTACATCGTGATCTACCGGTAGATCACTGGACGTCTGCGGTAGATCACTGGTAGATCATTGGCTCCCCCCAAAGAAGCTGAACAACTGTGGCTCCCCTAAAAAAAAGCTTAACATATTTTTCCTCCTTCTTTAAAAAAAAAGCTCAACAACTTTGACCTTTTACTGTGAGTAGATCTCAGTCTCTTGGGAGTTGGCCACCCCTGGTCTAGTAATAATGACAGAAAAGGTCTGTCCTGCCACTGTATCCGTCTTGTTCATCATGACCCATTTGTGGAGCTATTTGTGGCCTAAAGCACCGTACTAGGACCTTGGTGACCAGGGTTCAAATTCCCATCCTTCAGCCACGAAAATGAGTGATGCCTGGGCCAGCCGCAGTCTCTCTGCCTAAGCTACCTCCCGAGGTTGTTGTGAAGATAACACAGAGACTGGGAAAGAACCATGCTTCGTGGAAGAAAAGGTGGGATGCAAATGCGATAAAATGAAAGTAGATTCCGTGGACGTTCTGACTTCACAGCACTGAATCCGGAACAGGCCCCTACCCAGTTGCCTTTGAGAGCGGCTCCTTCTCCTGGGATGGAACGCACATGCTCCATCTCGCTCTGCTCTTTTCTCCAGATGTCTCCCGAGTCTTTGCAGACCACATTCTCTCCTTCTCTCCCCCCCACCCACACCGTCTTCCCCCACCGGGAAAACAAGAGCCGCAGCCATTTGTCCTAATGAAAGCGGGAGACCAAGTGAGTCATCATCTTCTGCTCTGCCGCTCCTTGCAAGGAGCTTAGCAAACCGGGAGCGCGGAACAGCTGTGGCGAGGAAGGGGCCGGAAGCTCCTCGCAGGCCCTCTTGCGGGCGCCTGTCATCAACCAGCACGCTGTTGTTCAACCTGTTGTTGTTCAACAGGTGCAGTTCGAGAGGCCCGAGAGCTGCAGGTGTGGCTCAGAATGTCTGAGACGTGCAAGAAAAGGTGCGGAGGCCGAGCGGCTCGAACGGACGAGGCGAGAAGGAAATTCCCTGGCGCTGTGCCAATCTGAACTTTCCCAAAACTATTTCCCCCCCCTGTAGATCAAGGCCTGAGTAAAAGCTGGCGTACCTTGATATAAAACAGGGGTCAGCAAACTTTTTCAGCAGGGGGCCGGTCCACTGTCCCTCAGACCTTGTGGGGGGCCGGACCATATTTTGAAAAAAGTATGAACAAATTCCTATGCCCCACAAATAACCCAGAGATGCATTTTAAATAAAAGGACACATTCTACTCATGTAAAAACACACTGACTCCCAGACCGTCCGCGGGCCAGATTTAGAAGGCGATTGGGCCGCATCCGGCCCCCGGGCCTTAGGTTCCGTACCCCTGCCCAAGAGGCTTGGTGATTTGGGGACCCCTGATATAAAATGCATTCACCCCCCACCAGTGAGCTTTCTTGAGCCTTATCCTGAACGTGTCCTGGAAGGCTTCTTGATCTCCTAACACTGGCTCAAAACAGCACTGTATTTAAACCCCAACTTTTCAATGGTTGGTTCGCTCTCAAAGCTCCGCCATGGGCTCCCTTTTCAATCTATGTTCTCAAGGACCAGCCTGACACTCGGCTTTTCTTCAGGACACACAAACCCTTCCCTTTCTTGCTTTCCTTTTAGTATGGGTCAGCGGCAAATGTCACACTCCCCCTCTCTCTTCAGTCTTTTGACAGGGCTAGGACCATCTTAAGCATATCCGGCGCCGTGGTGCAAAGCTCCCTCCGGTGCCGCCCCCCCCGTTTCCCAGAATTTTTTTAGGGTTAGGGTTAGGGTTTTTTAGGCGGGGCTGGAGGAGGCGGGCAGCGGCTGGAGGGCGGCTCCTCCGGCAGGGAAGAGGCGGAGGCTGGACGCAGCGCCTCCTGGCTCAGCTGGCCACTTCGTGCTGCGGTGGCCACAGCAGACGGAGGCTCCGGGCGCAGCACTGCTTTGGCGCAGCATGACGCTGAGCTGATGCTGGCAGGCGCCGCGTCCAGCCTCCGCCTCTTCCCTGGCCTCTATGGGTAAGACGCCCCTGGACAGGGATCCCCCTTTTACCCTTCACATCAAGATATGCTACTGTGGGAGAAGCAGGACCTCTATATTCTGCCACTTTATTTCTTGCAATAAGCCAACCTTCCTTTATTCCTCTTATGGGAGGACTTGGGCTGGAGGTGGCATAAGGTTAAGGGCAAACACATATTCATGACAAATGCATACTAATAAGTCTAGCAAAATCCCCTAACGTGTGTTGGGAAAGGCCTGAGTGCTGGACATGCATGTGGGTTCAGATGTGCACATTGTGACGATGCAAAATTCTTCACTGCAGTTCAACCTGTTTCGGAGTTTTTTAAAACCTGAAAATTCTTAAAAGTCGGGGGGGAAATCTAACCAACTAAGGAAGCAACTTGAAAAAGAAGAATGTCTTAGGGCTGGGCGATATATATCGTCCAAAACTGGTTTGAAGTCCCTACTGTGATACCTGTTTCGTAATATTTTGGCCTGCCAGTGTATTACAAATCATGGTGTGTGTTTCTGTGCAATATGCAAAAAATCACAATGCGGGGAAAACCATGAAGCCAGCCAATGCCTCTCCCTACCTCCATTTCTATTTCAGACATCGTGATATATCGGGATATCGGATGTTTAAAAGGTAAAGGTAAAGGGACCCCTAACAGTTAAGTCCAGTTGTGAATGACTCTGGGGTTGTGGCGCTCATCTCGCTTTACTGGCCGAGGGAGCCGGTGTACAGCTTCCGGGTCATGTGGCCAGCATGACTAAGCCGCTTCTGGCGAACCAGAGCAGCGCACAGAAACGCCGTTTACCTTCCCGCCAGAGCGGTTCCTATTTATCTACTTGCACTTTGACGTGCTTTCAAACTGCTAGGTTGGCAGGATCAGGGACTGAGGAACGGGATCTCACCCCGTCACGGGGATTCGAACCGCCGGCCTTCTGATCGGCAAGCCCAAGAGGCTCTGGGGTTTAACCCACAGCGCAAACCCGCGATGTTTAGCGGGTGATATATCACAATGTTGAAAACCAGATATGGCTCAACCCTTGTGTGTGTGTGTGTGTGTGTGTGTGTGTACAAACACACACATACCCCTGTGTTGAACCCCTGCAGAGGAACATGCGGGGGCAATTGTCCTCTCCACTCCTTAACTTAGGGAGAAATCAAGCACGACGTTCTCTAGAACTACTAACGGGAGCTGTGCAAGAGCACTACCTGTAAGAAGATGAAAAGAGCCTGCTGGATCTAGAACCGCTCCAGAACCGCTCCAGGAAAACAAGGCCAGTCCGGATGTAGCCACACAATGCTGCCCCAGCTCTTCAAGGCTGGGCCAACCTTCCAGTGTCTCCTCCTCACCCGCTGCCCCTGCCTTGCCCTTTAAGCGGCTTCTCTTCTTCCTTGACTCAGGCTTAAAGCTGAAAGGTCAGCGGGGGCAGCTTCCCCATGAAAGGCTCTCTTTGTGGTTCCACCTCTTTGTGGGTCTCTCTCCCCCACAAAGGAGCCTCAGGCTGGCTAGATCTGGGTATTCTCCTGCTATGAAAGGAGCCCTTTCTTAAAATGGCTGGATGCAGGAAGCCAGAATGCCAACGTCTCAGCACTTCCTCCTATTCCTATTCCGGGGGGTGGGGGAAGAACCCTGAAGAAGAGTTTGGATTTGATATCCCGCTTTATCACTCCCCTTCAGGAGTCTCCAAGCGGCTCACGTTCTCCTTTCCCTTCCTCCCCCACAACAAACACTCTGTGAGGTGAGTGGGGCTGAGAGACTTCAGAGAAGTGTGATTAGCCCAAGGTCACCCAGAAGCTGCATGTGGAGGAGAGGAGACGCGAACCCGGTTCCCCAGATTACGAGTCCACCGCTCTTAACCACTACACCACACTGGCTCTCTGCCTGGCCTGACCTTCAAGATGCGATGGGACAGGAGCTCAGGGAGCCCCTTCTCTGTCCTCTCCAAGAGGAGGACAGCGCTACGGATGGCTGCTGGGCACGATGGCTGTGCTCTGCCTTCCCAGTTGGAGGCAGCAATGCTTTGGAATCCCAGTTGCTGGAAACCGCAGGAGAGGAGAGAGTTGCTCTTGTGCTCGGATCCTGCTCGTGGATTTCCCACTAGGGCAGCTGGTCGGCCACTGTGAGAACAGGAGGCTGGACTAGATGGGCCACTGGCCTGATTCAGCAGGCTCGTATTATTATTATTATTATTATTATTATTATTATTATTATTATTATCATCATCATCATCACCACCATCATCATCATCTTCTGAAGAAGTGTGCATGCACACAAAAGCTTATACCCAGAACAAACTTAGTTGGTCTCTAAGGTGCCACTGGACAATTTTTTAATTTATTTCGACTGCGTCAGACCAACACGGCTACCTACCTTAATCTATTATTATTATTATTATTATTATTATTATTATATTTTCTTTCTTTCTTTCTTTCTTTCTTTCTTTCTTTCTTTCTTTCTTTCTTTCTTTCGATAGGATGTTTAGATTAATGTTTTAGTTTGCGGGGGAAATATATTTGATACTAAGCTTCCTATTCTTTTTTATACTCTAATAAAATTTCATAGATCGAGAGATCAAATCCACACCCAAAAACTAGGCAAAAAGGGAGAGGGCGGAGGTACCTTTTTGGCGCCGGTCAATGCTGCTTTCTGGAGCTTGCTGTAACAGTACTTGGCATACGTGCTTATTGCCACCCCTAGAAGAGAGGAGAGAGAAAGGAAGAAAGCAGCAAGTCAGAGCCAGGACAACCCCCAAGGCCCCCCCAAGAAGAAAGAGACCCGGACAGGAGAAACCCCAGCAGCATTTTCAAGAGAAGCCATCAGAGCAGCCTTTTCCAAGCTGGGTCCGCACAACCAGCCCCTCTCAGCCTTCCTTCGAGAAGCTCATTTCCGGCCACGGCTACCCGAGACGGACCCTGGCAGAGCAAGTCCTCCGACGAACCCCTTGCTCCGGCCGTGAGCTCGGCAAGAACCGCGTGCGAGCAACATGCAATGGCGCCCGGACGCCTGGGGGACTCGCTGTCTCCCTTGAAGCCACTTGCCACCCTCCCGTCCCTCCAGCACCGCCACGAAACCCGCCCTGGCAACCGCTCATTTTAAACTTGTCGAGGCCAGCCTTTGCCAATGCTCACGGTCCCATTCTAGGGGTGCGGACACCATACGGTAGCGCAGATCCAGAAATTAATACCAGCTGTTCAGCCTCTGCAAGGCCTCTCCGCTGATGCGAACAATGGGTCACCCCACAGAACAACACTGCAGGTTTTCAAGGCGCTATACGATGTATCTTGGCCCTCCCACCATGGGACAAGGGACTGGGGGTACACAGAACTGCTGGCTGCGACACCCCAAGTTCACACAATAGGGCATTTTAGAGGGGGGTGTCCTTTAAACCCCTAGAGCAGTGGTTCCATAAACTCACCCCAGTGGCCCCCTACCGTAGAGAAATCATTACGAGCAGTTTACATGACCCATTAAGGAAGATAGTGACGCAATGAAATTCAAAACAGTAACAATTAATTGCACATTCATTTGAAATCCAGAGCTCTTTAGTTGAATTAGAAGAAGAGTTTGGATTTGCTATCCCGCTTTATCACTACCTGAAGGAGTCTCCAAGCGGCTCACATTCTCCTTTCCCTTCCTCCCCCACAACAAACACTCTGTGAGGTGAGTGGGGCTGAGAGACTTCAAAGAAGTGTGACTAGCCCAAGGTCACCCAGCAGCTGCATGTGGAGGAGAGGAGACGCGAACCCGGTTCACCAGATTACGAGTCCACTGCTCTTAACCACTACACCACACTGGCTCTCAATTAATTAATTCAACAAAACTTATGAACTTGATCCATTGATCCAGTTTTTCAAAGCCTGATAGTTATTTGCACCTCCAGCACACCCACCCATACCCGGCCTCTTAGTGCCTCTCTAGGTAATACTCCCACCCCAGGGAGCAGTGTCACCCACTTTGGGGGATCACTGATCTAGGCCCTTGGCTGCCATGCGCCATTGGCCCCCCACCTCTGTGAAAGGAAACCATTAGGCCACTGGTTCCCCATTAGCTAAGTACTGCGGATCTCCTGTTTTTCAAAAGCCAAGCCACATGGACCCCCTACTTTTGAAAATTTCGAAATCTCTATGGTGGTGTTTGTTACGTGAATGGTGCCACGGACCCCCTGGGTGGGTTCCACGGACCACCAATTGGCAACCTGTGCATTATGCATCTTGGTTAATCTCTATGGTGGTGTTTGTTACGTGAATGGTGCCACGGACCCCCTGGGTGGGTTCCACGGACCACCAATTGGCAACCTGTGCAATATGCATCTTGGTTAATCTCTATGGTGGTGTTTGTTACGTGAATGGTGCCACGGACCCCCTGGGTGGGTTCCACGGACCACCAATTGGCAACCTGTGCATTATGCATCTTGGTTAATCTTGCCTTCTTTTTTAACAGTAACGTGACTTGTGATTCTGCAACACTGATGGTGTTTGCCCAGCTGAAAGCATCACTGGAAGACTTCCAGCATAGGTGCGAGAAAATTTTCACTAACGTGATTGTAGGGCTCAGCAGGGGACCCATCTGCTCCTGAGATTTTGCATTTACCAAAAGTTTCTCAATTACATTCCAGACTTTCTCTGTTGCTATCCAGTCCGTCCATTGACCGGCCTCCCCTCCAGCTACCCTCTTCAGAGCGTTAAATCCCAGCTACCTGGGAACCAACGCCTCCTCCAACCTTTCATACATTTTGTGTATGAAAATGCAAAGGGATTTCATTTGAAGTGTTAACACTATGGTATTTGACCCCAATTATGATGAAGTAATTTGCTAACAGCTGCCCAATTACTGATCCTGCAAAAGCGGAAATCTATCAAGGCACCTACAGGAGGGAAGTGCTGGAGGCAGCATGCGCCTGAATGACAGTTGCTGTGAATCGCAAGTGTTGTGTGATTGTCATTGTGTGAGTAAGCTGACTGCCCCAATAGTCCAATGAGACGGATTTCCGTTCTTAATGCTAATTTAACCAAAATACAAGCAAGCAACCAGGGAGGGAACCTGCATACTTATTTTTGCTACATATTTCTTGGTGTGTGTGTGGTTTGTTTGTTTTTTTGGTACTACCGGTACCTGCTATGAAAATTCAATAAAACAGTAAGTTTATTGTTGTTGTTTAGTGCAGCGTTTCCCAACCGGTGTGCCGCGGCACAGGAGTGTGCCGCAAGCCACCGGCTCCTGTGCCGCGGGAAGACACCGGCTGCTGTGCTTCCGGGTCGGTCCGGGCTTCCCGCGCCGACCGCCGCCTTCGCGGGGCTGCTGGGCGCTTCGCCCGCTGCCTCTGCCGCCCCGGTCGCGGTCGGGGACGGGCGGGAGGTGCCGGTGCCACCGGGCTCGTTCGGGGCCGGGTGGAGGTGCTGCCGGGGGGCTGGGCGCTGGAGGGGGGGCGGGCGCCTGGCCCGCCGATCTCCCGCTCCATTTTCGCCCGCCTGGGTCCTCCCCCTCCCTCCCGCCAGGGCACGCGGACACCCCGCCCCCCGGGTCGGGGTGCATGTGGTGGTGGTGTGCCGCGAGAATTTTTTCGTGGGGCAGGTGTGCCGTTGCCCCGAGGAGGTTGGAAAACACTGGTTTAGTGGTGTCCGATTCTTTGTGACCCCATGGACCAGAGCACACCAGGCACTCCTGTCTTCCACTGCCTCCCGCAGTTTGGTCAGACTCATGTTGGTAGCTTCGAGAACACTGTCCAACCATCTCGTCCTCTGTCGTCCCCTTCTCCTTGTGCCCTCCAACTTTCCCAACATCGGGGTCTTTTCCAGGGAGTCTTCTCTTCTCCTGAGGTGGCCAAAGTCTTGGAGCCTCAGCTTCAGGATCTGTCCTTCCAGTGAGCACTCAGGGCTGATTTCCTTCAGAATGGAGAGGTTTGATCTTCTTGCTGTCCATGGGACTCTCAAGAGTCTCCTCCAGCACCAGAATTCAAAGTTTATGCCCCTCCACAAAAAAGGCAGTTTTGTGCCTTCACTGCAAAGCGCCAGCTCCTTATCATCCCCAAGAACCTTTGGGAATATTAAGCACATTGGTTGAAGTTCATGGTGGAGAACCCTTAAATAATGCAAGGGGGGGGGCTCTGTATTCTCTGGTACCTGGCTATGCAATCATCGGAAGGGGCTATCCAAATTCTTACAAACCAACAAGGCAATGAGGCCCAGAAGCTGCCTTGGGAATGTCGTTTCCTGGAAGATCACGAACCCAGCATGCAGAAAGCACTGTGGCTAGATTCCCGTGTGGATTTCGGACGGCCAAATCCCGCACGAGAGAAAATCCATCCACAGAGTGACCTTCAAGTCACCCTGGAGGGCTGTGAGCATGTGACCAGAGCTCTGATCTTCCTGAAAGGGTGCCTATTAATAGGCTGGCCGCACAGTCCCCCTGGGACTGGTAATCCAATTAAAGACACAGGCTTGCTCCTGGAGGAGCGTCTTGGGCAGCAGAAAGGCCGTGTGGCGGCAGCAGCAGCTAACAGGCACGGACCCTTTGACTCCCAGAAGTCACGTGGCCAAGTGCGCCGGCCCCGTCTCCTAACCTGCTAGCCACCCTAAACAAGAAACGCAAATCTGTGTTGGACCAAGTCAGGCCAATTCACCCAGTGTGGTGTAGTGGTTAAGAGCGGTGGACTCATAATCTGGGGAACCGGGTTCGCTTCCCCACTCCTCCACATGCAGCTGCTGGGTGACCTTGGGCTAGTCACACTTCTCTGAAGTCTCTCAGAGTGTTTGTTGTGGGGGAGGAAGGGAAAGGAAAACGTGAGCCGCTTTGAGACTCCTTCGGGTAGTGATAAAGCGGGATATCAAATCCAAACTCTTCTTCTTCATCTGACCCACCTATTTGCTATGATATCCCCAGCCGACCTGACGCTCTGCTGAAAGTTTTTGAGCGCAACTCCCATCAGTACCACCTGTAGACCAGGGAAATGGGTCAAGGCTGGGTTCCTGCGAATGCCGCCTGCTCTCTAAGGTCTATGGGGAAGGGGATATTCCCAGCCCTGATAGAGCTGGGAGTTGGGACCCCCCCCCCCCCCGCACACAAAGCAACGTGGTCAGCCACACTGAAATCTCTGGAAGGCAGAGGCTGTTATGCCTCCCTATAATGACAATGTTCGTGAACATGTGAAGCTGCCTTTGGCTGAGTCGGAGCACTGCCTCAACTCACGTTAACTTCTCCTGCTCTCTAAAGCTCTCCAAGGGCCGTGCAGAAAATTGCCATTTTAAGAATGTAAGAGGGGAAATTTACAGCATGTTATTCCTTGAAAATTTACAGCATGTTATTCCTTGGGACGCGGGTGGCGCTGTGGTCTAAACCACTGAGCCTAGGGCTTACCGATCGGAAGGTTGGCAGTTTGAATCCCCGCGACGGGGTGAGCTCCCATTGCTCGATCCCTGCTCCTGCCAACCTAGCAGTTCGAAAGCACGAAGTGCAAGTAGATAAATAGGTACCGCTCCGGCCGGAAGGTAAACGGCATTTCCTTGCGCTGCTCTGGTTCTCCAGAAGCGGCTTAGTCATGCTGGCCACATGACCTGGAAGCTGTACACCGGCTCCCTCGGCCAATAAAGCGAGATGAGCACCGCAACCCCAGAGTCGTCCGCGACTGGACCTAACGGTCAGGGGTCTCTTTACCTTTACTATTCCTTGAAGGAGAACTACCTGAAAATGATTTACAGATTGTATCTAACTCTGAGTAGACTTGCTAAGATGTATAAGACTGAATCAGAAAAGTGCTGGAGATGCAATGAGGTTGAGGGAACGTTCTTTCATATGTGGTGGACTTGTAAAAGGGTAAAAGAGTATTGGGAAACGACACATAATGAATTGAAAAAATGTTTAAAAGCACTTTCCCCCCCAAAAACCAGAGTCCTTTTCGTTGGGGATAACTCAGACGGAAATTCCCAGGTGTCGGGAAAGTTATTTATGTACGCCACTACTGCAGCCCGTGTTTTGTTAGCCTCAAAGTGGAAAACAAGCGAAGTCCCGACTAAAGAAGATTGGCAACTTAAACTGATGGAATATGCGCAGCTTGCGGACCTAACATACAGAATATTCTTCAGAGTATCTGAAGAAGTGTGCATGCACACGAAAGCTCATACCAAGAACAAACTTAGTTGGTCTCTAAGGTGCTACTGGAAGGAATTTTTTTATTTTATACAGAATAAGAGAACAAGAAGAGCATACGTTTAAAGAAGATTGGAAAATGTTTATTGAATATATGGAGGGAAATTATGTTTATTTGAAAACGCTGGCAGCATTAAGATAAATCCAACAGTGTAAATAAGTTTTGATGGATGTATTAATGGAATACTGAATGGTATAGTTTATTTAAAATATGCAGGGATTTATGTTGTGCAAAATGACCCATGGAAAGAGAGGAAGGGAAGTCATTGATAGTTTAAGGTTGTTTAAGTGAATATTTAAACTCAGGAAGGGGTGGGTCCTTTTAAAAACAAAGGGAAGAGCTACCGTGGAAGCTTTGGGGGGTCCAGTTAAGTCCCACCCGGAGGATTAGTCCCCAGGACAGCTCTTCCACCTCAGCAGGGCAGCTGTGCAAAGCGATCTCTGTGGATTTCCTGGGGTGGGCGAAAATGTCTTTCGGGATAGTCAAATCCAATCAGCACAGCACTCGTGTGTCTTTCCCCTACCTCAACAGCGAAGACCATGTTTCTTTCCCTTTAGGATGCAACGAGGAGAGCTGGGAAGGCGAGGGCAGGAAGAGAAAATAGCCAGAGAGGCAAATGTTCACAAAGCAACCACACATCAATTTTCTCATGGGGGCCGAAGGCACAGTTGAGATCTGAAGTGAGATGACAGAGGGCGAGTGAAGCCTTGGGCAAGGCCGGGGCTCTTCATTTCCGCTTCGATCGGCGGCACTGGCATTGCTACAGGTGCCATCGATAGTCCTCTCCTCCATCTCTGTGAAGTTGTCCAATCCTCTTTTAAAGCCATACAAGTTGCTGGCCGACGCTGCGTCCTGGGGGAGGGAGTTCCACAGTTTAACAACACAGCGGCTCAACTGCTCACCGGGGCGGATTATCGCCACTGCCAGTTCTGAAGACTTGCAGCAGCTGACGTATTAGCTACTGAGCTAAGCTTAAAGTGCATTAAGCCCTGCGCACCTTCGGACCAGGATACATAAAGGCAGGTAATTTCGCCCCTTTTAAGGTAAAAGTTAAGGTATCCTGAACCCTGTGCTCTCATCAGGACGTCCGTTCCATGCAGTAGAGCACGGGTAGGCAACCTAAGGCCCGGGGGCCGAATGCGGCCCAATCGCCTTCTCAATCTGGCCCGCAGATGGTCTGGGAATCAACGTGTTTTTACATGAGTAGAATGTTTCCTTTTATTTAAAATGCATCTCTGCGTTATCTGTGGGGCATAGGAATTTGTTCATTTCCCCCAAAAAACTACCGTATTTTTCGCTCCATAACGCGCACTTTTTTCCTCCTAAAAAGGAAGGGGGAAAGTCTGTGTGCGTTATGGAGCGAAGGCACTGGCCGGCAGCGGGATCCCTCAGCTGCCACTGCAGTCGTAAGCAGAGGGATGCCGCTGCCAGCGGAGCCATGGCTCCCGGCAGGGAGGGAGAGGAACGGACACCCCCCCCACCCCTCCGCGCCCGCCAGGACAGCGGGAATAGGGGCGGGCGCGGACAGGTGGGGGGGAAAGGAAAGACATCCCGAAAGCAGCGCTTTCGGGATGTCCGTTCCTCCACCGCCCCTGGAGAGCACAAGAAGGGAGGGAGGGAGATGCTTCCCCCCTCCTTCCTTCCATCCGTCCTTCCTTCCTTCTCTCTCTCTCTTCCCTCCCTCTCTCCCTCCTTCTTTCCCTTTCTCTTCCTCTCTCTCTCTCTCTCTTCCTTCCTTCCCTCTCTCTTCCCTCCCTCCCTCCCAGCCTTTTAGAGGAGGAAAACCAGAAAAAAATATTTTTCTTGTTTTCCTCCTCTAAAAAGGAGGTGCGCGTTATGGTCCAGTGCGCATTATGGAGCACACCACATGGTCTGAGGGACGGTGGACTGGCCCATGGCTGAAAAAGGTTGCTGACCCCTGCAGTAGAGAAAACAGATTCTGTCCATGCCTAGCCCCAGATCTACCATTTTTCTGGAAAAGCAATGCACAAAGCCTGGCCTGAACCACATTAAATTCCTTGGGCGTTTGAAAATTCGGGACAGTTCTTTCTCCAGACATCTTCCCCACAGAAAAACAAATCTGGAGCGCGCCAGGGAGGTCTCCTTGTGAGCAGGGTCGGAAGGGGTCAGCTCCCCCAGTGCCGGCTGTCTTGGCAAAGGCTTGTTTGTTCCGCTTGTCTTCCTCCGCTTCTTGGGATCTCTGGCCGACGCTGACATATCGATGTGTCCAGGGGCTGGGGAAGAGGCAAGATCCAGATCTGCCAGGCTCGGAGAAAGGAAGAGGACAAGGGTCCCTGGTGCTCAGTCTAGCTAGGATCTCCATCAAAGGGCCTTGGGAGCAATGCATGACAACTAACAGCAGCAGGAGCGCAACAGCGATATTTCCAGTGACTTTGGAAAGAAGGAGACACCTAGAATCATAGAATCCTAGAGTTGGAAGAGACCCCAAGGGCCATCCAGTCCAACCCCCTGCCAAGCAGGAAACACCATCCAAGCATTCCTGACAGGTGGCTGTCAAGCCTCTGCTTAAAGACCTCCAAAGAAGGAGACTCCACCACACTCCTTGGCAGCAAATTCCACTGGCGAACAGCTCTTACTGTCAGGAAGTTCTTCCTAATGTTTAGGTGGACTCTAAAAAACCCAAACACAGAATGTATGATTTTGAAAGTACAGGACTTAACGGATTTACCATGCAAAAGACTTTGTTCCCGCATCTGAGAGTGGAAGGAAGAAGCACCGCCAAGGAAATAAAGGAGATTGGCAAAACAAACGAATGAACTATGTTTAGCCTGGAGAAGAGAAGGTTCAGGGGTGATATGATAGCCATGTTCAAATATATAAAAGGATGTCATATAGAGGAGGGAGAAAGGTTGTTTTCTGCTGCTCCAGAGAAGCGGACACGGAGCAATGGATTCAAACTACAAGAAAGAAGATTCCATCAACTCTATGATTCTATGATTCTATGAACTATGCAGGACATATTAGATAAATTGAAACCCTAGAAAGAAAAGGGACATTGCTCTCTCTCCCTCTCTCCCTCTCTCGGGCAATGTTTAAGGCATATTTTGCAAGCTTTGTGTATAGGCTTTTACATTAGTTGAAATTTTAAAGGTCGCTTGTAACAACATGAATAAGGTTTTAAAATTGGATAGTTAAGATTTTATGGACATGCATGAATAAGTATAAAATAATGGAACCAGAAGGGGGCATGGAGGGAAGTCAATTAAGATGTATCATTTAAAATTTTGATTGTGATGTGTTTTTTGGGGTTTTTTGTTATTATAAAATTAATAAATTGTATATATATAAAAAAGAGGGACTTTCTTCCACCTGTCCTGAAAATCTGTACAGCTCGCTTGTGCACGGTAAATGATGGCTTAAGCAAGAGGTGGGGAACCTTTGCTACGCTGAGGGCCGCATTCCCTTGTGGGCAGGCCTCGGAGGGCCACATGCCAGTGTAGTCGAGCAGGGCAAGAGGCGGAACACGGGTTGGACGGAGGCGATTCTCATTCTGCAGTTTCTACAGTGAGCTACACTGGAGTTTTGCAAACACAAACACTTCCCTCTCCATCCAGGCGAACAAGAGGCACCATCGCAGGCAGGTAAAAGCCCACCTGAAGAGGGTGCGGAGTCTGGCAAGGGAGGCCTGTGGCTTGGGGACATAGAATCATAGAATCATAGAGTTGGAAGAGACCCCAAGGGCCATCCAGTCCAACCCCCTGCCAAGCAGGAAACACCATCAAAGCATTCCTGACAGGTGGCTGTCAAGCCTCTGCTTAAAGGCCTCCAAAGAAGGAGACTCCACCACACTCCTTGGGAGCAAATTCCACTGTCAAACAGCTCTTACTGTCAGGAAGTTCTTCCTAATGTTTAGGTGGAATCTTCTTTCTTGTAGTTTGAATCCATTGCTCCGTGTCCGCTTCTCTGGAGCAGCAGAAAACAACCTTTCTCCCTCCTCTATATGACATCCTTTTATATATTTGAACATGGCTATCATATCACCCCTTAACCTTCTCTTCTCCAGGCGAAACATACCCAGCTCCCTAAGCCGTTCCTCATAAGGCATCGTTTCCAGGCCTTTGACCATTTTGGTTGCCCTCCTCTGGACATGTTCCAGCTTGTCAGTATCCTTCTTGAACTGTGGTGCCCAGAACTGGACACAGTATTCCAGGTGGGGTCTGACCAGAGCGGAATACAGTGGTACTATTACTTTCCTTGATCTAGATGCTATTCTCCTATTGATGCAGCCGATGTAGCTTGAGAAGACGTGGCCTGAGGAGAGTCCCAAGGGCCGGGTAGAGAGGTCTGGAGGGCCACACCTGGCCCTGAGGTTCCCCCACCCCAGGTTAGGGCTTAACCCAGTGGTTCCCAGAGTGATTTCCCAAATTGGGAACCCGGGGGAAGGGAAAGACTAAGAGGCAAGAAGGCAGCAGAGCGGCGCTGGAGGCATGAATATCAGACTTTGAGAAGCTCATATCACTAGATCAAGTTCATACATGTTGTCGAATTGATTGCAATAAACATTTGAAGTAGATTTTGAATAAATGTATAATTAATTATTACCGGTGTGGATTTTACTGTGTTTATTATCTTCCTTACTGGGTCATGCAAACTGCTATTCTGAATAATGTTCTTTAGAGGGTAAGGTAAAGGTAAAGGACCCCTGGACGGTTCAGTCCAGTGAAAAGCGACTATGGGGTTGCGGCGCTCATCTTGCTTTCAGGCCCAGGTAGCCGGTGTAGCATGGTGCAACAGGACACCATGAAGAAAACCAGAGCGCACGAAAACGGTGTTTACCTTCCTGCCGCAGCGGTACCTATTTATCTACTTCCGCTGGTGTGCTTTTGAACTGCTAGGTTGGCAGGAGCTGGGACAGAGCAACGGGAGCTCATCCTGTCGCGGGCATTCGAACCGCCAACCTTCTGATCTGCAAGCCCAAGAGCAGGGGTCAGCAACCTTTTTCAGCCGTGGGCCGATCCACCATCCCTCAGACCATGTGGTGCCTGGACTATTTTTTTTGGGGGGGGGAGGTGAACAAATTCCTATGCCCCACAAATAACCCAGAGATGCATTTTAAATAAAAGCATACATTCTACTCATGTAAAAACATGCTGATTCCTGGACCGTTCGAGGGCTGGATTTAAAAGGCGATTGGGCCGCATCCAGCCTACCCCTGCCCAAGAGGCTCGGTGATTTAGACCACAGCGCCTCCCGCTCCCCTCTTTAGAGAGTAGGGGCACTGGGAATGTGTTTATGGAGCCAAGGAGACAGTGTCATGGAAAAGATTTGGGATCCACAGGTTTAAACCATGACCCCTGCCCAGAATGTTATGACTTATGGGGAGGAGGGATGCGCTTGTTGGGGGGCAGGGGGTGGGGCTTATGGGAGCAGGAGAAGGAAACCGACTCAGATCAGATGTTCCTGTGCTCAGGACCTACTTCTGCCTCTGCTTACGCTGCAGCTTTTGGGTCTTTGCCCATGGAACTATTTCTCCGGAATGCCTGCCCACGTGAAAAACGAAGGGTAAGGTTACTGATCTCCAACAGGCTCGCCTTTTTTAAAAAAGAGAAAGAGTGGGAACGTCTCCTGTTCCAAGCTTCCACCCACAGGCGAAACCAGGTCTGGAAACCCAAACAAAAACTCCTTTTCAGCCCTCTTTGATCAAGCCAGAGAGCGGAGAGGTTCTCCTTTCATGGTCTCTGGGGAGCAGGCTGTTATGTTCCTGCGGATGGTGCAACCGATTCCCCGAGAGGTGGTCTCTCTGGGCGGCAAACAGAACGAGGCGGCGGCTGCCATCCTAGGGATGGGCTGCGAACCTGCCAGCAATAGAACCACCCGACTTTTAATGGGCTGAGCTGGAAGCAACAGCAATGCTTCTCCCCCTCCAACTCCAAGGCAATATCTGCTGAATACTGTTGAGGGGGAGAGGTCCAAAAATAGCCAGGGACGACGGCGGGTCACGTTTCTGCCTAACGGTTATGACATCGGAGCGGAAGAGAGGGGAAAACAGGGGAATGAGAATCCTGCTTTCAGCAGACTCCAAGACCCCTGTGCACCCTCTAGGGCTAGACGTAAGAAAAGTTCTGCTGGATCAGGCCAAAGATCCATCTAGTTCAGCGGTTCCCATAGTGGGTGGATAATGCTGACCTAGATGGGACCCCCAAGGACCATCAAGACCAGGGGTCGGCAATCTCCGGCCCTCGGGCCGAATCCGGCCCATGGAGACCGTTTCACCGGCCCACGAGCCGCCCCTGAACCGAGCCGCCCGCTCAGCGAGTCCCCCGTGCACTGTGCTAAACTGGCACAGTGTGGCACGGGGACTCGCCAAGCGGCGCCGGAAATCGTGTCTGTGCATGTCCAGACGCCAAAAATCTGCGCAGGTGTGATTTTCGGCATCTGGGCATGCGCAGAAGCAATTTCTGGCGCCGTGGACATGTGCAAACCATAAAGGTCAACCCTCCCTTATTTTGCGGGAAACTCCCTTATTCCAATGCCATTTCCCACTGCTATCCCGGATTATTGATATCCCTTAAATTTCCTGGATTTCAAAGGAAGCAGCTCCTCTCCTTCCCTGCAGGCCAGGGAGGCTCCTCAGCTGCGTTGCTCGGCTGCCAATAAGGAGTCTGAGACGGACTGGGGGCGGAGCTTGCATGCCTTGTGCAGCCAGACCCTCACGCCCAACCAGACAGACAGCCTGCCTGCCATCTACGCGCTCGCTCTTTCGCTCACCCGTTTGCGCGCAGCCTCTGGAGCGCAGGGTGGCGAGGCTACTTGGTGCCATTGCACCGCCCTCGCGGCATCCCTTATTTTCAAATCCGAAAGTTGACAGCTATGGTGCAGACGCGATTTCTGGAGTTGCGCTGAGCCAGTCCGGCCCACAGATGATTTCCGTGGGAGTGATCCGGCCCATGGCCAGTAAACCTTGCGGACCCCTGATCAAGACCAACCCCCTGGAATGCAGGAATCTCAACTAAAGCATCCGGGACAAGGCAGCTCTCCGTGTTCCGATGGAATGATTTTAGGATTGGTACTCCGGCCCTATAAGGGGCTCTTGGGACAAGCCCCCTTCAGCTGCATCTCTTCGCAGACCATTCGCTTTGGGCTCGGTTAAATGTGAAACGACTGTCACTCCTCTTTGCTCCAACATCCAGCCTCGGTTCTGAACTCTAGGGATCAAGAGGCAGAAAGCAACACCGAGAAAACACCGAGAAAATGCTCCTTACTAGGGCTGCGAAGAAAGGTCATTTTATAAAAAATAAAAAGAAGAATCCCCCCAGGTAGCCTTCGGTCCGCGGCGGCACAACATTCAGCACACGGATATTTTTAAACACAGACTCGGCTCTAAATGAGGTTATGCACACCTGCAAGGAAGATCCAGGTCTCCCCGTTAACCAGCTCCGGTTAATTACAGCACAATCTCCTTCGGTTAATGCGCGCGCTTTAAATAAATTAGGAAGGCTTGTTCAAACAGGTGCAGGGGGGGGGAGAGAGGGGGGGAGAGAGATTAGAGGCCAGGCGACAAGGCTGGAATTCACCGGCTAAGGCTGCTGAATCCTGGTGTTCTCTACGGCAACCGCAGAGTTGGAAGGGGCCCCTAAGGACCATCTAGTCCAACCCCCTGCAGTGCAGGAATCACAGATAAAGCATCTCTGGCAAGTGGCTACCCAGCCTCTGCATAAAAACCTCCAAGGAAGGAGAGTCCACTACCTTCTAAGGGAGGCCGTTCCACCGCCAAATAGCTCTTGCCGTGGTGTGCAGCTGAGCCGCCGCATGACTGAAGTGGGGGAAGCCACACCACATTATGGTAACACAGGGAGCTGCCTATCTAGCTCAGCACTGCCGACTCTGACTGGCAGCAGCTCTCTCCAGGGTTTCAGGCGGGGGGAGGGGTCTTTCCCATTCCTACCTGGAGAGGCCGGGGATTGCAACTGGGGACCTTCCGCATGCAAAGCAGGTGCTCTAACACTGAGCTACGCCCGCACCCTACCACCGCTGCTCAGCTACAGCTCGTTTCTGTGTTATCTACCTGTGGAACTCACCTCCACTGGATGCTCAGACGGATCCCACCCGAGAAAGTTCAAGAGAAACACACACCAACCAACTGATGGATGAGCAGGACTGCTAGCCGTGAGAAGCAGAGAACATCATCTTCCACATTCAGAGGCTGAATCATAGGACTGTAGAGTTGGGAGGGACCCTGAGGATCATCTATCTCAACCCCCCTGCAATGCAGGACTCTGCAGCTACCCCATACGGGGACTGAACCTGCAACTTTGGCGTTATCAGCACCATGTTCTCACCAACTGAGCTATCTAGGACTAGCAGG
The DNA here is from genome assembly GCA_034642065.1 of Darevskia nairensis. Classification (NCBI taxonomy): domain Eukaryota; kingdom Metazoa; phylum Chordata; class Lepidosauria; order Squamata; family Lacertidae; genus Darevskia; species Darevskia nairensis. The sequence continues at coordinate 88,442 of JAWWNI010001120.1, read as the reverse complement.
GGGGTGGATTCCGACATCATCGGCTGCTTTTGAATTTCCCAGGTCTATCCGTAAGCCAGAATGAACCTAGGGAAATTCTGCGAGCAGAATTAGCTCCATCACCAAGCGGTAAGGGAGACGTTCTCTCCTAAAAACCTCGCCTCTGCCATGGATCCATCAGCCGGCTTTAACGTGCCAGGGTCTCTGCTCCCATCCACATTGGACGGATGTCGCCGCTGCACTACCTTACAGGGACGTTGTAAGGATTGCTGGGCTAAAACACGCAAAGCGCTTTGGGCACCAAAGGTCATAGAAACATACAGTCGTACCTCATGTTACGTCCGCTTCAGGCTGCGTGTTTTCGTCTTGCGTCCCGCGGCAACCCGGAAGTACCGGAATGGGTTACTTCCGGGTTTCACCGCTTGCGCATGCGCAGAAGTGCTAAATCGCGCTTCGCGCATGCACAGTAAAACTGTAGAGTTGGAGGGAACCACCCCCCTGGCAAAAAAAGGGGGGTCATCAAGTCTAATGCCCTGCAATGCAGGAATCACAAGCTAAGATACCGTATTTTTCGCTCCATAAGACACGCTTTTTTCCTCCTAAAAAGTAAGGGGAAATGTCTGTGCGTCTTATGGAGCGAATGTGTGGTCCCTGGAGCTGACCTGCCCAGGGGCAAAAGCAGATCGTGCTTTTTTAAAAGAGAGAGAGAAAAGGGGGTGTTGAAAGGAAGCCCACTGAGCAGCTGCTCAGCAAACGATCGGAGAGAGAGAGGGGAGGGGAGAGAGATAAAATGGGGCTTTTCTCCTTTGCAAAAGAAGCTGCAGAAATTTGAGCTGATCCACACAAAAATGGGGCTTTTCTCCTTTGCAAAAGAAGCTGCAGAAATTTGAGCTGATCCTCAAAAATGGGGCTTTTCCCCTCTAAAAACTAGGTGCGTCCTATGGTCAGGTGCGCCTTATAGAGCAAAAAATACAGTAATTGTCATTATCATCATCATCATCATCGGGGATAAAAATATTTCTCGCAGCTGCAACCATTCAAGTCCACAGAACCCGCAGAACATCTGCACAACAGCCACCTGGGTTTTGTGGTCAGATACGGCTGGGTATCCGAGTGCAACACCGCCGTGTCCCATGCAAACAAGCCCTGCCTGGGTGACCCGCCGGAGATGAGCCACAGAGCCAGCGGGCGACCCCTTTCCGGGGTCCCCTCCGCGCCGGCGTGATAAGGACCCACTGCGCCCACCCCAAGCGCCGAGCCTCAAGCGGCAGCCGCCCGACTACGGAGGTCGGACCGAAGTCGGCACCTGTTGGAAAAGAAGCGCGACTGGCAGCGGTTGACCCCCAAGCTCGGCCCGCGGAGCTGCTAAGAGAGAAAGAGAGGGGGGCTCCCAGAAACGCCATCGGTTAGAGAGGGTGTCAGAGGGGAGAAGCGTGAAGGCGATGTTATAAGGGGGGAGGCGAGTGGAGGTGAGGAGGCTGCAGGAGAGAGACCGCGACGGAGCTGGCGTCTACGTCTAAAGGAGAGAGGGAGGTGCTCCAGGAGCACACGCACCCTACCATGGCGTTCCTCCATATAGGGCTTGGGTTTCTTTCTCAATTTGGACGACTTCTTATTGTTCCTTTCCAGCAGTTCTTTAATGTGCTGAGTCACTGGGGAACAAACAGAACGATGAGGACCACGGAATGGAACACAAAGACAGCAAGAGAGAGAGAGAAAGAAAGAGAGGGATTGGGTTTTTTTTTGGGGGGGGTATAGATTTCAAACACAGGAAGAACAAAATAAAGGAAATTAAATTTTAAAAAATGAACAAAAGAGCTCTGCTTTCAATGCCGGCCGGCTCAGGCAGGTCTTTTCCCCCTGCACCTTACCTGGGTGTCACTGGAGAGGAGCTAGAATGCACCAGTGGCACTGAAGAATTGCTGGGATGGAGGGGAACCCAAGGGCCATCTAGTCCAACCCACTGCACAGTGGGTCTGCATTAAGGACCTGCCGAAGGTGTTAAGTGTTTCAGTTTGGCGGGGTAGAAATTAGTGATCTTGATGGGGCGGGAGCCTCACACCCCTAAACTCCTATGTTTTAATCTTGCAAATATATTATTATTATTATTATTATTATTATTATTATTATTATTATTATTATGTTGAATTTATATACCGCCCTATACCCAGAGGTCTCAGGGCGGTTCACAGAACACAATGGAAAAATAAAACCACAAAATATATAATCAAAATAAAAACAACCACCCAATAACCCGATTTGCTATCTCCCAAACCTATTTAGCGCTGCTCTGCCCACTCGCTGCAGGTGCTACCCCTTTCCTGGATTATTCCCATGGATGAGCCCATCCAATCGAGGGCCACACAGTGAAATGAGGATGGTGTCATAATTAACGCAGTAATTGATATTTGACTCCGTAAGGACTGCAAGCGAGAGCAACGGAGAACCAGGAAGATGAGTAACGGTTTGGGACCAGGATGTGTTGCAACCGAAACAAGAACCTTGGCGCGTCTTGCTCAGAGAAGCCATGATCTGTAAGCTGAGGACAAATCTTGGCTGCAGGTTTGCTTGGAGCAAAACAAACCACGGCCCTTGGTTCAGGCGAAATGCTGAGCCAATGATCACGGTGTCAGGGGAAGGATGCTTTTCCAAGCACCTCAGGTGGAAGCGAGATACACGCAGGAATGTAAGAAGAGCCTTCTGGATCAGGCCAGCGGCCCACCCCACCCCAGGTGACCTGTCTCACCCCCTTCCTGACAAAAGGTCACCTTTACTGGAAGACATTGTTTTATCCCAGCAGAATTTCAACCTGTCTGTAGGTCGGTCGTCTCTAGCTACCCGCAACTGCCATCTTAATATTATCTGCCAACTTGTTTTCTTTTTATTCTACCCTATCCTTCGAGCCGAAGGTCAGAGCAGCTTATGAATTGAAGCTTCCAGGGGCATTTCTGTTAAAACTGAAAGGGGCAATAATACGGTTCCTTAAATAAACGAGCACAGCAAACACTTTGGGGTTGCCAGCGCATCGAGAGGTATCTCCGGAGCATTCTGTCATAAGAGAATTGCAACCACTTTGCCATTTTATTCTATTTTTTACTACGCTGGCCAACTGGAGGGGAGTTTCTACCCTTCCAGAAATACCTTTAGTACAGCCTTCCCAATCCTAGGACTCTCCAGATGTCTGGGGCTACAACCTCCCGCCAGCCCCATGGAGTCGTAGCCCCAAACACCTGGAGGCAGAAGGTTCGGGAAGGTTGCCTAGGCGAGTTAAACATGCACACACACCCCAACAGCCACTGGGATTTTAATAGAACACCCCCCACCTCTTTATAACTGTCCTGGCGACATCTAGGATTGCGCTGAAGGTAAATAATACTCTGTTATGGTAGAGATAAAAGGGGAATCCAAGAATCACAGAGCTGGAAGGGACCCCAAGGGTCATCCAGTCCAACCCCCATGCAAGAATCTCAACTAAGGATGGGCACCGCTAGCCCTGAACCCCTATTCTCTCCAGGGCCAGATCCATCCTACTCAGGGGTGGAAGGGGACAGAATGAATGAATCCTTGGGCTGGCACTGTGCAGGAGCTCTTCCAAGTGACACAACCCCAGCGGCAGGGAAAGCATGGCTGGTGCTAACATAAAATGGCACAGGGTGGAGCACAGATACAAATGAACCGAGGACTCGACTGGCATACGTCAGGTGCAGATGGGGCCTGCTCTTCCCCAGTGGTTGGAACAGGGAAGGGTGTTGCTGATCACTACCGGCACTCCTGAACTGTGAGGCTTCCAGAGAGAAAAACCCAGCATGGATCACAACGATGTGCAAGAAACGAGTTTGATGTGCTCACAATGTGGCTCAGGCCGGCGTGGGTGTGTTTGTGTGTGCCTGTTGGTCACCAACAGATGAGTGTTCCCCTTTTGAAACCGTTCCAGTCCCCTGGATAAAGCGAGCGAAGAGCCGTTTCCCCATTATTCACTCTCTGCCCCCAGATTCAAACTTGAGAGAACGGAAAAGACAGAGAATCCCACTGTTAATCCCCACCCCACCCCATTGCACGAGGATGACATGGCTGTGTGCTGGCGGCATTGCGGCCGCTCGACCAATCAGCACTTTTCCTGCTCCGGGCTAATTTGCAAACCAGAGAGGGGGCTGTTGCATGCGTAGCAAATTCTCAGTGGTAATTATCGGCATGGCAACCGGCTTCGAAATCCGGGTCGTGTGTGGGCGGAAGGAAAGAAATAAAGGAGTTGAGCAGTGGAGAAAGAATGGAAGAAATTTAGAGAATATCTTAAAAAGCATTGTAAAATTTAGAAATGAAATAATGTCGAAGAAATAGCAATTTACAGATTGAATCTAGAATGGGTAAATGGGAAAATGAGGTATGAATAGATAAGCCAAGGATATATTTTAAGAATAGAAACATGAGAAATTGTAAGTGATAAGGCTAGATATGATATTGAGGAATTATGATAAAGAAATAAAATTAAAGAATAGTCAATAAGATTAGAACATAGATACAATATTAAACAAGGATAGGAAATTGCTAATGGGAATAAATATAAATACCGTATATACTCGAGTATAAGCCGACCCGAATATAAGCCGAGGCACCCAATTTTACCACAAAAAACCTGGGAAAACTTCATAGGAGCCACTGCCTACCTCACTCGAGTATAAGCCGAGGGCGGCTTTTTCAGCACAAAAAATGTGCTGAAAAACTAGGCTTATACTCGAGTATATAGGGTACATTGGAACGCAGAGGGAAAGACAGGAGGAAGTCAAACCAAAATGTAAAGGAAAGGAGAGGGGAACTTATTAATTGAGTGTGTGTGTATTTGTGTATTTGTAGTAGTGTCTTTTATTTTATGTTATGTCATAATTATTTAATTTTGTGTGTAAAACCCAATAAATATTATTTTAAAAAAGAAAAGAAATAAAGGAGTTGTACTCCTAAGGCCAATCTACTCAACGTGCCCAACAGTTACTGATATCCCACAATAAGCCCTGCCTGCTGCAATGGGTTTGCCACCTTCTTTGCAGATGAAATCAGCCGGAATTGCAGAACCGGCCAGGAAAAATGGGATTTTGCTGGCGGGAATCACTGTCACTTCAGCAATGTCAGAAATGCAAGCCCAACACCTCACTTCCCAGAGGGGCCAAACAGATGCCTCTGGGTGTCCCATAAGCGGGGCAAGGAGACAATGGCCTTCCCCTGTTGTTTGCTCTCCAACAGCTGGCAGCCCGAGGTACACTGCCTCTGAAGCTGGAGGTTCTATTCAATTATCACGCCAAATTACTGCTCTTCTGTTTCCATGTCAAATTTTAAAAACCAGCAAGGTAGGCTGAAACCCTACCCACCTGTGCCCAGTTTCGCCAGAGTGGTGCATGCTCTGGTTATCTCCTGCTTGGGCTACCGCAATGCGCTCCACGTGGGGCTACCTTTGAAGGTGACCCGGAAACTACAACTAATCCAGAATGCGGCAGCTAGACTGCTGACTGGGAGCGGCCGAGACCACATAACACCGGTCTTGAAAGACCTACATTGGCTCCCAGTATGTTTTCGAGCACAATTTAAAGTGCTGGTGCTGACCTTTAAAGCCCTAAACTGACTCAGCCCAGTATACCCGAAGGGGCGTCTCCATCCCCATCGTTCTGCCCGGACACTGAGGTCCAGCGCCGAGGGCCTTCTGGCGGTTCCCTCCCTGCAAGAAGCCAAGTTACAGGGAACCAGGCAGAGGGCCTTCTCGGTAGTGGCACCCGCCCTGTGGAATGCCCTCCTACCAGATGTCAAAGAGAAAAACAACTACCAGACTTTTAGAAGACATCTGAAGGCAGCCCTGTTTAGGGAAGCCTTTAATTTTTAATAGACTATTGTATTTTAATATTTTGTTGGAAGCCGCCCAGAGTGGCTGGGGAAACCCAGCCAGATGGGCGGGGTATAAATAAATATATTATTATTATTATTATTATTATTATTATTATTATTATTATCCAAGGGTCATCTAGTTCAACCCCCTGCAATGCAGGAATCTCAGCTGAAGAATCCCTGACAGATGGCCATCCAACCTCTGACAGCCACCAGTTGCTCTGATGGTCAGCTGAAATCACTTCTCCCTTGCCACACTGCTTTTAGCTCAAAGGGCTTTTCGTGTACAGTCCAGACTGATGGCAGCTCTGCAGCCCTGATGCTTCACAGACCAGCCTTGCGAACCAAGATTCCTTCCAACTGGCCAGGCCAATAATTGCATTTCTAGACCTCCTGCATGCAAAGCGGGGGTTCCAGGACTGAGCTATGCTGCTTCCCCCACTGCCGTTTCTTCCTGCGTTTTTACAAAGCCCACCTCCTGCAAGACAATGAGGACTAGGGACTTGCTGTCCACAAGTAGAGCCGAAGGCAGCAGCTTAAAAGAAAGCAAGTTCCGAGCTGGACTTGCTTCCTGCACGTTGAACTGCAGAAAGGGGCTGTGTGGAGGTCATGCATCCTGCTCGGTCCAAAGGAGACTGACTCCAAGGGATACATGGCAAAAGGCAAGGGAGCAATGCAAGTCTCCATCTCGTTAATGAAATCATTTCCCTCCTGCTGCTCATCAGGCGGAGAACATTAGCCGAGGGAGGGCCTTCGGTGGGGAGCCGGGATGCGGTTTGCTGCTTAATGATTTAGAATAACAGCCGTGTGTTAACAGAGCCTAGGATAGCCAATTACCAGCTTCAACTGCAGAGCCCTATTGCAAAAGGGGGGGGGGCGCTCGCTGATGATTCAAGGACTGCCATATTGCAGCTGACATTTATAGGGAAATGACGCGGTTTAGCAGGATGAGAGCAAAATGCAACTTCGCAGAAGAGGCAGCAGCTGACGTTTCCAAGAGAAGGTAGCGGGGGGGGGGGGAGAGAGAGAGAGAGAGAGAGAGAGAGAGAGAGAGAGAGAGAGAGAGAGAGAGAGAGAGACCTACCCTCCTTGGTCTTCACTTGTGACTTAAAGGTAAAGGGACCCCTGACCGTTAGGTCCAGTTGTGTCCGACTCTGGGGTTGCGGCGCTCATCTCGCTTTATTGGCCAAGATCCGGCGTACAGCTTCCGGGTCATGTGGCCAGCATGACTAAGCCGCTTCTGGTGAACCAGAGCAGCGCATGGAAACGCCGTTTACCTTCCCGCCAGAGTGGTACCTATTTATCTACTTGCACTCTGACGTGCTTTCGAACTGCTAGGTGGGCAGGAGCTGGGACCGAGCAACGGGAGCTCACCCCGTCGCGGGGATTCGAACCGCCGACCTTCTGATCGGCAAGCCCTAGGCTCCATGGTTTAACCCACAGTGCCACCCTCACTTTTGACTTAGGGGCTCCCAAATGCCCACTCAGGGGCAGTGATGTCATTTCTTCAGATTCCAACCAAACCTTAAATCTAACAGGACAAAACCCACCCGGAAACCCCCCAGCACAAGGGCACCATCAAAATTCAACAGTGCTCTGCTTGTTTTTCATTGTGAAGTTTGCTAATGTTGCTAATATTCTTTGGCGGATTATGAGTGCTGTACCGCTTTGTGAAATTTCATAATACGACTTTTCTTGCAGTTGTGCTGCTCGGCCTATTTTTTGTCTTTAACAGTGTTTTATAGAAGGCGGCTGTTTTACAGGAACGAAGCAACTATTCCGGCCCTTACCCTTTCGGGTTATTTTATTGGTCAATAATAAAGAAAGGAAAAATAACCCCATGCTTTGTGTGTTCTCCGTGTGCATGCAATGTCTAGCTCAGAGCCACCAAACTCGTTTCGTGCCGGATCTCGCGCTGGATTTTGCTGCTCCCATTTGGATTTCATGAATATACAAAGACATACGTGGAATAGAAGCTAGCAAATATTTGGACTTTATGAATGAACTGATCTATTGGGACTTCTGCTTACTTTGTTGAACTTCAAATGTTGATCATGTACAAGAAAAATATTTGATATTCTGAAAAATATAGAAGAGCATTATTCATGTGAATGCACAGGTGGTTACGTTTTGTTTTTTTGTTAAGCCTCAGAACCGGGCAGCCAACGTTTCCTAACCCCCTGAGCTGCCCGCTTTGGGTGGTGCTGACCAGACGTCCCCTTCCCCTTCCTCGCTGCCTTACCTTTCGTGTCGTTCACCGGATCCATGTGCCTGTAGATGTACCCTTCTAGGTAGGAGTGGAACTTGGGCGTGGGAGGGAAGAAAGCCAGGCAGATGGACATGAGCTCCCAGCCCCGCGCGAGGCTCTCGTAGCGGAAGTTCTCGGTGGTCTGCCGGCACAGCTGGATGTAGAGTTCGTCCCGGAGGCCCTGCATGCTCCAGCCCTTGGTGGCGATCTCCAGGGCCACGTTGAGCTGGTCCGCCTTGGCCCTCCGGTCGCCCATGTACATCTGGATGAGCTTGAAGATCTCGCAGGCTTCCTTCTTGACGTTGCGGTCGGTGGTCATGATCATGGGCTTCTTGATGGACTCGCTGCTCCAGGCCAGCATGTTGGCGATGGAGACCTTGCGGCGGAAGAGGCCCTGCGTGTGCTTGTTGAAGTGCTTGGAGGCCCAGTTCTCGATGTCCGTCTCCGAGGAAGGCTTGCGCAGGTTGAAGGTGGGGAAGACACAGCTGGTGCTAGGCATCATGTTCCGGTTCTGGCGGCTGCTCTCAAACTGCGCACAGGCGCCCAGGTCCTCCGACTGGAAGGGGGACAGAGAGACAAGGCAAAGAGTGACGAGGCGGGCAGGGACACCTGCCTCTATAGTCCAGGGTGGATTAAAAAAAAAAAATCAATGATTTTTTTAAAAATAAAAAAACCGGGTTATTTATTTATTTATTTAAATCGGATTTTTTTAATTTGGATTTTTAAAATAAAATGCTTTTGAAGGAAAGTATCTTTCTAAAATGGGACGCGGGTGGCGCTGTGGGTTAAACCACAAAGCCTAGGGCTTGTCGATCAGAAGGTCGGCGGTTCGAATCCCCGCGACGGGGTGAGCTCCCGTTGCTCGGTCCCTGCTCCTGCCAACCTAGCAGTTCGAAAGCACATCAAAGTGCAAGTAGATAAATAGGTACCACTGTGGTGGGAAGGTAAACGGCGTTTCCGTGCGCTGCTCTGGTTTCACCAGAAGCGGCTTAGTCCTGCTGGCCACATGACCCGGAAGCTGTAAAGCGCCAGTAAAGCGAGATGAGCGCCGCAACCCCAGAGTCGGACACGACTGGACCTAATGGTCAGGAGTCCCTTTACTTTACCTTTATCTTTCTAAAGATACTTTTCTATTTTAAGTTGCAGTATAGTCCAAAGGCTATTCATCGGGAAGTAAGGATTTGAGTTTTTCATGTGTGGCAAAACTCAGTGTTGTTTTTTTTAATTGTTTAACCATAACAGTTAACAAATATGGATACATATGCTATAATGTTATTGCTATAGTTAAATAAATTGTTTAAATTGTTATTAAGGAAATTATTACTGTATATTTCTCCTTCCAATAAAGTACAGCAGAAAAGTTGCCCATTAAACCTCACAAAAAGTTCATAATTATCTGTCTATGTATTTCTAATAGTATAACCAAATCAGTGATTTTTGGCATAACTGAAAAATCATTATACCAAAAATGAAACCTTCATCTGGTTGTAAATATTAAGATTATACCAGCAAGAATGAGTCTTTCTGTAAAATTATGATTTAAATCAAGTCTTACTGACTAGTGATTTAAATTATGATTTAAATTAAATCAAATCCACCCTGCGGGATGCCAGTCAATTGCAGAGCTGGAAGGGGCCCACCAAGGGTCATCTAGCCCAACCCCCTGTATTGCATGTAGGAGGATCCCTCCCCTCCCGTGAGATTGCCCCCAATATACACCCACTGGACTGCTTTGATCAGTAGAGCTGCCACTCTGCAGGCGCAACATAATATTCGTTCTGCATTTGTAATAATTCAATCTCTTAGTGTGGCAGCACCTACACTTTGGAACTCTCTGCCGATTGATACCGGTAATAGTAAGAGCTGTTCCCACAGTGGAACATTCTCCCACAAGAGGTGGTGGACTCTCCTTCCTCAGAGGTTTTTAAGCAGAGGTTGGATGGCCATCTGTCATGGATGCTTTGGCTGAGATTCCTGCATTGCCGGGGGTTGGACTAGATGACCCATGGGGTCCCTTCCAACTCTACAATTCTATGATATCACTATGTTCTTTCTGGTGCCTGCTAAAAATGGTTTTGTTCATAAAGGCCTCCCCAGATGTTAAGAAAGCTGTTGCGAGTTTTAATCTGTTTTTAGTCTGTTTTTAGCATTTTCCTTTTGGGTGACTTGATTGTTTTATCTTTTCCACAAACCACTTTGAGGTTGTTGCCCTTGTTTACCGCCGAGTGGCATATAAATTTTATGAAATGAAGTAAATAAATAAATAAATAACCAGCACCCATCCTTCAGCCCAGAAACTAAGGTCCAGCTCCGAGGGCCTCCTGGTGGTTCCCTCGCTGCGAGAAGCCAAGTTACAGGGAACCAGGCAGAGGGCCTTCTCGGTAGTGGCACCCGCCCTGTGGAACGCCCTCCCACCAGATGTCAAGGAAATAAACAACTCTCTGACTTTTATAATAAGACATCTGAGGGCAGCCCTGTTTAGGGAAGTTTTTAATGTTTGATGTTTTATTGTGTTTTTGATATTCTGTCGGGAGCCGCCCAGAGTGGCTGGGGAAACCCGGCCAGATGGGTGGGGTATAAATAATAATAATAATAATAATAATAATTATTATTATTATTATTATTATTATTATTATTATTATTTATCTGCCCCGGAGCTGAAACCCTCCCAACTTCCCACCCCTCTTGGCCAGTTACAAACAGCATCTAGGGCCTCTTTTGCAGAATTGTCCCACCAATGACGTCACTTTCCCACAAATTTGGCCGACATTGGAATCATCTCCCCCTCTACTTATTAACCATATTTCGTGGTCCACACCCATAGTTAGAGCTGGTTAATTGATCCCCAGTACAGAAGTGAGAGCTGGACCATAAAGAAGGCTGATCGCCGAAGAATCGATGCTTTTGAATTCTGGTGCTGGAGGAGACTCTTGAGAGTCCCATGGACTGCAAGAAGATCAAACCTATCCATTCTTAAAGAAATCAGCCCTGAGTGCTCACTAGAAGGACAGATCCTGAAGTTGAGGCTCCAGTACTTTGGCCACCTCATGAGAAGAGAAGACTCCCTAGAAAAGACCCTGATGTTGGGAAAGATTGAGGGCACAAGGAGAAGGGGACGACAGAGGATGAGATGGTTGGACAGTGTTCTCGAAGCTACTAACATGAGTTTGGCCAAACTGCGAGAGGCAGTGAAGGATAGGCGTGCCTGGCATGCTCTGGTCCATGAGGTAACGAAGAATCGGACACGACTGAACAATAACAACAATTGATAGCACCTGGGAAGAAAGAGTACAGGTTTGGGGACAGATGCCTGCCTAAGATCCCCCCCTCCCCGCCCAGGGAAACTGAGGCTGAACCTTTCTGCCTGCCGCCAAGTGTGTACGACACCCCCGAGGAAAAGCCTAAATACCTTCTATAGGACTTCCCTGCCATTCTGCTCCACTAACATTCATTTTTCAGCCAGGATGGAGAGAGTTAAACACTTCCACCACCCCACCACCGCGCCTTGATTGCAATTCTGAAACGAAAAGATAACCTCAGCGAACAAGATGCTCATTTCTCCAATGAGGCTTTCTGAACAATGGCAGCTGCCATGGAGATATTCCTTGCAACGGCTCACAGGTGGCAGAGCAAACCGTGGCGTTTTGCAGCGGCTCGGCTCCTCTGTGAATTCGTTTAGGCCAGGCTTCGCTTCTGCCGGCTTCTGCCAACCTGGCAAAACCTCCAGATGTTTTGGGGCCCCTGTGTGTCGTCATCCAAAACATCTGGAGGGCCTAAATAAACTCTCCCCTTCCCTAGATCACCGGAAACTCGACTAAAGGTGAGCTCCTCTGTAGGAGACAAGAATCTCTCGCTGGGTCACGGACTGCGCCACTAAGACACATGTGCATATTGTTATATTATCATTGCAATCAAATACTTGCCAGGGGTATTTTTAATTACCCAGATTTGAAGGGTTTTGTGGCTTTTAAAGTCGCCATCTAAGCTCCCGCTTAGGCCCCAAAGAATCTGGGGAGGGGGCAGGCCCTTGCAGAGCCAGGCAGAGGCCAGGGCCAGGTAGATAATGTGGCCCTTTTTTTTTTTTACCCTGGGGATCTCCGATAATGTAATTTTTTTTATAATGTATTATCATTTTAAATACATTTCACAATAAATACATTATTTATTTTAAAATGAATTATACAATTTTTAATAGTTCAAAAATGTATTTAAAAATCTATTTTTAAGTAGACAACTTTGACTATTATTTATTATCTTCTTATTCTACTCTTAAAAAAGATGTATGCTTGTGAGAAAGCCACTATTGCTCGTAAGCCACTATTTCTTTAAAAAACATGGTTTCCACCAAATTTTATCCTCATTGAGCTATATGTACTCCTCGGGTGTAAGCAATATTCCTATTAGCAGGTTGAAACGCACAACCCTCCTGCCCTTCACGTTTTCTGGGATCCCCCCCCCCTGGTTTTTTACATTCACCTCAGGTGAGCGATTGTGAATATGCTGACTGAGGCCCCCTTTGGAATCGGAGGCCCGGGCCAAGTGGCCCATATGGCCCACCCTCTGTCTGGGGCTGGGAGGGGGGGGAGGTAACAAGCCATTTTCAAACACCGGGATGCCTCCGAGAGCTTGGAGCAAAGACACACAGACATACCCACCCCTAAATCTGAGAAGAGCCTTGGGCTCCCACGCAAGGGAGGAAAGAGACCAGGGATCGGCTTGTAATAAATCACACACATCTAAGCATGCGCTGGGATCGGCCTGGAGCGCCATAAATAGCTGTGCAAAAAAGCTGACCGGTGGGTGGTGAGCTGAGAAGCCCAAACTCCATGGAGAGCGAGGAGAAGGAAGAGGGAAGCAGAGAACAGAGGCCCTGCCAGGGGGGGGGAGACACCCCTTAACTTTATCAAATTTATACTCTGCTCGATTGTCAAGACACCTCAAAAAAAAAAAAAAAGAAGAAGAAAGAAAGAGCAATGAAATCATCACTAAGAAAAATAGATTTAAGACATATGGAAAGTTAAAATAGCAACAGACCAAGAAAAAATCAGAAGTCACGCCAGCTTTCTGGGTAGGCTTTGCTTGTCCACGTCAGGCTGTTTTTAGCAGGCACTGAAAAGAGTAGTCGTACCTTGGAAGTCGAATGGAACAGTGCCGGAAGTCCGTTCGACTTACAAAACGTTCGGAAACCAAAGCACGGCATCTGATTGGCTGCAGGAAATTCCTGCAGCCAATCGGAAGCCCCGCAAAACGTTCAACTTCCAAAAGAATGTTCAAAAACTGGAATACTCACTTCTGGGTTTCGATCGTTTGGGAGCCAAGGCGCTTGAGATCCAAGGTACGACTATGCAGGGAAGGTGCCTGACTGGTATCAATCGGCAGGGAGTTCCAAAGCACAGATGCTGCCGCGCTAAAAGATCGAATTCTTACAAACGTGGAACGACTGTTATGCAACACCCACAACGGTGTCAGTTCTGTCCATCGATCTTGCAGGTAAACTGGTCTCAAGTTGAAACAAAATAAAAAAATTCCTTCCAGTAGCACCTTAGAGACCAACTAAGTTTGTTATTGGTATAAGCATGCATGCACACGAAAGCTCAAACCAATAATAATAATAATAATAATAATAATAATAATAATAATAATAATAATAAATTTTATTTATACCCCGCCCTCCCCAGCCAGAACCGAGCTCAGGGCGGCTAACATCAACAAAAATTACAGTAGAATATAAAAACCATTAATTAAAATACAAGTTAAAAGCCAGTTTAAAATGCCGATTCATTTAGCGCCCATAAACAAAACCAAGGGGAGGAAACCATCAAACTGAGTCCAACCCGAAGGCCAGGTGGAACAGTTCTGTCTTGCAGGCCCTGCGGAAAGATGTCAAATCCCGCAGGGCCCTGGTCTCTTGCGCCAGAGTGTTCCACCAGGTTGGAGCCAGAACTGAAAAAGCCCTGGCCCTGGTTGACACCAGTCTGACAGCCTTGTGGCTCGGGACCTCCAGTAAGTTATTATTTGTGGACCTTAAGGTCCTTTGCGGGGCATAATGGGAGAGGCGGTCCTGTAGGTACGTGGGTCCTAGGCCGCATAACAAACTTAAAGATAAAGGGACCCCTGACCATTAGGTCCAGTCGCAGACAACTCTGGGGTTACGGCACTCATCTCGCTTTAGTGGCAGGGGGAGCCGGCGTACAGCTTCCGGGTCATGTGGCCAGCATGACTAAGCTGCTTCTGGCAAACCAGAGCAGCACACGGAAACACTGTTTACCTTCCCGCTGGAGCGGTCCCTATTTATCTGCTTGCACTTTGACGTGCTTTCGAACTGCTAGGTTGGCAGGAGCTGGGGCAGAGCTCACCCCGTCGCGGGGATTCGAACCGCCGACCTTCTGATCGGCAAGCCCTAGGCTCTGTGGTTTAGACCACAGCGCCACCCGAGTCCTCAATAACAAACTTAGTTGGTCTCTAAGGTGCTACTGGAAGGAATTTTTAAATTTTGTTTCGACTATGGCAGACCAACACGGCTATCTACCTGTAACTGGTCTCAAGTTGTTAAGGGCTTCAAATGCTAATAGTAACACCTTCGACTTGGCCCCGTAAGTAATTGGCAACCAGGGCAGATCTCTGTTCTATGCCCAAGGCCTCACTCCTGTCCACAGCTGTCAACTTTCGGATTTGAAAATAAGGGATTTTTCCCAAACTTTCAGATTTGAAAATAAGGGATGCTGCGAGGGCGGTACAATGGCACCAAGTAGCCTCGCCACCCTGCGCTCCAGAGGCTGCGCGCGAACGGGTGAGCCAAAGAGCGAGCGCATAGACGGCAGGCAGGCTGTCTGTCTGTTGGGCGTGTGGGTCTGGCTGCACAAGGCATGCAAGCTCCGCCCCCAGTTGGTCTCAGACTCCTTATTGGCAGCCGAGCAACGCAGCCGAGAAGCCTCCCTGGCCGGCAGGAAGGGAGAGGAGCTGCTTCCTTTGAAATCCAGGAAATTTAAGGGATATCAACAATCCGGGATAGCATTGGAATAAGGGAGTTTCCCGCAAAAAAAAGGGAGGGTTGACAGCTATGCTCCTGTCAGCCCTTGCGCTGCAGCTTCCAGGTGAAGCACAAGGGAAGCCCCACAAAGAGCACACTGCAGCAATCTAGACATGAAGGAACAAATGCACGGACCCCTTGGGTGGAAGGGCTTCAGAGAGCTTCCCAAGAGCCATGGGCCGGGGAGGAAGCAGAGGGGCATTGGGGTGAAGGTCCCCCAGGACACCTTGGGCAAAAAGGGCAGGGGCTCTTATGGCTCCCACAAGGAAATTGGAAATGGCAGGTGTTCCTTGGAAGCTGCCTGGATATATGGGCAAGGAGAAAAGCAAGACCGTGGGGTCATCAGCCGCTCAGCTCTGGCTCACTGTATCTGCCATGGCTCTCACAGAATCTGAAGGGACCCTCAAGGCTCATCTAGCCCAACCCCCTGCAATGCAGGAATCACAATTGTCTTCCTTTCTCCCTGCCCCCCAATCAGCCAAGAACGCTCTCTTGAACGTACCATCCATTCATTGACTTTGATCGGCCATCTGGCATGCAGGTAGATGGGGTTGATCTCATGCCCTGACGGCAGTGGGTCTGGCTGTTAAGCGGCAGGGGGCTGGGCTAGATGACACTTGGGACCCCCTTCTAACTCTATGATTCTTTTATTCTGCCGGTGGCTGCTGAATGCTGATGGCGCGCCCTTCCTCTAGTAGCCCTAGGAACACGGGAAGCTGCCTTACCCCAGATCAGAGAATCGGTCCGCCTATCCCAATGCTGCCTGCTCTGACCGGCAGCAGCTCTTACGAGACCTGAGCCAAAGTGAATCTGTCAAATGACTTCCTCCCAGGTCCCTTCAATTGGAGGTGGCAAGAACAGAACCTGGGACATTTATGCATGCAAAACACCGAGATGGCTACGGATCCTGCCCCCTTATCCCTTGAAGTCTGAGCCAAGGAAGGAAGCTTCCCTGCCTGGGATGACATTTGACAGCCCATGTTAAACAGGGCTAGAGGGGGGCAGGTTGAGGGGAGGGGGGCTTCAAACCCTCTATTTCTGCAGCTTCCTTCTGCCGAATCTCCATCTCCCAGCAACACCAGACTGCTAAGCAGAGAATCGTTTCCCCCAAGGGGGTTCGGATTGTTTGGCGTATAGAGGAAGAGGAGAATGCTCCCCCTTTAGAAAGAGCAGATTCAAATGAACAAACAGAGGTTGAAATTTGTTTCGGAAGCCCCTTCCAGGGTGCCTTTATGAATTAGAGAGAGAGAGAGAAAGGCAGAGAGGGAGATCAGACCAGGCCCCTTGATGCTGCGCAGAGCACCAGCCTGCTCAAAGTATGACTCATCCGAGTTCCTTTGAAATCCTCTCCCCACTATGCTATTCACACAAAGTCTTTCATTTCCCAGAATCAAAATACTTTCGAGCTATTTTGTCGTGTGTGTGTGTGTGTGTGTGTGTGTGTGTGTGTGTGTGTGTGTGTGTGTAAATGTCAGCTGCTCAGCCCTTCCAAGATCAGAAGTGGAAAAACCCCAGGACGTAGTTCAAACCCTAAGGTTCGGATCCCCTGGCAAGCTCCGCTTAAGCACCGCACTTGGCTTGGCAAATCATCCTGCAGCCCTGTATCTCATAGTCTTGCTTCTCATCTTTTAATTTTTTATCTGTTGCCATAGCTCCTCTCTTCTTATTATAGAATGAAATAAAAGAAAATCGGGGGGAGGAAAGAGAGAGGCGTGCATTCAAAAGTGGCGTTCTTCGTAGAGGAAAGAACATCGAGAGGCCTGTCCTTCCCCAATTTGAATTGTTACTACACTGCATGTCAGCTAAGAAAGCTTTATACGAGCGCAACGTCAGATAAAACACTGGCTGGGGTTTGGGCAGATGAAGTTGGTGCATCTCCAAGCTCACTGGAGAACCTGCCACGGGGTTCAAGTCAATCCATCAGTTGGTAGACTTTTGACTTAATAATAATAATAATAATTTATTATTTGTACCCCGCCCATCTGGCTGGGTCTCCCCGGCCACTCTGGGCAGCTTCCAGCAAATATTAAAATACATTAACATGTTACAGATTAAAAACTTCCCTAAACAGGGCTGCCTTGAGGTATTTTCTGAATGTCAGATAGTTGTTGATCACTTTGACCTCTGATGGGAGGGCATTCCACAGGGCGGGCGCCACTACCGAGAAGGCCCTCTGCCTGGTTCCCTGTAGCTTTGCTTCTCGCAGTGAGGGAACCGCCAGAAGGCCCTCGGCGCTGGATCTCAGTGTCCGGGCAGAATGATGGGGGTGGAGACGCTCCTTCAGGTATACAGGACCGAGGCCGTTTAGGGCTTTAAAGGTCAGCACCAACACTTTGAATTGTGCTCGGAAACGTACTAGGAGCCAATGTAGTTCTCTCAGGACTGGTGTTATGTGGTCCCAGCAGCCACTCCCAGTCACCAGTCTAGCTGCCGCATTCTGGATTAATTGCAGTTTCCGGGTCACCTTCAAAGGTAGCCCCACGTAGAACGCATTGCAGTAGTCAAAGCGGGAGATAACCAGAGCATGCACCACTCTGGCGAGACAGTCTGCAGGCAGGCAGGGTCTCAGCCTGCGTACCAGATGGAGCTGGTAGACAGCCGCCCTGGACACAGAATTAACCTGCGCCTCCATGGACAGCTGTGAGTCCAAAATGACTCCCAGGCTGCACACCTGGTCCTTCGGGGTCACAATTGCCCTGTTCAGGACCAGGGAATCCCCCACACCCGCCCGCCCCCTGTCCCCCAAAAGCAGTACTTCTGTCTTGTCAGGATTCAACCTCAATCTTGCTTAATAACAACCCTAAGGGATGTCCGTGAAGCCAGACTGAGCACTGTGTGGCACCTCACCCCCAACTCCCATCATCCCTCAGGTAGGGGGATTGCCCATGGTCAGCAATGATGGGTGCAGCTGTTGAACAACATCTGGGGGCCCCCACAGGATCTCCAACCTGTCTTAAAGCATCTGGGGTGACTGGAGAGACCAGCTGGCTCCACCAGCCTTGCCCTTAGCTCAGCGTCATCTCTTGATTCCCGAAAGGCCAAGAGGCTTCAAGGAGAGGGGAAGTAGAGACACCGGTTGGTTTGGTGGTTTAATAAAGCAAACATCTCAGAATCCTAGAATTGTAGAGTTTGGACAGGACTCCAAGGGTCATCTAGCCCCTGAAATGTAAACCAGAGGCAGCAATGAAAGCAGGTCTCCAGTTTTTTAGCGAAGAACATAAGGAGGCAAGAAAAGCCTGGTGGATCAGGCCCTCGGCTCTCATTGCTCTGGCTGCTGCTGAATGCGATTGCCTGGAGAAACAGTTTGGTTTATGGGTATCATGGATAAATTGACATGGGCCAGCACAGGAAATGGATTAAGCTGCAACTGTAGGCAAGTGAGGGTCAAAGATGACGCATGATGCACAGAAGCGGCAGGAGCCAAAGGAGCTGAACATAGGAAGCTGCCTGGTGCTGAATCAGACGGCGGGTGATACAAAAGAACCACAGAATTGTGGAGATGGAAGGGACCCCAAAGGACTTCAACCACAATGCATCTAACTCAGCATTGTCGAGACCGATTCGCAGTGGCTCTCCAGGGTTTCAAGTATAGTCCTCTCCCACCCATCCCTGGAGACACCAGGAATTGAACCTGGGACCCTCTGCATGCAAAGCAGAGGCCCTAACACTGAGCTATGTCCCGTCCCCCAAAGGACACTGAGCAATACCAATACAACTCAGGCTGGAGACAACAACTCTCTATAGCATCAGTTCAAGGATGCCAAACATAGTAGTTTCAAAACCAGGATTAGAGCACAAGGGCAAAGTGTATCCCAAGTTCAATCCCTGCCGGCATCTCCAGGTACAGCAGGGAACGTCCCCTACCCAAAACCCTGGAGGCAGCCACTGCCGGTCTGTGCAGACAATACTGAGCTAATGGACCAATGGTCTGACCGCTTCCTGCGTGCCACGGCCCTAATCCGATCCCCAAAGAGGTCCTTCTTAAATGTTTCCTACTCTCCCTCATCATCGGAGGGACGATTGGCTCCCGCGACGGACCCTTCCTGAAAGGGACACCTGAAGCACCAGCGCCTTACCTGGGACGGATGCAGGTATGGCTCGGGCGATGCCAGGTTGGTCTGCACCGACACGCTCTTCTCCAGCAGGATCTGGGGGAAGCCGAGCTTCTCGAAGGTGTTGCGCTTCCAGTGCTTGTTCTCCTGCTGGGCCAGGGCCTCATCCTCGCTGAAGGCCCGCACCACGGGCCCCGGCATGGGGAGGGGCACCGCCCCGTCACTCTCGTAGCCCGAGCCGTCCTTCTGCGAGTCCCAGCTGCTCCTCTGCCGCATGTGGTAGTGGGCTTGCTGGGCCTCCCACGCCAGCCGGGCCTGGGCCAGGAAGGGCTCAGGGAAGCCCCGGGTCGACTCGGCCTCCACCGACCGGCTCTCCATGCGGTTCATCTGGGGCCGGCTGCAGCCCGAGGGCGCCCTCTCCTCCGCCAGCCCTTCCTCCCGCTCGCCCGAGCCGTCGGTGGAGGAGGCGTTGGGGTCGTACGAGAGCGACGGCTTCCGGCTTTTCCTCTTGCGCGTGCCGGGCGAGTAGCCGGTGGAGGACATGGTGTTGTGCTGGCTGGACCACGACATGGAGTCGTCCCCCTGCGAGACGGGCGGGCTGTGCCGGAAGTCCGCCCCTTCCATGCTGCTGTAGTCCCCGGACTTGACCTCCAGCCGCTGGTCCCTCACCAGGCAAGGGCTGTGCTGGAGAGAGTAGGAGCCGCCGATGGGGTTCGGCGAGTATTTGTGCCGCAAGCCGGTCTTCATCTTGGGGCTGGAGCCCGACTGCTCGACGTAGACCAGCTGCCGGACGTACTCCTTGCCGGCGGGGCTGTACTCCAGGCTCATGAAGCGGTCGGGCCCCTTCTGCTTGGTCAGGACCAGCTGCTGGTAGGGGGAGTTGGAGCCCTGCTTGGGCGACTGCAGGAAAGGGTGCGGCTTGCGGATCGGGGACTTCTGCGGCGAGCCGGCCTTGTAGCTCCCGCTGGCCTCGAACTGCATGTCCACGGGCGGCTCGTCATAGATCGGAGCCTGGTACTCCATGGGCGGCTCCTCGTACAGGGGCGGCTCGTAGGCATAGCGCGGAGACGACGGCTGCGACTCGCTGGAGTGCTTGCGGTGCTGGGCCTGGAGCGGGGAGCAGAAGGAGTCGCCGCGCCCCAGCAGCGGGGAGCAGCTGCCGACGTGCTCGGCCCGCTTCAGGAAGGGCGACTGCTTCCTCTCTGGGAAGAAGACAGAGTTGTCCAAGTCAGGGGCAAAAGTCTGGAGGTTGGGGGACGGCTGGCCGCCCGAGGGCCGGCGCGACCGCGTGCCCTGCTGGTTGTCGGGGGTGTAGCCGTTGCCCTGGTGCATGAGGAAGCTGGGCTCACGGTCCGTCACCTTGATGAGCATCC
This sequence comes from Darevskia nairensis, assembly GCA_034642065.1. NCBI lineage: Eukaryota > Metazoa > Chordata > Lepidosauria > Squamata > Lacertidae > Darevskia > Darevskia nairensis. Next base: position 67,892 of record JAWWNI010001120.1, on the reverse strand, counting down.
GCTCCTTGGTCCCCGTGTTCCACCGGAGAGATGATGCCCTGGGACAAGGAGAGGGAGAACACAAGGCAGCCGTCAGAAGCAGGAACAATGCAAAAGCACCTTTTTATTTTTGCATTAAAAAAAAAGTCATTACCTATAACAATGCAAACGCCTGAGAGGTACAGAAACAAACAATGGCTTGCCGGTTTCACATCATATAGTCCACAACTCAAGAGATGCAGAATGGAGAAATGATTGTGGCAGAGAGATAAAACAACGTTACGAATAATAAGATTTTGGTTCCACAGAAGCACAGCGGAGTGGACGGTAATAAGCTCTGGATCACAAGCAAGTCAAGATATAATCATACTTTGCAAGAACACGTCAGCCATAAAGTCTGCCGTTTGACATAAGTTGTGAAGCAACGCCATGTAGCTGCGTAGTCCGAAGGTTTGGCTTTACCCCTGGAAACTCATAAAGAATGAGTGAGTTTTTCAGACATGGCAAGAAATAAGACCTTCTTAAACCAGAACTTTTCATAATCTCAAAGCCTAGTTAGTGCCTGGAGAATGGTTAGTCAAGCAGCGACAAGAAGTTCTGAAAATATTCTTACTCTCTTTTACAGCACCAGTGCTAAGAGGGACACAGTGGACTTTGTTTGGGGCACACAATACTACAGTGTGTACAGATCAGAGCATCCTTATTTTGAGGGTCTTTTCAGAACTTGGCACACGACAATCTGGGCAGATGTTGAAGCATCTGCAAGATCTACCGGGGAAGCAACACTTGTAGATCAAGTGGCCAAGTGGCTCCATGATTCATCCTGGCAAAGTCCTGTCCTCTCCAGCCCCAAACTTGCAAACATGTACCCGGAAACTTAAGACGGCCGAGGGACGTGGTACAAGACATGCAGAATTTGCTAGAAGGACCATTCGCCGGAGGCAAACATGGTTGCTCTTCCGTTCTCATCCCAGCCTGGGCAGGATAGTCTTTTGATGGAAGGAGAAGAAGGACACGCCACCCCACCAGCTGTATGGGCAATCTTTCCGGAAGATAAATTGTATATCGAGGAGTCAGTGATCTGACATGGTTGCCCTCTTCCTCCCTCCCTCCCCTTGTCTCTAAAGTTATTTGATAGCATGAGAACAGCCTATAATGTCCTAATCAGGAGGAAGAGATAGTGATGGAGGGGGTGACTAATGAATAATCTGCACGTATCTAGCTATCTATAAACCAGATGGTTGTGGGCAAAACTTCTGAGAAGCTCGTGCACGGACTGATCCGGCCGTGGGGCCGTGCAAACTGAAGCTACCTGGGGGAGTCACTTCGCCACTTCTCTTGAAGGCTTCCAAGTGGCAGATGGAAGTGCATGCATGGTATGTATATATCGCTTGCTGTTTAGAATAAAATCTTTAATCTTCTCACTCACTTGTGTTTTGTATTAATAATAATACCTTTATTGTCAATGTACAACCTGTGTACAATGAAATTAACCGAGCCTCCCCACAAACACTCACTTCTGAATCTCATTTTAAAAGAACCACCTTGCAATTGGCAGGACACCCGCCACGGCTGCATACGGAAAGGCACCTGGTCTTTACGAAAGCAGACCCACATTCCCCGTCCGTGCACTTTTAGGTTCACCAAAACTCACATTCAGCAGGAATGAAAATAATATTAAAAGGAAGAAAGGGGAAAAGTCACCCTTGACACTCTGGCCCCGGGTTCCTATTAGCTCCTCACCATTTCTATTCCAGTGGCATCTCCTCAAGTGAGGAACTCTGACTCTTAATTGGAGTTTGCCGTGGAACCAGAGATTTTCTTTCCCACCCCCGATTAATATTTCATGCGCAGAAATAATTATCATATTGTGATCTTTGCGCCATGGCATTAACTCGCTCGGATGGCCCTGCCGAAGTTCTGGGAAGAGCGGCTTTCGGACTCTCCGTCTTGGGACGAGACGCTTCCGTCCATCGACCTGCCTGCAGGCAAGCCCCTGCGTGTCTGCCAAGGAGCCTCTGCCCATGGCAAGAGAACTCCGGGGCTCTTCTAGAGCTCACGGGTGGCTCGCGCCATGCGCTGTTTTCAGGGGAAGCGTGCCAGGGATTGAACCGGGGGTCTCCTGCACGCAAAGGAGAACCACAGGCCCTCCTGCACTTCTGTGCCTGTCCTTGCCGTTAGGCAGAGTGAGGTGGTTGCCTCGGGCACTGGATGCTGGAGGGTGGCAAGCAGCAGAAGCAGCAGCAGCAGCAACAACAATAACACAACAACAACAACAACAACAACAACAACAACAACAACAACAACAACTTATTATTTATACAACAACAACAACAACTTATTATTTATACCCCGCCCACCTGGCTGAGTTTCCCCAGCCACTCTGGGCTGCTCCCAATCGAGTGTTAAAAACAATACAGCATTAAATATTAAAAACTTCCCTAAACAGGGCTGCCTTCAGATGTCTTCTAAAAGTCAGATAGTTGTTTATTTTTTTGACATCTGATGGGAGGGCGTTCCACAGGGCTGGTGCCACCACCGAGAAGGCCCTCTGTCTGGTTCCCTATAACCTCACTTCTCGCAGTGAGGGAACCGCCAGAAGGCCCTTGGGAGAAGGCCCAGTGTCCGGGCTGAGCAATGGGGGTGGAGACGCTCCTTCAGGTATACTGGTAAACCCGTTTAGGGCTTTAAAGGTCAGCACCAACACTTTGAATTGTGCTTGGAAATGTATTGGGAGCCAATGTAGGTCGTTCAGAACCGGTGTTATGTGGTCTCGGCGGCCGCTCCCAGTCCCCAGTCTAGCTGCCGCATTCTGGATTAAATGTAGTTTCCGGGTCACCTTCAAAGGTAGCCCCACGTAGAGCGCATTGCAGTAGTCCAAGCGATGTGGCGCAGAACCTGCTGCGGCCAGAGACTTTGGAGGGCACAGTCTGGTTGCAAGTGCCCCTGAGCTACAGCCCTCCCCTTCCAAAACCTACGATTTAGTCCAAAGATACAACAGAACCGTTGCACCACAAAGCGTGTAAATGTTGATGCAACATGCAGAATGCCTTGTTAAAAGGCATTTTTACGTTCACGTAAAAAAGAGTGCTCAGGCGACTTAGTTTGTAGCCATTGTTTAAGGAAACGGCCAACCACAGCGGCCTCCAAGTGCTTGCGGCTGTCAAAGGTTAAGCAAAATCCTAAGTGTGCCGTTTGGGTTACACTTGGCAACTGCCAAGGCTAATCGAATCTTTGAATCGCAGCTCCCACGGGCCCTCTTCTTGCGGCAGTGAATGCCATATTAAAGGTATAAATGTGGTGATTTAATGGTTAAACTGCAACGTTGAGGCCGTTTCTTCATTGCCTCCACTTAAGAGCGCTTATGCACGAAATGCATTAGGTGTGATAACTGGGTTAGATAATCCTGAAGAGAAATAGCAATTTACAGTATGTAAATAAGTTAGATTTAGGAAATATAGGATAAGATTAAGATAAGTTAAGATAGTATGATAAGTTAAGAAATATGTTAAGGATATAAATAAGGTAGTGAGATTTAAGTGAAATAATACAGGATGATGAGAAGAGATTGCTAAATATGTTAAAATGATGAAACGCAATAGGAGAGACGGGGGAAGTCCAACGAACAAGATAAGGAAATAAGAAAGGGGGGGAAATAGTATGTATTGTTTTGTGTTTCGTGTTTTGTTGTGTTATATTGATTAAGTTTATGTAGATGAAATTTATATTATATGTTTGAAAACCCAATAAAAATTATTAAAAAAAAAAAGATAATTGGGGTGCAAAACAAACCTTTTTCTCGGACCATTTTTCAGGTGGAGCAGGAAGATTGTGGGCGCCCACCACCTCCCCTCTTTTCCCCTGCTTCTTTTATTCCAACAAGGCATTGATGCATTCATTCATTTTCTGCTCCCTCCCTTCCTTCCCAAGGGGCCCAGGGCCTCCTTTCAATTTTGGCCACCCGTACCTGGCTCTCTGTCCCCTGAGCCCCAATGCCGGGCCACACTATGAAATTAAATACGCAACAGGCAGCTGCAGATCTTGTTGAAGGAGGAGGAGGAGGAGGAGGAGGAGGAGGAGGAGGAGGAGGAGGAGGGGAGTTTGGACTTGATAGCCCGCCTTTTACTCTCCTTAGGGAGTCTCAAAGCGGCCAACAATTTCCTTTCCCTTCCTCTCCCACAACAAATACTCAGTGAGGTGAGTGGGGCTGATGAACCGGTAAGGCAAGTTGAGTCTATGATTCTACAAGTTTCTTTGTAAGACAATGACCGTAGCTGGCTGCTTACATGTCCTCATCAGCATCCCAAAAGAATTAGCATGGTTCCAAGCGCTACAGCTAAGTGATGGCGCTCTCCTGGCTAATGGACGGGCCTTTTTTCCACCCCTCACCTAGATGCTGGCTAGGAGAGCAATAGCTGTGTGTGAGCTAAGCTGGAAGCAGGCTGGAATCTGGAGACACACAGACATGCTTGTTCTGTGCTGGATGCAAAGCTGTGATGAATAAAGCAGCAAGATGTTGGGGTGCTAATACCGTGAGCCTCTCCATCTTATGCTCAGGTTGTATTTATGTGTAAATGAAACCATATATCCTAAAGACACCACAGTCTCCGCTAACCTTCATTCCAGGGAAACCGAACCTAGGTAAGCACCTGGAATCAGTTAACTGATTAATATTCTGCAGCCTTTTCATGGTGTTTGTTGGAGGGGGGATTATTGTTACTGTTTCGTTGTTTTTGTTTGAACTATTTATTTGTGCTTTTACCTTATATTTTTATCTTGTGAATCGCCCTGAAATGATGAAGGGCAGCATAGAAGTCTAAAAACAAAACAAAAATTCAAAAATGAAACAAGTCTCGCAACACTTGGGAGATGGAGGTGGCGTGTAGCAATGGGGCAACTAAACAATGGCGCCAGAGATTCAATCCACTTTGGGTCACAATGTGACCCAGCTGAACACCAACAGATTAGGAAAAGCTGAATGAAAATGGATGGCGGAGACCCACAGAAAGGCGCACAAGATTGCTCACGGGATTTCTAAGAGGACAAGCATCAAGGTCAGGCGGGGAAGGCATCCGTCAGCCTTCGGAAGGCAGGCAGGCAGGCATGCGGCGGCTCATCTGTCCCCCAGCCACGCTCCGCTGCCCCTGTGGATTTTGCTCTGAGATTTGCTGCGCAGGCTGCAAAACCAGAGGAGGGGGCAGAGCCCCAAGCAGAGCGATCCCCGGCAGCCCCAGACCGGCCACACCAGCCAGCTCTTCTGCTCCACGCGGCAGTTGCCAGGAAGGACCCTCCCCACGGCTGTTGCATGATATCTGCATGGAGCTGGCTATGCGATAGGGCCCTCCTCGCAGCAGAAGGAAGTTCGCATCGGAGGAGGGGAGCAGCAACCTCTGAATGTTGCTGAAAGGGAAGCCAAATGCTTCGGCTTCCCAGCCCAGCACGTGCTCAGGCAATCCAGCGCGAACAAAATTAACCTCCGGGAGGAAAAGGCAGGGCCAAAAAGGAGCAGAGCCAGTACTGCTCGCCTCTCCCATTTTCAAAGGCATGAAAATAACAGTTATTTATTTATAACTTTATAACAGTTCTAAGTTATGAGAGTTCTAAAATGGCGGCGCGCATAGACGCAGCGGCTGCTCAGTGCTCTCCCTTATTTTTAAGTGTTTCGTATGGCTTTTACTGCTGTTACTCGTGTTGAGTACATTTTTGGTTGGGGAAACAATTGCTTAAATGAAAAATGATTTTTAAAAAAAATTATATTATTATTATTATTATTATTATTATTATTATAAATCCAATTTCGTTGTACTTGTACAATGACAATAAAGATAAAGATAAAAGGATGACCTTTATCTCAGCGGAAAAGCGCTGCTCCGTTGTTGTTTTTTATGGGAAGTTCACGCGCTCCAGGGAACAGAATGGTTGGGTGGGGACGCCTTAGTGAGCGATCGAGACAATCTCTTGGCTTCATCGCTAATAATAATAATAATAATAATAATAATAATAATAATTTATTATTTATACCCCACCCATCTGGCTGGGTTTCCCCAGCCACTCTAGGCGGCTTCCAACAAAATATTAAAATAAAATATTCTATTAAACAATAAAAGCCTCCCTAAACAGGGCTGCCTTCAGATGTCTTCTAAAGGTCTGGTAGTTGCTGTTCTCTTTGACTTCTGATGGGAGGGCGTTCCACAGGGCAGGTGCCACCACCGAGAAGGCCCTCTGCCTGGTTCCCTGTAGCTTTGCTTCTCGCAGTGAGGGAACCGCCAGAAGGCCCTCGGCACTGGACCTCAGTGTCCAGGCTGAATGATGGGGGGTGAAGACGCTCCTTCAGGTCTACTGGGACAATGCTGTTTAGGGCTTTAAAGGTCAGCACCAACACTTTGAATTGTGCTCGGAAACGTACTGGGAGCCAATGTAGGTCTTTCAAGACCAGTGTTATGTGGTCCCGGCGGCCGCTCCCAGTCACCAGTCTAGCTGCAGCATTTTGGATTAGTTGTAGTTTCCGGGTCACCTTCAAAGGTAGCCCCACGTAGAGCGCATTGCAGTAATCCAAGCGAGAGATAACTAGAGCATGCACCCCTCTGGCGAGACAGTCTCAGTGCTCAGGGTTGTTGGCAAGGAAACTAAAAGGGTACAAAGCCCTGAATGACTTGGGACCTAAATACTTGATGGAGCGCCTGCCCCCTGGATGAGGCTGCCCACAAATTTAGGTTGCCTAGGAAGGCACTTCTTACAGTTCATCTGCTGGGAACACTTCATTTGGTGGGACACGCAGGAAGGATTTTTTCTATGGTGGTGTCTTGGTCCTGAACTCCCTTTCCACTGAACCCGGAACCCGTATTGCTGGCCTTCAAACGCTATGGTGAAAAACCTGGCTGTTCAGGCCTTTGGTCAGTAAAGCTGTTGGTTTAATGCCCCTTTCTCCTGTCAGCCAGCAGAAAGTTCGCAGAACTTGGAGTTAGGGATGTGCAGAGGAAGCAGTTTCTGCCCTGTCCTGAGTTCATTGCAATCAGCGCTGCTTGTGTTCCACCGCAGTTCAGCTTCCACTAAAAACCTCCTATGTTAGTCATCTCACTTTTCTGCTATGGCTGAAACTTACGTAATTATGGAATTAATTTCAGTGTACTTCAACAGAAGGGAAATGTCAAAGCAATGCAGTAAATAACACAACGATTTATGTAACTGTTTCAGGTTACAAAAAAAAACAAAAAGCCCAAGGGTGAATACTACTCATTTTTTGCTTCTGCGATTTCCATTCCGGACCTCTGATGGACAAGCAACCCACTTCCGTTTCATACAGAATTGTCCATCCTCTCAACTTGGGAGTAAATCACAACATGATCTTCTTCATCATCATCATCATCCTTGTGATTGCAATGCAAACAGGAATACTCCAAAGTCAGCAAAACAAAGGAGCGCAGTCTGCGACGCAATCGCCTATTTGCTGATAGAACAAATCTCAGAAATGCTAGATAAGTCATAAAAAAATCAAGTGTGAAAAAGAGAAGCATTTGAAGTTACTGACTGCTAGGAAGTTATGGAGAACGCTGGAATTTTGTGCCCCAGACAGGCAGCTGTAAGCCTCTTTAAAATCTACAAAGGCACATGAATGCCTGGCCTGGGTTCCATTGCTCCTTGCTCCTTTCCTAGAAGGGAACTGGGGTGGGGAAGGGAGCCAGGAACTGTGAGGCTATTTAAGCCCTGTGTGCTATGTACCACCCTAAGGGGAAGGGTTACAGCTCAGCCTGCTGAATTGCATTATCTAAGACACAGAACTTCACCATGCAAGTGTGGCCTCAAGGCAACTTTCACTGGCAACGTAGGAGAGGGAGGCAAATTTCCACCTAGATACAGTGGTCCCTCGACTTACGAATTTAATCCATTCCGAATGCACATTCGTAGGTCGAAAAGTTCGTAAGTCGAAAAGCGATTTCCCATAGGAATGCATTGGGAACATGTTAAGAAAAAAATATTCGGAAAAATCCGTAAGTCGAGGAAACCGCATCTAAAACCGCCGACGGATTTCCGTTCGGATGTCAAAAAATTCATAGGCGTGCGGCCACTTTTTTTGTTCGTAAGTCGGAAAATTCGGATGTCGAGTATTTTGTAAGTCGAGGGACCACTGTATTGAAAAATATTCCTCAAACCCTTAATGGATGGTCATCGTAGCTGCCTAACTGACCAGCAAGCCAACTCCACGATAGGGCAGATACAGGTTGCAATGGATGATGCCTTATGAGGAACGGCTTAGGGAGCTGGGTATGTTTAGCCTGGAGAAGAGAAGGTTAAGGGGGGATATGATAGCCATGTTCCAATATATAAAAGGATGTCATATAGAGGAGGGAGAAAGGTTGTTTTCTGCTGCTCCAGAGAAGCGGACACGGAGCAATGGATTCAAACTACAAGAAAGAAGATTCCACCTAAACATTAGGAAGAACTTCCTGACAGTAAGAGCTGTTCGGCAGTGGAATTTGCTGCCAAGGAGTGTGGTGGAGTCTCCTTCTTTGGAGGTCTTTAAGCAGAGGCTTGACAGCCACCTGTCAGGAATGCTTTGATGGTGTTTCCTGCTTGGCAGGGGGTTGGACTGGATGGCCCTTGGGGTCTCTTCCAACTCTATGATTCTATGGATTCCCAGCAAATCTGCCATTCTCAGCCTTGGATGAGCAACCAGTGTTGATATTCTATGCGGCCTCTTTTTCTCTATCGGCTGCAAGGAGGAAGGGAGATAGGCAGCTGAGCCACACTAAGCCGGCAGATCCCCTCCTGACGTGAGGCAGCCACGGGGAAAGTACTGGATCAGAATATTAAGGAACGTGAACCAGGTTCAGCTGCAACAGTCCCAGATCAGAGACAACAACAGAAAGCAGGGCTTCAGGCAGACTTTAATTGCTCCCTGTTGTGCGGGAGGGCCATCGTAAAAATTGTTGATGATGGGAAGAAACTTAAAAGGAGGACAAGCAAAGGGGGGGGGATGCAGGGCTTTCTCCCATCCCCTGGCACATGCCAGACACCATCACCAACTAGGAGGCGAGGGACATGAGTGTCAGGCCTGAAATGGACTCCTTGGATCGGAAAGAACAGAAGACCCCAAGAGACTAATGTAAAAGGTAACGTAAAGGACCCCTGGACGGTCAAGTCCAGTCAAAGGCGACTATGAGGTTGCGGTGCTCATCTCGCTTTCAGGCCGAGGGAGCTGGCATTTGTCCGCAGACAGATTTCCGGGTCAACTGGCCAGAATGACTAAACTGCTTCTGGTGCAATGGGACACCATGACGGGAAACCAGAACGCACGGAAATGACGTTTACCTTCCCATCGCAGCAGTACCTATTTATCTACTTGCGCTGGTGTGCTTTCGAACTGCTAGGTTGGCAGAAACTAGGGCAGAGCAACAGGAGCTCACCCCGTCGCGGGGATTCGAACCGCCGACCTTCCGATCGGCAAGCCCAAGAGGCTTGGTGGTTTAGACCACAGCATCACTCACGTTCCAGGCACTAATGTAATGAACAGCAAAGGTGGCAAAGGTCGGTGTTAACCTGAGATGCCGGCTGGCTGCCACTGGCCTACAGTTCAGATAAGCCACCGGCGATTCACAGAGCTAAGCAGCCACTCCTGATTTAAACGTAGACTGGGTTTTGCAGAGAGGACGAGCACCGGAGGCCGAAAGCAACTGTGGTGATTAAGGCGAGGTCTACCTTTCTGCGCCCAGCCTTCCCCAATCTGGAGCTGGTGGGAATGGTAGTACGAAGCATCAGGAGGGCATCAGGTTGGGGAACAGTGGCTCCTCCTTTCCATCCATGTCAACATCTCAACCTGAGCATTCTTTTGAAGTGAAGCAAAACTCTCTCTGCCTGCTGCCCCAATGCTTTCTGGCAAGCGATCACCACTAATTATGAGCTATCTCAAACCCAAGTCCCCCAAATTGAGCACTCTCCCCCACTGAGCCATGGTGTCCACTATTTATTAAGCTGTTAATTTGTATGCCAGCTTGGGATGCGGGTGGTGCTGTGGGTTAAACCACAGAGCCTAGGGCTTGTCGATCAGAAGGTCGGCGGTTCGAATCCCCGCGACGGGGTGAGCTCCTGTTGCTGTCCTAGTTTCTGCCAACCTAGCAGTTCGAAAGCACACCAGCACAAGTAATAATAATAATGTGTAGGAAATTCAATAAAAATACTTTTTAAAAAATGAAACCAAATTAAATAAATGCCTAAACTCAATGGGAAGTTTTTAATGTTTTGCTGTGTTTTTAATATTTTGTTGGGAGCTGCCCAGAGTGGCTGGGGAAACCTCACCAGATAGGCAGCATATGTTGTTGTTGTTGTTGTTGTTGTTGTCATTGTCATCTTCTTCTTCTTTTGGGACGACACCAAACAGCCTTGGAGACTTTGGCTGGAGACCTACAAATTGCTGCTTGCAGTATATAAAGTACTGTAAAGAGGCTTTTCTCTAGTATGCATGCAGCAATGTTGTCTAAATGAACGCCGGCATGAAAAACAAACTGACCCAGTTTTGCGGTTTGTTGCGTGGTTTTGCGGGGAGATGCATACGGCATTGGCAGTAAAAATGGCCCTGTTTAGGTCTACTTAATGGTGGCATCAGACTAGGCTAGGCGCTACTTATATCAGCAGGCTTACATCCACCTGGTTCAAGGTTCGGGGCGGATACTGCTGTCGGGCCTCAGCATCACCGCCCGAACTCACACACACACGCCATGTCTCTTACGGCGTGATCCGTCTGCTGCTTTGTAGAAATGACTAAATCAGCATTCAGGAACAAGTGCTTGCTCGCGGCTCGTCCATATTAATTTGTTTACAACTTGGCCTTCGGCTCCGAGAGCGGCTTTCGGAGTGGCTCTTCCCGACTTCAGTCTGATTTCACAAGTCCCTCCCCTGACCTTCAACCCGAGTGCTTAGAGACATCTTCAGAGAAGAGTGGGTTGTACGTTGGAAACGCAGTGGGGGGGGGGAGGAAGACCTCCATTGATCAGGGCCCTTGCACGCTCGCATTTTAACACCATCAAACTATGGGTTTGATGTTTGTGTGTACCCCCACCCCTGGAAATTACTGAGCTCTGCAGAGTGAATATATCATCCTTTAAAAACAATTTTTCCGATTGTCAGGAATGCACAGCTCAGCTTGGGCGTGGGCCGTGCTCTCGAGGGAAAGAGAGAAATATTTCCACTTTGGCGGTGGGGTGCTGTCTCCTTCAGGGATCCTTGTTCTCCTCATGGCGGGCAGAAGAGGAAGAATACATTATGGGTTGCTTTTTTATTTTTATTTTTAAAAAAATCTGAGCTGAAAAATTTACGAGAGACAAGTTTCATTTCTCTGCTCCTGATGCCAGGGACAGGAAGCTAAGATGAGCAACTGGGTCAAGAACTCTCTGGTTCTTGTTTGCAGTGTGAAAAGCTTGCAGGAATCATAGAATTCATAGGATTGTAGAGTTGGAAGGGAACCTGTTCGGGGGCCGAGTCCCCTGTTAAGCAACATAGAGGGGGCTGAAGATACCTCAGCCCAAAGGAGTTGGCCCCTATGTTGGCAATTCTGTATTAAGTGGACTGCTGGAACATGGCAGACATTGAATCTGCATGAAGTAGCTGCATAGGAAGCTGCCTAATTCACTAAGGACTAGAATCTTGCTTTATTTTTAGGGGAAGGGCTATATCTCAGTGGTAGAGCCTTTTGCATGCAGTAGGACATGAGTTTAATCACTGGCATCTCAGGGCAGGGCAGGGCTGGGCATATCCCCAGTCTGAAACCCTGCATGGTGAGCCCCTGCCAGTCAGTGCGGGCAGTACTGAGCTGCATGGACCAATGTGACTGTACAAGGCAAGTTCCTATGTTCCTGGGACGCTGCTTGGCCTCTTCCCTGAAACAGACTCTAAGCATCCTTTGCTTTGGCCCCGAGTCCCACTGAAAGGCCCGTCTCTCCCTCCCGATCGGAGATCTCAGCCAAGGAAAAGTGTTGCCATTCCCACTTGCAAACTCCGATTCTGACATGAGCTGGGGGCGGAGGGGGCTGCTGGCAAGCCTGCAGAGAGCACCATGACAATGGGGTGCCCGGGTGCAGGCGCCAGGGAACAGTCCGGTCTTCTCCCCTCGTTTGCTTCCCTCCTTTCCTCTTTCTCGAAGTCAAGTCCTGGCGCGCTCGCCAAAGCAGGCAGAAGCGAAAATGGCGGCGGGCATTTCGGAGGCAGCAAAGCAGCGGTCCATGAAGGGGCCTCTGGAGGGCTGGAGGGAGCTGACACCAGGCGTGGCTGGGAATGCCAATGCAGCTCAGGATGGGGGCTAAGCGTCAAGCAGCAAAGGCAGAAACACAGGGTGAGCGGATCCACGGACACACTGGAGGGAGGGGCACGCAAACCGCTTAGTGGGTAGGTGTAAGCAACAGCCAGACACGCACGCGTTCCATCGGTGAAAGTTTGGAGTTTATTTAACAAACAAAAGGAAAACAACCAGCCTCAGGTCTGGAGCCCCCTGCTCTACAAACCTGCTCTATAAACCTCACTGCTACTTGGAAGATGACTCATCTGCTTCCACACCGTTGGTCCTGCTGCTTTTAACCCCATGTGACGTTAACTTCCCCTTCTCTTGTAACCCACCCCTCCTACAGTATTCAAGAAGGATACTGACAAGCTGGAACGTGTCCAGAGGAGGGCAACCAAAATGGTCAAAGGCCTGGAAACGATGCCTTATGAGGAACGGCTTAGGGAGCTGGGTATGTTTAGCCTGGAGAAGAGAAGGTTAAGGGGTGATATGATAGCCATGTTCAACTATATAAAAGGATGTCATATAGAGGAGGGAGAAAAGTTGTTTTCTGCTGCTCCAGAGAAGCGGACACGGAGCAATGGATTCAAACTACAAGAAAGAAGATTCCACCTAAACATTAGAAAGAACTTGCTGACAGTAAGAGCTGTCCGACAGTGGAATTTGCTGCCAAGGAAATTGGACTGGATGGCCCTTGTGGGTTGGACTGGATGGCCCTTGTGGTCTCTTCCAACTCTATGATTCTATGATTCTACGCTCCTGCATGCTGAGGGGCGGGGTATCAGGCTCTGAGGAGCTATATTCTGATACGTCCTGTGTCTCTCTGAGCTGAGCCCTCCATTCTGCCTCCCCCCATCTGTAGCTTTCCTATCAGTCCTCCTTTGCTGTTCTGGGCTGACATCCAGGTCCAGCAGCTGCGAGAGCTCACTAGGTTGCTCTGACCTGACATCAGACAAAGATGCAATGTCAGGTGATGGAGAGGTGGGCAAATTTGCCCACCTGTTAAAACCTGGCCTGTAGGTGGAGACGGTGGTGCTCTGGCCTTCTGTTTCCCACCTGCCAACATCTCTCTAGAGTTTCAGGTGGGAGAGACGCTGGTGGGGATTGAACCTGGGACCTTCCGTACGCAAGCAGACGCTCGACTATTTAGCTGCTGCTGCTCCTGCTCTACCATGTGCGTTTCCTAACGCTTCCCAGCTCCACAGTTCCATGCAAGCTTCCCGGGCACTGATTCACTGCCTCTACATTAGGAAAAAGTCTGCTTGGCGATCCTACCCATGGCTTTATTCCCTTGAGAGTGCACCCAAACCCTTTTTGTAAAGTCCTCCAACCGTGGGTCCCCCTGCTTAATTATATGCTTCGTATAATGAAACATTTCCTTTTGTGAACGCCAGAAAATCAATTTCGCCGGATGACTCCGCGCTGCCGTGTTTGGAGGCCGCGTGTAGAATTGCTCTTTATTCACATCCCCTCCGTTGGTCATGATTCATAACCCTCTAATAATACTAATCTCCCCTCTTTAATCGCTCCCCCCCCTTCCGACAGACACGCATCACTGTTCATAGGGAAACAATTCCAAATCTGTCCTCAGTCGCTGCAGCTCCCCTTTCTCCATTTCTACAATATCCCCTCCAAGATTGGCAAAGGACCCTGCGCAGAATTCAAAAGGTCACTGCAGCAAAAGTTTATATAATGACATTTGCCATTTTATCTTCTAATAACCCCTAACATTTAATGTGCCTTTTTCCAATGCCTCAAGACACTAAGAGGATGTTTTAAAGCGAATTTCCTATGGTGACTCCTGGTTATTTTTCTGATGTAGGTGCAGACAATTCAGAGCTCTTCCACATACTACTGAATGCCTGTTGATGCTATTCTAGGCTGCATCAACAGAAGTCTAGTGTCCATATCAAGGGAAGTCATAAGGTAAAGGTAAAGGGACCCCTGACCATTAGGTCCAGTCGTGTCCGACTCTGGGGTTGCGGCGCTCATCTCACTTTATTGGCCGAGAGCCAGCGTACAGCTTCCGGCTCATGTGGCCAGCATGACAAAGCCGCTTCTGGTAAACCAGAGCAGCACACAGAAACGCCGTTTACCTTCCTGCCAGAGCGGTTCCTATTTATCTACTTGCACTTTGATGTGCTTTCGAACTGCTAGGTGGGCAGGAGCTGGGACTGAGCAACGGGAGCTCACCCCGTCGCAGGGATTCGAACCGCCGACCTTCTGATCAGCAAGCCCTAGGCTCTGTGGTTTAACCCACAGCGCCACCTGGGTCCCTAAGGGAAGTCATAGTACTGCCCTGGTCAGACCACAGCTGGTGGACTCTCCTTCACTGAAGATTTTTTGAACAGGTTGGGTGGCCATCAGTCAGGGATTCTTTGGCTTCAATTCCTGCATTGCAGGGGGTTGGTTTGGATGACCCTTGGGGGTCCCTTACAACTCTATATTTTAACACCAGTTCATTACTGGTGTAAAAATTGCCTCCCAGTGCCCCTTCATGGAAGCCTTCACTGGATCAAAGAGCTTCTATGAATGGTTGCAATTGGGGGGGGGGGAACCAATGGCTAAAATGTTTTGATTTGAAAGACGGTTAAATGGACCTTTTAATCTACTCCTTCATGACACCTGACAGATGCTTATTTTTATATGTTTTATTACAAATATTGTGTAAGTGTGCTTTAAGTTCTATTTTCTCTCTCTGATTATTTGTGGGGGGTTATTGAGTTGTTCTTGTTTTTATTTTGATTATGCATATTTTGTGTTTTTATATTGTGATTTTATCCTGTGAACGGCCCTGAGACCTCTGGGTATAGGGCGGTATAGAAATTTAAATAATAATAATACTCATTTGTTTGTCGTCTTTCTCTCTGTGTGTTTCTTTTCTCTTTCTATTCCCTTCCCGTTGTGGTCCGAGGATGAACTGAGTCTTTGCAAGATGCGTTTTGACTTCATCAGAGACAATCCTGCACCAGATGGACCAGAAGTCTGGTCTGGCTCGAGTCAGCTGTCTATGTTCTTGTTGTTTTATTGAACATCTAAATAACTCTTCAAACTAGAGGTGGGGGCTAAAAGCATTGAATGAATCCTCAAGCACTGAAGCTTCCCTTAGATGAATTTCAACTCTCCCAGAAACTCCCCCCCCCCCATGGCGCCATTTGCAATGGCTGGTGCTTCCTACTCTAAGAGGAAAGGAGCCATTAGTGGCAGAAAAGCAACCGAGGTTTTTGGGGTTGAGCAGAAGTTGCCAGGCCCTTTCAAGGAGGCAAAGCTCTTGCTCACAAAAGAGCTTTGCTCTCCCGTCCTTCTGCCCAAAGTGGAGATTAAGTTTGACAAGCCAGGCGGCCAACGTAAATGAATTTGTCTGGTGGGACCCGCCTGCCCGAAAACCAAATTACAGGCCTCGAACAACCATCTCCGGGAAGGAGATGTTTATGTCTGGTTGTATATTATGCCAAGTGCAGAAGCATCTAGGGAGCTGGGTATGTTTAGCCTGGAGAAGAGAAGGTTAAGGGGTGATATGATAGCCATGTTCAAATATATAAAAGGATGTCATATAGAGGAGGGAGAAAGGTTGTTTTCTGCTGCTCCAGAGAAGCGGACACGGAGCAACGGATTCAAACTACAACAAAGAAGATTCCACCTAAACATTAGGAAGAACTTCCTGACAGTAAGAGCTGTTCGACAGTGGAATTTGCTGCCAAGGAGTGTGGTGGAGTCTCCTTCTTTGGAGGTCTTTAAGCAGAGGCTTGACAGCCACCTGTCAGGAATGCTTTGATGGTGTTTCCTGCTTGGCAGGGGGTTGGACTGGATGGCCCTTGTGGTCTCTTCCAACTCTATGATTCTATGAAAAGGTCCTAAATCTCTTCGTATCATGTGCTTGAATACACCTGAGTGTATTCGGAGACCCACGTTTGAGTTCAGACGCACACCTTGTAACAACATAAGAACGAAAGACGTGCCTGCTGGATCAGGCCAATGGTGTTCCCACACACCCCTCTAGGTATTGCCACTTCCTTGCGGTCTGACCTGCCCTGTATGGGGCAAGCAGGAACATTGGGGGGGGGGGGTGTCGTAGGCCAGCGGTAGATCACTTGCTTTTCACACAGAAGATCCCAGGTTCGATCCCGGGCATCTCCAAGCAGGGCTGAGAAAGGCACCCACTGGGAAGCCCTGGCGGCAGGCAAGGCAGACAACACTGAGCCGGGTGAACCGTTGGTACAAGGAAGGTTTCGTCGCTGCTGTGCAAAGCGGAGCCCAGAGAATACGGACGCAACAGCCTCTCCCTCTCCCTACCTGGGTGCTTTGTTTAAAGACTTGAGGATTGCTATTAATGAGAAATGAAAGCAAATATTGACCGTTAGCTAAAGCCAGTCGCCTCCCCCTGTGCAAACAGCTGGGCGCAATTCGCACGGCAAGACGGCAAGGCAGCCTCGTGTTTGAAATGCAGGCTTCGTAACCCCTGGAGCAAGCTTGGAATAATCATTGCCCTCTGCATGACGCCTTGCTTCCAGTTCTGTGGCGGGTGCTACTTTTCTCGGAGAGAGCAGGACGGCTGCTCCCAGCTGCCAAACACCTGGCACTGCAGGAAGCAGCTGGGATGTGCCTTATTTATTCTTGATGCATTTTTACCCCGACGCCTCCCAAGTGAGTAGGGATAGGTAACATGGGTTTGGGCACTTTGCTGCCGAGATCACAGCACACAAGTTTGGTTCCACAGGTTTGCGCACCATGCGTTCTGCTCTCCAGTTACCATTTAGCAACACAGAAAGCCCCCTTATACAGACTGTTGGGTCCATCTAGCACTGTAAAGTGTTACCTCTGGTTACGAACTTAATTCGTTTCAGAGGTCCATTTTTAACCTGAAACCGTTCTTAACCTGAGGTACCACTTTAGCTAATGGGGCCTCCCGCTGCCACCGTCGTGAGATTTCTATTCTCATCCTGAGGTAAAGTTCTTAACCCAAGGTACTACTTCCAGGTTAGCATAGTCTGTGTCGTTCACCCCAGACATTAAGGTCCAGCACCAAGGGCCTTCTGGCGGTTCCCTCCCTGCGAGAACTGAGGTTACAGGGAACCAGGCAGAGGGCCTTCTCGGTAGTGGCGCCCGCCCTGTGAAACGCCCTCCCATCAGATGTCAAGGAAATAAACAACTATATGACTTTTAGAAGACATCTGAAGGCAGCCCTGTTTAGAAAAGTTTTTAATGTTTGCTATTTTATCGTGTTTTAAATATTCAGTTGGGAGCAGCCCAGAGTGACTGTGGAAACTCAGCCAGATGGGTGGGGTATAAATAAATTATTGTTTTTGTTGTTGTTATTACATCATCATCATCATCATCATCATTATTATTATTATTATTATTTCCTCATGTCTAGAGCCACAACAGAAAGTTACAAGAAAGGAGATTCCGACTAAACATCAGGAAGAACTTTCTGACGGTAAGAGCTGCTCAACAGTGGAACGGTCTCCCTCGGAAGGTGGTGGCCTCTCCTTCTTGGAGGTTTTTCAGCAGAGGTTGGGTGACCACCTGTCCTCCAACGCTGCAATTCTATGATCCTATGGAGCATGAGCGGAGTGCTGGACTCCGGCGCAGATCCTCAAGATAGGATTGTAGGAAACGGACTTGTACAGATAGGAGCATAGGCCCATCTGGGCTCAGTACTGCCCACAATGAGTGGCAAGGGTTTCCGACAGGAACCCCACACTCCTGGCCTTACCAGGAAATGTCACGGATTGAACCAGAGACCTTCTCCATGCAAAGCACCTGCTCCGCCCCAGAGCTATGGCAGCCAGGTATTCTGCCCCACGAAAGGTAAGAGGAAGAGTGAAGAAATTTCAGGTGCTTCCTTGTGGATGCAAAGCAGCTCCTCTGCCATAAAGCTATATGCACTTCCCCCAAGATCTCCTAAAGAAAGGACGCGGGTGGCACTGTGGGTTAAACCACAGAGCCTAGGGCTTGCAGATCAGAAGGTTGGCGGTTCGAATCCCTGCGACGGGGTGAGCTTCCGTTGCTCGGTCCCTGCTCCTGCCAACCTAGCAGTTCAAAAGCACGCAGTGCAGGTAGATAAATAGGTACCGCTCTGGCGGGAAGGTAAGCGGCGTTTCCGTGAGCTGCTCTGGTTCGCCAGAAGTGGCTTTGTCATGCTGGCCACATGACCCAGAAGCTGTACGCTGGCTCCTTTGGCCAACAATGAGAGATGAGAGCGCAACCCCAGAGTCGTCTGCGACTGGACCTAACGGTCAGGGGTCCCTTTACTTTTAAGATCTCCTAAATGAAACAACCCCAGCCTCCTCCAACACTGAGTTTCCACAATTCCACACCGAAACGGAGAGATTCTCCCCACCACCACCACCACCCCGCTTTCTAAACTCTCTTTAGCATCACGGCAACTCACCTGTATTGCAGCCGCTGCCCGTCGGAGCCGTAATCCCGATAGATCTCGTATTCCTTCTCGAAAACTCCGGGAGGCGAGGAGCTGCAAGAGGACACAAGAAGAAGCGAGGCTGTGAGGAACAAAGCGGGTGGAGACCAGCACAGACACAGACAGACCCCCCCCCCAAAAAAAACACCTTCGCTTGGAAGCTTGCCAGTCAGGATTGTGTAGCAATGGAAGCCCCATCTAGCAAACTGGGGATGGGAAACCTTTTCTAGACCAAGAACCAGACCTTCTGGAGGTTGCAAGCCAGCAGTGGCTGGGGACAGAGGCAAAAGCAGGAGAAGCAATGAATATAAAGCAGTGAATATGCTTGCGGAACGAATATGCTTGCGAAACCACATAAACACCATCTCCAACTCCTCGAAAGATTACACATCACTTGGGAAGACAGGCGAACTAATGCCAGTATACTGGAAGAAGCAAAAATCACCAGTGTCGAAGCAATGATTCTTCAACATCAACTTCGTTGGGCTGGTCATGTTGTGCGGATGCCTGATTATCATCTTCCAAAGCAACTACTCTATTCCGAACTTTAAAATGGAAAGCGAAATACACATCAAAAGAGGTTTAAAGATGCTCTCAAGGCAAATCTTTAAAAAATGCAGTATAAGTATGGAAAATTGGGAAACAGTTGCCTGCAAGCACTCCAACCAAAGGTGCCATGGACTTTGAAGGCACTCGAACTCAGGACAAAAGGGAAACATGAACTAAGAGGAAGGCACTTTGGCAAACCCTCACCGTGATCAACTGCTGCCTGAAAACCAATGTCCCGACTGTGGAAGGATGTGTGGATCCAGAATTGTTCTCCACAGTCACTTACGGACTCACTGTTAAGACCATGTTAATGGAAGACAATCTTACTCGGCTACGAGGGATCGAAGAAGAAGAGGAGGAGGAGGAGGAGGAGGAGGAGTTATAGCAGACTAAGTGGTAAACTCAACTCTTCTCTATCCTCCTTCCAGGCAAGCAAGAGTTCGCCTTTCTTCCCAAGTGACATGAGTCCACAGTGTGATGCAGCAGCTAAAAAAGCCAATGCAATTCTGGGCTGCATCAATAGGAGTATAGCATCTAGAATCAAGGGAAGTAATAGTACCACTGTATTCCGCTCTGGTCAGACCCCACCTGGAATACTGTGTCCAATTCTGGGCACCACAGTTCAAGAAGGATACTGACAAGCTGGAACGTGTCCAGAAGAGGGCAACCAAAATGGTCAAAGGCTTGGAAACGATGCCTTATGAGGAACGGCTTAGGGAGCTGGGTATGTTTAGCCTGGAGAAGAGAAGGTTAAGGGGTGATATGATAGCCATGTTCAAATATATAAAAGGGTTGGACTGGATGGCCCTTGTGGTCTCTTCCAACTCTATAATTCTATGATTCTAGGTTCCCGCCAGCTCAAAACACTCAAGGAAGGTATGAAGGGTGCGATATGGGCAAAGCCCGAAGGGTCAGAAGGAGAGCTCTGAGCAGCCGTCTTTGGGCCCTAGGCCTTCGGTTGACCACCCCTGTAATAAGCTAAGCCCAGACACAGATAGACTATTTGCCCAGCAGAGCTAAGGTGTGCCTTTCAGAGAGCTAGCTGCTCTGCTGGGGATGTTTATCTACTGTACTAAGGTCCCACCAAAGGCAGTCAGCAAAAGAAGCAAAATCACATATCAGAAATATAAAAACATAAAAGCCACAATCCCTCGCCTGGTACTTTATCTGGAAAGGATCTCTGCTTATGGATCTGCATTATTATTATTATTATTATTATTATTATTATTATTGTCACAGGGCAGTTCACATCATAAAAATACAAAATGAAAACACACAATACATTAAAAACACATCAATTATATGTTAGCCTGACGCATAGAGAAATGTTATAGATTTGTTGATTTATTGATCTATTTAAAACATTATAAGGCTACTCTTCATCGCAGAAAGCAAATTCAGAGCAGGTTAAAATCACAACACACTCCACACATTTAAAAAGCTCTGTATAAAACGAAATTGAAAGCAGTTACGTTATAAATAAACACCAATACATAAGGATTCTGCTTTGATGCGAAGCTCCTGCAAAGGTCTGGGTGCAAAACCAGGTTGAGCAAAGCAAGCTATACCCAGTGTGTGGATGCGTGAATTGGGCTTCAAGGCTTACCTGTGGTTTAAAAAAAAACCAAAACACTGTGTGAATCTGTCTCGTTTCTCGTGTGACTGCCAGCGAAATCGCTTCGTTAGCCCCAATCAAATAATTAGTGTAGCGGTTTTACAGAGCTTCAAAACACATTAATGCATTAAAAAAGTACAAAGCTAGAAAGTGCACGGCTAAGATAAAGATCCGCCAGTGGAGGTGTTTGCGTTAATGAGGGAGATTAGGGGATGCTCCCAGAACAAAGAGAGAGAACGGAGTTGTCCTAATGGGATGGATATTTTTAAAAAGAAAGAAAAAAGAAGTGGCAATAAAAATTAGCTCTGGCAGAAGCTTAATTTTAATGAGGCATCTGAGCTTTAGATTTACAACTCGCAAGGGCGCTGCAAAGGAAATCACTTAGCCCCCTTTCCTTTCTCTCTCCTGCGCGCATGCAAACCCTGGGTCCCCGGGCCTCCATGGAGTCTCTTACATGAAGGCTTCCATGGCCAGCAATAGGGGCAGCGAAAGCAGGGGTGGTGTCATGGCCCGGCTGAACGCTGAGGAACACTGGCAGGAACCAGCTGGGGAATCCCCAAGGGAAGAAGACTCAGCGCCAGGGGAGTGGTGGTGGTGGGATGACCATGAGTGGTCAGAGGGAGAAGATTGGGGAGAGGAGGTGTTGGAAGTTGAAGAAGTAACAGGACTTGGTGAGCTGGGAGAGTCGGTGGCAGAGAGCAGTGCAGAATCAGAGACAGAAGACGAAGCAGGAGAGTCAGAGGAGGGAGGTCAAGAGGAAGAGATCAGAGGTACCGAAATCCCAAAGGAGCAGAAGAGGCTCTTTATGTACGCAACGACAGCTGAGCCGCACGGATGCTACTAGCCCAGAGATGGAAAGAAGATAAAGTCCCTCCCAGAGAGGAGAGGCAAACTAAGCTGCTGGCTTATGCCGAAATGGCATAAAGGTAAAGGGACCCCTGACCATTAGATCCAGTCGTGTCCGACTCTGGGGTTGCGGCGCTCATCTCGCTTTATTGGCCAAGAGCCGGCGTACAGCTTCCAGGTCATGTGGCCAGCATGACTAAGCCGCTTCTGGCGAACCAGAGCAGCACACGGAAACGTTGCTTACCTTCCCGCCAGAGCGGTTCCTATTTATCTACTTGCACTTTGACGTGCTTTCGAACTGCTAGGTGGGCAGGAGCTGGGACCAAGCAACGGGAGCTCACCCCATCGCAGGGATTCGAACCGCCGGCCTTCTGATCAGCAAGCCCTAGGCTCTGGTTTAACCCACAGCGCCACCTGGGTACCGAAATGGCATAACTGACTGGAAAGCTCAGGAACCCAGAAGGCCAAAACTTCAATAAAGAATGGGGGAAATTCAAAATTTACTTGAGAGACCACTGTTAAGCCGATGGAAACATTAGCAGGATTGTAATAACACTTGTAATGTAGAAGATATTATGGACAACAAAATGGAGACATATAATTTGGAGGATGAAATAATATGCAGTTGAAAAGGTTTATAATAGGAAGGTGGGAAGTCTAGAGATTCGGAGGAAATCTCTAAATATGGATATGCATTTGGTATTGTTATAATTTTATATCTATAAAAACAAATAAAAATTATTTCCAAAAAGAGAGAGGGGGAGATGAGTTTTGGATGCTTTAGTTGAGATTCCTGCATTGCAGGGGGTGGATTAGATGACCTGTGGGGTCCCTTCCAACTTTAGGATTCTATGAGTCAGGCTGATACAGTCATGGGTGTCTCCCCTGGTCTCCCAGAACCAGAAGAGGCATGAAAAGGGTGGAGGAGAGGTTGACGTCATGCAGGCGCAGTCTCTGATTGCTCGGGAAGAACCCTGGAGAGGAGGGGACTTAAGACGGCTGTGGGGAGGAAGGGACTTTTACAGTAGTTTTCCATGTATAACACGCCCCTGTGTATAAGACGACCCCAATTTTGGGGGGCTCAAATTTAAGAACATGGGGGGAGGATTGCCCAAAGTTGTTGAGATTTTTTTGGGGGGGGGGTTGCCAAACGACTGACAAATGCTGACAATCGCTCACGTCGCCAACATGCGCCTGCCCGCTCACCAACAGCAGACGGCAATCGCATGCCCAATTGCCAAAGTGGCAGCCAATCCACAGCAACCTTTGCAGCAGCAACCAATCACCCACCCAATTGCCGCAGCAGCAGCAGCAAATCGAAAGCAAAACTTGACGCAGCAAGCAATCACCCACGAAATCGCCGCTGACAAGCTCCTGCTCACAGCTGCAACCAAACATCTGTCCCCCCGCCCCCAAAGCACTACCCGTGTAGGATGACTCCTGTTTTTTAACATTATTTTAGAGTAAAAAAACCTTCGTCACATACACGGAAAAGTACGGTACTTTCTGATCCATGCAGCAAGACCATGGGTAGTCAAACTAAGGCCCAGGGGCCGGATCTGGCCCAATCGCCTTCTAAATCCGGCCTGCGGACGGTCCGGGAATCAGCATGTTTTTACATGAGTAGAATGTGTCCTTTTATTTAAAATGCATCTCTGGGTTATTTGTGGGGCATAGGAATTCGTTTATTTTCCCCTCCAAAATATAGTCCGGCCCCCCACAAGGTCTGAGGGACAGTGGACCGGCCCCCTGCTGAAAAAGTTTGCTGACTCCTGAGCAAGACCTACCGGGATAAGCTGCTGTGCTCAGTAGGCCTGGCACTCCAACAAGTCTGTGCAGGCTGCGTTCTTGCTAATGAAGAGTTAACGCCGCACAGTGTGATTTACTGATGGCTTGCTCCTGTCAGGTGGGGAACCTGTGTGGGTTTCAGCTCGAGGGCCACATTTCCTTCCAAGAAACCTTCTGAGGGCCATGGGCCAGTGACACTCAGGGCCAGAGGCAAAAGTGGGTGGAACAACTAATGAAATTTTTTACGTAGGCTAGTTTCCCCACACATTTACACTCCTTTGTCTATCCTTCGGCCGCCCAACCAGCCAAGAGGTAACGTCTAGTGTTTGAGGACACATTCCTGCAGGTAAAAATGCTAAGCTGGATCGTCTCGGGGGGGGGGGGGAGCAGCAAATTGGTTGCACGATATAAAAATATTTTTATTAATCATTTTTAAAAGCCAGCTGCGCGTACTATAAACCCCGATGGATTGTAGCGACGGACAGGGTTTTATGCTTTGCATCCATTCAGACATTTTATTAGCTTTTTATGGCTTTTAAATCAGATCACTACTCACTCAGCCTTATCCACGGGAGATGAGCAGGCTTTGGGTGGGGAGATTATTAATAAACTTTTGCATGTTTTCGAGCACATCCTCGCAAACTGTGCGCAGGCCCCCCGCATAATAAGCATCTGCCTCCGCAGAAGCAGATCTGAAATTATTTTGGGGGGACACCGTGTCGGAAGCTCGGCCAGGCAGATTTTATCGCTGAGCCGGATATTAGATTCTTGCAGCTTCTACCTATCGTACAGCACAAGAAAATGAGAGGGGGGGGGGAGAGAATGGGGGGGACGTGATGGAGGCTTTTAAAATCATTCATGGTGCAGAGAAAATGAATAGGGGGGGACTCTCTTTCCCTCCCAATGTTAGGATCTGATGGGGGTCATCTAACAAATCTGAAATGTCAGAGATACAAGGCAGAGAAAAGGAGTAAATTGCATTATGCATCCAGTTAAAACTCTGGAATTCCCTATGAATCTACGGTTCTGTTACTCTACCACAAGGTGTAGCGACAGGCCACCAACTTGGTTGGCTTTAAGGGGGAGGGGGCAGCTTGGAAACATTTGTAGAGTATAAGCCCACCAGTGCAAACTAGCCTCCAAGGTTGTGCAAGGTATAGGCAGAAGTGTGTGTGTGTGTGTGTGTGTGTCTACACACACACACACACACACACACACACACACACACACACACACAGATATATTCCATTCATTTTGACATTTTAAAACTTGACTTCCTCCCCCCCCCCTCCATCTGCGGTTCCATAAATTTATTTTTAATATCTTCTGCATATCCAAATTCACTTAACTTACTCATTTACAGTTGGGCCTGATGAGCATTTACTGTTCCCAACCCTAATCCTGCGGAAAGCCATCTAATTAGATTTTAATTTGATCCTGACTTGTTTTTAGGAGGTAATCTAATTATTGTTTGATTTTGTATTAATGTTATATATTTGATGTTGGCCGCCCTGAGCCCGGTTTTGGCCAGGGAGGGCAGGATACAAAGAAAAGTTTATTTATTATTATTATTATTATTATTATTATTATTATTATTATTATTACTTTATTTATCTTCTTTAAATATATACTGATGTATGGAAGTAAGAGCTGGACCATAAAGAAGGCTGATCGCCGAAGAATGGATGCTTTTGAATTCTGGTGCTGGAGGAGACTCTTGAGAGTCCCATGGACTGCAAGAAGATCAAACCTCTCCATTCTGAAGGAAATCAGCCCTGAGTGCTCACTGGAAGGACAGATCCTGAAGATGAGGCTCCAAGACTTTGGCCACCTCATGAGAAGAGAAGACTCCCTGGAAAAGACCCCGATGTTGGGAAAGATGGAGGGCACAAGGAGAAGGGGACGACAGAAGATGAGATGGTGGGACAGTGTTCTCGAAGCTACCAACATGAGTCTGACCAGTGGAAGACAGGAGTGCCTGGCGTGCTCTGGTCCATGGGGTCACGAAGAGTCGGACACGACTAAACGACTGAACAATAACAAATCCAATCACTTCTCAGTCTCCTCTTTCCCAAGCTAAACCTACCCAGCTCCTTCAACCATTCCTCATCAGGCTTGGTTTCCAGATCCTTGATCAGCCTGGTCTCCCTCCTCTGCACACCTTCCAGCTCAGGGGTCAGCAACCTTTTTCAGCCGTGGGCCAGTCTACCGTCCCTCAGACCATGTGGTGGGCCGGACAATATTTTTTTTTGGGGGGGGGGGGAAATGAACGAATTCCTATGCCCCACAAATAACCCAGAGATGCATCCTATATAATAAAGTCCCTGTGTCTCTGCGTCCAGTCCGTGTGTCAGTGGAATTGCGCTACTGCGCATGTGCCTCACAGACACAGGGATTGGAGCGGGCGGAGAGGGGGGCGTGTCCGAGAGGCAGCAGCGGCGCACGTGCGTCGTCAGTTGGGTCAGTGCCGCCGCCTCGCACGGAGCTGGGGAGGATGAGCTGAAAGGCTGCCAACATGGCTGAGGGGACAGAGGAGCGGCGGCCGTGAAGCGACGCGCGGGAAGGGGCGGTTGGGCGGGCGGGGGTGGCCGGCGCGGCTGCTGCGGCGGCGGCGGCGGCTGCTGCTCCGAGACGCTCTGAGGGCAAAGGCGGCCGGGGCCGAGGCTATGGCGGCGCAGGGCAGACTAACCTTCTAGCGCCCGTTATTTTAACGGGCATCATATCTACTAGTTTTAAATAAAAGCACACATTCTACTCATGTAAAAACACTCTGATTCCCGGACCGTCCGCGGGCCAGATTGAGAATGCGATTGGGCCGCTTCCGGCCCACAGGCCTTAGGTTGCCTACCCCTGTTCCAGCTTGTCAACATCCTTCTTTAACTGTGGCGCCCAGAACTGGACACAGGAATCCAGTTGGGGTCTGACCAAGGCAGAATATTACTTCCCTCGATCTAGAAATGGTGCACATTTGTTCTACGGCACGTGGCAATCTACCGTGTCCCGAGAGTTGCTGGCCAGGCGCTGCCTTCCCCGCTGGATGCTCTTCCCCCGCCCGCCCCCCCAGTCTCCGACAAGTCTCTGCTTGTCACCTTCGGTGCTGAGCTTTGACAGGTATTGTGCTTCCGAAAGCAAACAAGCTAAAGAGGTTTGGACAGGGATGGATGGAGGCAGGAGTGGGAAAGGACAAAAAACCTCGCAGTGACAGGGACCTGTAAGAACACAAAGCGATCACTCAGCCCGAGAGGCTGCCTTCATCCCGCCGGAGGGAAGCCACTGGTTCTTCTCCTGCGGGGTGGGTAGATATAAATGTCAGCCTCCTCAACAGGACGCAAGGCCCTGAAGCTCTGGTGGCTGCTGATAATTGACCTTTTAAATCAGCCTTTCCCAGGCAGCAGGCACCCTCCAGATGTTTTGAACTACAACTCCCAATTGGGGCCAGTAGCCCAAACAGGGAGTTAGGTAGCTCACAAGGTTTACTTGACTGCAGTGAAACCTCAAAGCGGTTTATGCACAGAACAAAACAACAAAGTTATCAGTAAAATAAAAAACCACTTAAAAACCATTAAGAAAATAATTAAAATCAACAACAATTAAGGATATTGAGAAATCAAGGGCTGCTGGTTTTAGCTGAGGCTGAGCGGCCTGTTTCTCTCTCTCTCTCTCTCTCTCTCTCTCTCTCTCTCTCTCTCTCTCTCTGCTGAGGCTTTGACAAAATTGTCGCTGATACCACCACAGGGCCAAAAATCCATCTTTCTCGGGAGCAGGGGCAGACGCTGCAGTCAGTGTAGACACAAAAAGAAGGTGGAGCCGCAATAAAATGTTGTAGCGCACTCCTCGCCCCCTAACACGGGAACATCAATACAGGTTATTCTGCAGAGCAAACCCTCCCCTCTGTTTTTCTTTAACATTATGTGACTACTGAGGATGCTCGGTCTGAGCTGTTTGGGGGAGACTGGCCCCCTCAGCCCCTTTATTCGTTTATGAGCCTGTTTGTTTGGAATATTCACCAAAATATAACATAGCGGTATACAGCGGGGGGGAGGGGCTTCAGTTTAACATAATTGCAGATAGATAAAAACTGGTTGGTAAAAAAAAAAAAAACACATTACAGCAGTACAGTACAGTTGTTTAGATGACATCTAAAGGAAAGCAGGGATGACTCCAGCCGGTTCTCCACTGTCAGGGAGTTCCACAGGGCCTGGCCCAACCTCAGGGGCATGGGGAGACCACCAGGAGTGGGCCACCCATTTTTCTATGTGATTGGGGCAGTTTAAACACCCAGAACTTCTTTGGCCCTTAGTCTGGTCAGGGTCTGGAAAGGGAACTTCCATGGGCAGCTGAGCCCCTTGAATGAAGGAAGCCTGAAGTGGAATAAATTGGCTGGAGGGTGGGTGTCTCCCATAGCAAGGTTCTGTCTCTCTTATGGCTCCTCCTTCTGGAAAAGAGGAGACTGGGAGGCGACACGATAGCCATCTTCAAATGTCTCAAGGGCTGTCGCAAGGAAGATGGAGCAAACCTGTTTTCTGCTTCTCTGGAGGGGAGGCCCCCCAACCAATTGCAAGGATGGAGATTCCAATGAAACATTAGAAATAACTTTGCAACATTAAGAGCTGTTTGACAGTGGAAGGGACATTATTATTATTATTATTATTATTATTATTATTATTACCGCACCCATCTGGCTGGGTTTCCCCAGCCACTCTGGGAGGCTTCCGGCAGAATATTAAAATACAATGATTCATCAAATATTAAAAGCCTCCCTAAACAGGGCTGCCTTCAGATGTCTTCTAAAAGTCTGGTAGTTGTTGTTCTCTTTGACATCTGGTGGGAAGGCGTTCCACAGGGCGGGCGCCACCACCGAGAAGGCCCTCTGCCTGGTTCCCTGTAACTTGGTTTCTCGCAGCGAGGGAACCGCCAGAAGGCCCTCGGCGCTGGACCTCAGTGTCCGGGCTGAACGATGGGGGTGGAGACGCTCCTTCAGGTATACTGGACCAAAGCCATTTAGGGCTTTAAAGGTCAGCACCAACACTTTGAATTGTGCTCGGATACGTACTGGGAGCCAGTGTAGGTCTTTTAAGACCGGTGTTATGTGGTCTCGGCAGCCGCTCCCAGTCACCAGTCTAGCTGCCGCATTCTGGATTAATTGCAGTTTCCGGGTCACCTTCAAAGGTAGCCCCACGTAGAGCGCATTGCAGTAGTCCAAGCGGGAGATAACTAGAGCATGCACCACTCTGGCGAGACAGCGGGCAGGTAGGGTCTCAGCCTGCGTACCAGATGGAGCTGGTAGACAGCTGCCCTGGACACAGAATTAACCTGTGCCTCCATGGACAGCTGTGAGTCCAAAATGACTCCCAGGCTGCGCACCTGGTCCTTCAGGGGCACAGTTACCCCATTCAGGACCAGGTGGTGGGTTCTGCTTCATCAGAGGTCTTCAAACAGAGCTTGGATGGCCATCTGTCAGGAATTCCTCAGCTGTCATTTCTGCATTGCAGGGGGTTGGACTAGATGACCCTTGGGTCCCTTCCAAACCGACAATTCAGCGATTATGGGAATGCAGGGTTTGCATGTCTGTCTGTCTGCATCATTTCCGCGTTCTGCACAGCTCCGAATGTGCCATATTCCTGCAGGTGTTACTAACCTTCAGCAGAACGCCCTTGACCCCCCTGCCCCCACCCACGAACCGCTCAGCCACATCCCTTCCTTCCCCCCCACCCCCCCAGCCACGGCAGCTGATCTCCAAGATCTTTGCTGGAAAGAGACTTGTCAATTGGCTTTCCAGACACCGCTTGGCAGCTCGCCCAGGAGAAGGAAAACAGCCCGACATCTTTGAGCAAGTGGTACGGAGCACGCTTGCTCGGCGGGGAACCTCGGGAAAGCGGAGGAACAGCATCTGCTGTCAACAGCAACCCCAGTAGGGCCGAGAATGCGGGCAAGGAACGGTTCCTTATGAAGCAGCGCTTTCAAAAATTGTCATTATTCCCCTCCTGCACCCCAGAAGCCTGACGGATTTGCCAGCATGAAATGCAAGCTCTGGGGATAAGCTGGAAGGATCCCTGAAACAGCAGCAGCAACAGCACAATCAGCCTCAGTTACAAACTGTTCCTGGTTTTGTCTCTTTGATGTCAAATTGCTTCAGCCATGGCGAGAAGGCAAAGCAAAACCAAAGGAAAGGGGATAAAAAGACCTCCGCCATTAGCCTCCAGTTCATCACAGGCACTCTGATTTCTTCCAACTGTGGAGCTTTAGAGACCCAAAGATCAAAACAGAGGGCAGGCGAGGTCTCAACCCCCTCCCCGAAACACAGGATGCAAGACCCCACCTGGGGCGTCGGGACTACAGTAGGAAGAAAAGCTCAGCGAGGGACAGGAGGTTCGGCACAGCCCTGATAATGTACCGCTCCCAGTACGTTTCCGAGCACAATTCAAAGTGCTGGTGCTGACCTTTAAAGCCCTAAACGGCCTCGGCCCAGTATACCTGCAGGAGCGTCTCCAGCCCCATCGTTCAGCCCGGACACTGAGATCTAGCGACGAGGGCCTTCTGGCGGTTCCCTCGCTGCGAGAAACAAAGCTACAGGGAACCAGGCAGAGGGCCTTCTCGGTAGTGGCACCCGCCCTGTGGAATGCCCTCCCTTCAGATGTCAAAGAGATAAACAACTACCTGACATTCAGAAGACATCTGAAGGCAGCCCTGTTTAATGAAGCTTTTAATATGTGACATTTTAATGTATTTTTTATTTTGGTTGGAATCCGCCCAAAGTGGCTGGGGAGACCCAGCCGGATGGGCGGGGTACAAATAATAAATTATTATTATTATTATTACTATGCTCCAGGGAGGAAGAAATTGGGGGCCGGTAACGAGAGGGGGGAGGGGCCAGGTGGCGCTGTGGGTTAAACCACAGGCTTGTTGATCAGAAGGTCAGCGGTTTGAATCCCTGCGACGGGGTGAGCTCCCGTTGCTCGGTCCCAGCTCCTGCCCACCTAGCAGTTTGAAAGCACGTCAAAGTGCAAGTAGATAAATAGGTACCGCTCCGGCGGGAAGGTAAACGGCGTTTCCGTGCGCTGCTCTGGTTCGCCAGAAGCAGCTTTGTCATGCTGGCCACATGACCTGGAGGCTGTCTTCGGACAAACGCCGGCTCCCTCGGCCTATAGAGCGAGATGAGCACGCAACCCCAGAGTCGGACACGACTGGACCTGATGGTCAGGGGTCCCTTTACCTTTACCTTTTAACGAGAGGGGGCAGGGATATATAAGAAGCTGCCGAATCCCGAGCCAGACCATTACAGGATCAAAGAATTGTAGAGGTGGAAGGGACCCCCAAGGGTAATCTACTCCAACAATCACAGCTAAAGAATCTCTGGCAGGTGACCATCCAAGCTCTGTTTAAAAGCCTCCAAGGAAAGTGATTCACCGCCTTCTGAGGTCGTCCGTTCTGCTGTCAAACAGCTCTTGCTCTCAGAAAGTTCTTCCTAATGTTTAATCAGAAAGGAATCCTTTTCCATCCCTTCTGGCATTGTTGATGCTGTCTGTCTGTCTGGGTTTTGCACAGCAGCCTCTCCAGGCCCTGCCTGTAAATTTGGGAGATTGGACCTTCTGAATGCACAGCAGTGATCTTCCACGGAGTTATAAGCCCTTGCCTCAAAGGCAGGGATTCGGGTACGAAGGACATGGCCAAGGCACCCTCTTACAGCAAACTGAATTTGGTTTATACTGAATCTGAACACTTGGTCTCCTTGGTCCAGAACTCTCCTCTCGGGGGTTTGACTTCACCCCCGAAAGCACACACTTCCATCGTCTCCTGAGACACACGGATGCCGACAATGTTTTAAGTTGTTGTTGTTGTTGTTCAGTCGTTCAGTCGTGTCCGACTCTTCGTGACCCCATGGACCAGAGCACGCCAGGCACGCCTATCCTTCACTGCCTCTCGCAGTTTGGCCAAACTCATGTTAGTAGCTTTGAGAACACTGTCCAACCATCTCATCTTCTGTCGTCCCCTTCTCCTTGTGCCCTCCATCTTTCCCAACATCAGGGTCTTTTCCAGGGAGTCTTCTTTCTCTTCTCATGAGGTGGCCAAAGTATTGGAGCCTCAGCTTCAGGATCTGTCCTTCTAGTGAGCACTCAGGGCTGATTTCCTTCAGAATGGAGAGGTTTGTTCTTCTTGCAGTCCATGGGACTCTCAAGAGTCTCCTCCAGCACCAGAATTCAAAAGCATCAATTCTTCGGTGATCAGTCTTCTTTATGGTCCAGCTCTCACTTCCGTACATTACTACTGGGAAAACTACTGGGATGTTTTAAGTTACGGTGGTGAAATTTCAGTGATCTTTTTATTGTTCTAGCCTTTTTGTAAACCGCTTTGACCCTGCAAACAAGTGGTATATAAATTTTACGGAATGAAGTAAGTAAATTAAATGGCATCCTCTTCTCACACTGGCCAACCAGAATGGGAAACCTGAATGGAGGACCTGAGAGCAAAGAGCACTCTGCCCACTTGCGATTCCCAGCAACTGCCATTCAGAAGTATCCTGTCTCCAGCCGCAGAAGTAGAACAGAGGCCATCATGGATTTTGCTGGGAAAGCCACTCTCCAAGAGGAGAACCACAAATTGGATCACAATCTACAGGTGAAACTCGAAAAATTAGAATCTCGTGGAAAGGGTCATTTCTTTCAGTAATTCAACTTAAAAGGTGAAACTAATATATGAGATAGACTCATGACATGACATGCGAGATATGTCAAGCCTTTATTTGTTATAATTGTGATTATTACAGCGTACAGCTGA
The DNA here is from genome assembly GCA_034642065.1 of Darevskia nairensis. Classification (NCBI taxonomy): domain Eukaryota; kingdom Metazoa; phylum Chordata; class Lepidosauria; order Squamata; family Lacertidae; genus Darevskia; species Darevskia nairensis. The sequence goes on along the minus strand of JAWWNI010001120.1, from coordinate 35,651 downwards.
TGAGAACCCCAAATTAACAATTTCAACTTGGGGGTTTTCATCAGCTGTGCGCCATAATCATCACAATTATAACAAAGGTTTGACATATCTTGCTTTGCATGTCACGAGTCTATCTCATATATTGAACTCCAGTAGCTAATGAAAACAATTGCTTACAGAAATGGACTTTCCCACGATATTCTAATTTTTCGAGTTTCACCTGTATCTGGCCTTCTTGCGATGTTGTGCTTTACCTTCTTTTCCAAGCCAGCTATCAGAACCAAAACGTTTCACTGCAAGGCAGCAGAGATCCTCCAGGGCTGTTTACAGGCTCTATAAAAACAGATAATCTGGCTAAATTACCATTAATCTGGTAAATGACATGCAGCCAGTGGCTAAGCAGATGGATCTCCTCTTCCCCGTCTCCCTGCCAAAAGGCTCATGACGCAACCCTCACCTCCTCTTTCAGGACTCCAGAGAGACAAAAGCACTGATGGTCTCGGCGCCAAGAGTGGAATTTGGGGCAAACCTGCCAATAAGGAAAATCTTGCAGCAAGAAAACATGCAAGAAATCAGGAGATTGGATGGGGAGGGGAAAACGACAACAACAGGACAAGCAGTAAGAAAAACCACCCTGGGAAAAGTCAAGGACCTCCATCATGTCAAAAGATGTGACAAAATGGGCCTTTTGTGAGAAAGGGGGGAAGCAATTAACTCCCAGTGTGTTCTGCGATTGCAAGGGCCTCTTTGTTGGCACCTGCAGGAGGGAGAAAATAGTTATGTCACCGCTGATGGGTGTCAGAGAATGAAAAGCCATCCAGGGGAGGCGGGAGGGAAGGAGAGGAAGAATGAAGAGCCTGTAGGGAGTTTGAGGAAGAGGAGAGCTGAAGACGCAAGTGAGGTTGCCTGGGGAGTCCTTGGCGCCAACCTGGTGCCCTCCAGGACTACAACTCCCATCAGGTCCCGTGGCCATAGTGGTGGATTATGGGAGTTGTGGTTCAAAACACCTGAAAGGCACTAAGAAGAGTTTGGATTTGATATCCCGCTTTATCACTACCCAAAGGAGTCTCAAAGCGGCTCACATTCTCCTTTCCCTTCCTCCCCCACAACAAACACTCTGTGAGGTGAGTGGGGCTGAGAGACTTCAGAGAAGGGTGACTAGTCCAAGGTCACCCAGCAGCTGCATGTGGAGGAGGGGGGAAGCGAACCCAGTTCACCAGATTACGAGTCTACCGCTCTTAACCACTACACCACACTGGCTCTACTAAATCAGTGAAGGATGCTCTACGCTTCCCCTAAGGCAGTGATGGCTAACCTTGACACCCCAGATGTTTTGGAACTACAACTCCCATCATCCCTAGCTAACAGGATCAGTGGTCAGGGATGATGGGAGTTGTAGTCCCAAAACATCTGGAGTGTCAAGGTTAGCCATCACTGCCCTAAGGGTCCTAAAGAGTCTAAGGGTCTTGAAGCAAAATACGAGCAAGAAATGTAGTAGAACGTAGTTGAAAGGAGTCGGTAAATCACCAGATCCGTTCCTCGAAACAAAATAAAAAAAATTCCTTCCAATTCCACCTTAGAGACCAACCACCTTAGAGACCAACCGAAAGGACCAGGTGCGCAGCCTGGGAGTCATTTTGGACTCACAGCTGTCCATGGAGGCCCGGACACCGAGATCCAGTGCCGAGGGCCTTCTGGCGGTTCCCTCACTGTGAGAAGCAAAGCTACAGGGAACCAGGCAGAGGGCCTTCTCAGTAGTGGTGCCCGCCCTGTGGAACGCCCTCCCATCAGAGGTCAAAAATATAAACAACTATCTGACATTCAGAAAATACCTCAAGGCAGCCCTATTTAGGGAAGTTTTTAACTTGTGATATTTTAATGTATTTTAATGTCTGTTGGAGGCTGCCCAGAGTGGCTGGGGAGACCCGGCCAGATGGGCGGGGTACAAATAAAAAAATTATTATTATTATTATTATTATTATTATTATTATATCTTTATTGTCATTGTACAAGTACAATGAAATTGGATTTAAATAATAATAATTATTATTATATATTATATAATAATAATAATAAAATAATTTAAAAAAAGAAATTCATTTTTCATTTAAACAATTGTTTCCCCAACCAAAAATGTACTCAACACGAGTAACAGCAGTAAAAGCCATACGAAACACTTAAAAATAAGGGAGAGCACTGAGCAGCCGCTGCGTCTATGCGCGCCGCCATCTTAGAACTCTCATAACTTAGAACTGTTATAAAAAACAACAGAAATTTAAACAAAAAACAAAAACAAAAACAAAAAAGTAGATAAATAGATACCGCTCCGGCGGGAAGTAATCGGTGTTTCCATGCGCTGCTCTGGTTCACCAGAAGCGGCTTAGTCATGCTGGCCACATGACCCGGAAGCTGTACGCCGGCTCCCTCGGCCAGTAACGCGAGATGAGCGCCGCAACCCCAGAGTCGGACACGACTGGACCTAATAGTCAGTGGTCCCTTTACCTTTTTAGGTTGGGGCCACCCCTGCCTCCTGTGGCAGGGAGTTCCACAAAACCACAGCAAGGGCATTTCTGTGCTCTTCTCGACAATACAGAAGTTGGAGGGAAGCAAAACGAGAAAGGAAAAGAGGGAGAGGATGGAAATGAGGCTCTCACAGCCCAGCGCAGCAAGCAAGAGCTGACGCTGCTTTTGAGATGTTCAGCTTCGTATATCCCCCGCTCCCGAAACTCGGCACGCAGCCTTCGAAGTGTCGACTGTGCCCGGCCTCATCTATCTGCGAGGCTGCTGTGGCGAGGAGGGACAAATTAAATTACAACTGCAAACGCGAGCTGAAAGGGGCATCAGGAAATAACGAGCCTTTCCTTCCAACTTGGTCATCCCTATGGCTGTTTGGGACTCCATCTCCCATCAACCCCAGCCATAAACAGAGACGGGGAAAGGGGGGGAGCGGGGAGCCTTTTGCGTGTTTCTTCTGTTTTTTCCTCGTAATTTCCCCCGGGTTTAATTTGCTTCCAGCCATGTGGCCGAGAGACGCTGACCTTAGTTCTGAACTTGGCTAAGGAGCAATTAGGGGAGAGAGATCTCCGCTGAAAGTTGCTGAGCCAAGAGGCACGGCCGCCTGGCGCAGAAACGGAAGAGGCTGGCATCTTGTACCAAATGTTGGGCTTTGGGTTCATGGAGCGTGGCAGGAGGTGGGGTGGTTTATTTCGGAGTTTTTCAGTGCTCGAAACACCAAAGGCTATACTTCTTAGAATTTCCAAGCTAGGGGGAAAAAAAAACCAAATTATACCGTCTGGCGTTCCAGAAACCACGGAGAATGTTCTCTGGCACTCAGAAACAAAAGCTTAGGCAGACAAATGATACGTGATGAAATTATAATGCTTATTTTCCTCCGCGTTGAGTAGGTGCAGCTGCAGCTGCAGGCTGCGCTAAACACTCTCATAAACGTAATAATCCGACCGCCAAATTAAAAGGCAGACCTGCACTGCAAACACACCTCCTGGAAGTGGAAGGGGAGACATCAAGAGAAGGCCTCGGCAGCCGATCCGCTCATCAAGACACTATCATGGCTATCAAAAATCAATTTTCAATTTGCAGCTGCCACATCCTTGGGCTTATATTCCCCCCCCCCGGGCTCTGCAGGACGGCCAGCAGCCGAGGGCATTTCCTCCACCAAGAGCACCTTGTCCTTCACTTTGGGTGCCTCCGGACCATCACAATTTGTGGAAGTGATTCAAGAGCCTATCAGAAATATACCGTACATTTGCGTAATTAAAATGCTTTGCTGCCCCGACACATCCAACTTGCTTGGGGCTGGGGGGGGGATGTGTTTTTGCAATGAGGAAAGAGATGGGGACATGCCTTGCCAAGTGTGGGGTGAAAGAGTGGGTCACTGGAAAGACCAGTGAACACACAGCAAACAAATCACGGCCGTATAACCACCCAGCAAGCAAAACGGAACAAATGCGCAATGAAGGCCAGACATAGTCTAACCTCCGCCTTAAGTTTTCTGGAAACAATTCAGGGTGAATGCACCACAAACAGGCAGTCTGGAGGAAAAGCCCTAAAAGAAAACTATTTAGGAGATGGTCTGACCCCACAGAAGCTCACTGGACCGCTTCAATTAGCGGAACTGGCAGTGCTACAGGTCTGCTCCACGTTTATAAGAGATTCATCTTTTAGTGTGGCAGCCACTGCACTTTGGAACTCCCTGCCTATGGAGGTCAGGCAGGTTCCTTCACTGTATTCTTCTCAGCCCCTCTAGGAGTCTTGGTAGATCACAAACTTGACATGAGTCAACAGTGTGATGCAGCAGCTAAAAAAGCCAATGCAATTCTGGGCTGCATCAATAGGAGTATAGCATCTAGATCAAGGGAAGTAATAGTACCACTGTATTCCGCTCTGGTCAGACCTCACCTGGAATACTGTGTCCAATTCTGGGCACCACAGTTCAAGAAGGATACTGGCAAGCTGGAACGTGTCCAGAGGAGGGCAACCAAAATGGTCAAAGGCCTGGAAACGATGCCTTATGAGGAATGGCTTAGGGAGCTGGGTATGTTTAGCCTGGAGAAGAGAAGGTTAAGGGGTGATATGATAGCCATGTTCAAATATATAAAAGGATGCCATATAGAGTAGGGAGAAAGGTTGTTTTCTGCTGCTCCAGAGAAGCGGACACGGAGTAATGGATTCAAACTACAAGAAAGAAGATTCCACCTAAACATTAGGAAGAACTTCCTGACAGTAAGAGCTTTTCGACAGTGGAATTTGCTGCCAAGGAGTGTGGTGGAGTCTCCTTCTTTGGAGGTCTTTAAGCAGAGGCTTGACAGCCACCTGTCAGGAATGCTTTGATGGTGTTTCCTGCTTGGCAGGGGGTTGGACTGGATGGCCCTTGTGGTCTCTTCCAACTCTATGATTCTATGAAAAGCATTTTTGTTCAGGAAAGCCTACCCAGGTTTTTAGAATATTGGGTTGAATTTCAATCTGTTTTTAAAGGTAAAGGTAAAGGGACCCTTAGGGACCCAGGTGGCGCTGTGGGTTAAACCACAGAGCCTAGGGCTTGCTGATCAGAAGGTCGGCAGTTCGAATCCCTACGACGGGGTGAGCTCCCGTTGCTCGGTCCCAGCTCCTGCCCACCTAGCAGTTCGAAAGCACTTCAAAGTGCAAGTAGATAAATAGGTACTGCTCCGGCGGGAAGGTAAATGGCGTTTCCGTGCGCTGCTCTGGTTTGCCAGAAGTGGCTTAGTCATGCTGGCCACATGACCTGGAAGCTGTACACCGGCTCTCGGCCAATAAAGCGAGATGAGCGCCGCAACCCCAGAGTCGGACACGACTGGATCAAATGGTCAAGGGTCCCTTTACCTTTACCTAAAGGGACCCCTGACCGTTAGGTCCAGTCGCAGATGACTCTGGGGTTGCGGCGCTCATCTCGCTTTACTGTCCGAGGGAGCCGGCGTACAGCTTCCGGGTCATGTGGCCAGCATGACTAAGCTGCTTCTGGCAAACCAGAGCAGCGCACAGAAACGCCGTTTACCTTCCCGCCAGAGCGGTACCTATTGATCTACTTGCATTTTGACGCGCTTTCAAACTGCTAGGTGGGCAGGAGCTGGGACCGAGCAACGGGAGCTCACCCCGTCGCAGGGATTCGAACCGCCGACCTTCTGATCAGCAAGCCCTAGGCTCTGTGGTTTAGACCCTTGCTATTTCAACCCTTTGTCAAATTATTGTTGTTATTTTTCTTATTGTTGTTGTTTTGTTTTTGGTTTTTTTGTAAACTGCTTTGAGGTTTTTTCCTACAACCAAGCAGCATAGAAATCTTATGAAATGAATCAAGTACCACCCATCGCATGAAGTGGGATGCTCCAAAGGATCCCTGCCTCAGTCAAATCCCAAGATGCGCCTTAGAAAGAGAAAGCAGGCGGCTTCAGAGGCAACTCAGCAGGAACTATTACGCAGTGGGGATTTTACAGCTGGGGCTGCACTCCTGAAAACCCCGCTGCCTTTGCTGCTTCCCGGTTTTTTGTGGGTCGGCCTGACCAGCAGCACCCTACAGATGCCCCAAGGCTGGAGTCCTCTGCTGCTACACTTCCCAACCATTTGGCACACAGTTAGACCAGATTCTCTGCCAGCGCTGCGCTTGCACCCGTGTGCACTCCTTTCCCCCTGCCCCGTAAGATCAACTTTGCTCCTGCCAGGGGCGCAATGCGCACTTTTTCAGATGTAATTGAGCAATCACGGCAACCCCGTCGGGCACAGGGGAAGACCCCCGCGGAAAGCCACCTGTTGCCTCCTCCCAGCTGATCTTTAATTACTACTGACACTGATCGGCTAATTGCTATTATTAATTATATTAATGATCACTGTGTGCCGTCTCAAGCGGATTGCGCGGCTCAGATGCCGAACGCCGGCTCAAATGAGCGATAAGGAAGTCCTCCTTCTGTATCCCGATCGCTGTGGCTCTGAGGCTGCAGCGGCCAGAGGTTTTGCCAGCCATTCTTTCTCAAGAGGGAGGCAGTCGCCTCCGGAAACCCACTCCAGCTTTTCTCTCTCACCGCAGCCTGCTCCGAGGAGGCTCTCCTTGCCTGGGCAGGATTGCTGGCTCACAAGCCATCTGCAAACAAGGCGGGTACCTGAAGCAGGCAGAGCTGTGGTGCACCAGCCATGATGGGGATCAGCTGAGAATGGGAAAACAACCATCACCTCTTCCTTGTGTATTTCAGGAAACTGCTGCAGCCTGCAAAAAGGGGGGCAGTGTGGGGAGGGGCCAGGGCCATCTGCGCAGAAGATTAGAGTCTCCTGCTTGCATTCAGCTTTGCACTGCCTCAGAGAAAAGGCCCGCTTTTGCAAAGCAGGGGACCCTAGCATCTTGGATCCCACTAGAGAATGAATGAATGAATGAATGAATGAATGAATGAATGAATCTTTATTTGCGTCAGCCATCGGCCATAGCAATAAAACAACAATACAATACAGTGGACGCTCGGGTTGCGAACACGATCCGTGCGGGAGGCGCGTTCACAACCCGCAGCGTTCGCAACCCGTGCTGCTGCATCTGCGCACACGAGTGATGCAATTTGGCGCTTCTGCGCACGTGCAAAGCACAATTTAGCACTTTTGCGCATACGCCAAATCCCGGAAGTAACCTGTTCCGTTACTTCCGGGTCCGGCGCAGTGCGCAACCCGAAATCGCGCAACCTGAAGCGGCCGTAACCCAAGGTATGACTGTATACAAATAATAGAAATAAAAAGTCAATTATATAAAATACATTTTAGGGTTTTGAATCAATAGTCACAAAGTGGATCTTATTCTGATTGCCCCAGCTAAAAACCTTGCAGCCTTTGCTGTCATCTGCTCATCTTCATCTGCCAAGAGAAAGGACACTGTGGCAGTGGCTGGGTGACCCGGAATGGACCTCATTCCTCAAGTCTTTATAAAGAGTGCAAGTCAGAAGGGCGTCTGCCACCGATTCGGTACTATCCCACTAGAGAGATGCAGGTGAAAATCCTCGCAGGATGGAGATTCCAGGAAGGACAGGATGGAGGGGGGGGGGAGTAGGAAAGACTAGGAAAGTTCTTGGGAGGCTCAGAAGCTCCCAAGGGAAGGAAGATACAAAGAGGGGGAGCAAGAGAAACAGACAAGGCAGGCTGAAGCCTATGGATGCAGAGTCAGACCCTCTTGGTTCATTGTGGCTGGCAGTCTCTAAGGCACGGACCATCCAGACTAGGCATAGGCAAACTCGGCCCTCAATATGTTTCGGGACTACAATTCCCATCATCCCTGACCACTGGGATCATGGGAGTTGTAGTCCCAAAACATCAGGAGGGCCAAGTTTGCATATTCCTGATCCAGACATTTGCTGGACCACAACTGCCATCACCCCGACTGCTGGCCCTGCTGGCTGAGGCTGGTGGGAGTCACAGTCCCAACAACTTCTGCCGGGCCACAAATTCCCCACCTGTGCCATCCACCTGCCCACCAGCCAAAGCTCATATTCCTCCCTGCTCCACAGGGTCCTTAGGCAGAGCTCAGAGCAAGGCCGGCCTCTGCTCAGACAGCTCCATCCACTAGGCCGCGCTGCCAAGCCCCGAAAACCAGAGAACTGTGGCTTCCGCGTGGCGCCGCTGGTTTCAAAAGCCCCGCCGCGCAAGGTTACCTTTCCGTTTCTTCTTTGACGGTGGCGAACTGGGAGGGCTGCCGGTGGGTCCGGCTCTGCTCCTGCGCTTTCTCGCCGCCGCCCTCCAGCTCCTGCTCCTGGGAGGAGCTGGTGCTGCCCTCGCGGCTGACATTGCTGCTGCGCCCGGGGCTGTTCTCGGTGGACGCCCGGGGGGACTCCGTGTTCTGCTTCAGGGTCTGGAGCTTGGCCAGGGGGATGATGTCGCAGTTCTGGGGCCGGTGCCACACGGTCCGCTGGGTGGAGGCATTGTAGTAGTAGAAGCGCGAGGTGTTGGGGTCAAAGAGCTCCCACCACTGGTTCTCGTTGGTGCGCTTGATGCGGACGCCGGCAGGGGGGTCCCAGACGCACTCCCCCGTGATCAGGTTGGCGTACATGCGCTCCCGCGTCCGAGGCTCGATGATTTCCACCCATTCCAGCCTGGGGAGGAGAAAAAGAATCACATGGAGACGTTTAGAACAGGGGACGGCAACTTTTTTCAGCCATGGGCCGGTCCACCGTCCCTCAGACCTTGTGGGGGGGGTCGGACTATATTTTGAAAAAAAAAAACAATGGACGAATTCCTATGCCCCACAAATAACCCAGAGATGCATTTTAAATAGGACCCATTCTACTCATGTAAAATCACGCTGATTCCTGGACCGTCCGCGGGCCGGATTGAGAAGGCGATTGGGCCTCATCCAGCCCACGGGCCTTAAGTTGCCTACCCCTGGTTTAGAAGCTGCTTGTGATCAGTGTCGTGCTTGCAGCCCTGGGCATCCCCAGATGACCTCTCGTCCAGGCATTGGCCCAGACCCAGATATTTTTTATATAATATAATTTTGTTAAATTTTCTGTTTTACACTTTAAAGTACTCATTTTCACATCCTTAAGATATCGATGACTTCCCTTCTTCTCTTTCCATGGTTCATTTTGCATATCATAAAATCCCTGCATATTTTACAAAAACTATACCATCCAGTATCCCATTATTACATCCGTCAAAACTCATTCACACTGTTGAATTTACCGCACTTTTCCGTGTATAACACGCCCCCTATTTGGGGGGACTCAAAATTTAGAAAATTGGGGGGCGGGGAGATTCCGCAAAGTGATTGAGCTATTGGGGGGGGGGGTTGCCCACAGTTGTTGAGCTTTTGGAGGGGCAGAGTTGTTGAGCTTTTTTTAGAGGGAAATACCCAAAAACGCTCACCCGCCAGGCAGACAATGCCGCTCGCGCACGTCAACGAAGCAACCAATCATCTGTCCCATTGCCAAAAAAGGAGCAAATCACCCGCCCGCTTGCCACAGCGACAGCCAATCAACAACAGCCCTTGCAGCAGCCACCAATAATAATCTCCAACTCACAGCAGCAACCAATCCTACGGCCCCACAATGCGCTACCCATGTATAGGACGACCTCAAATTTTGAACATGATTTTTGATTTTTAAAAACCTAGTCTTATACATGGAAAACTACAGTATCTGAATGCTGCCAGCGTTTTCAGCTGTACACAGTTATTCCCCATATATTCAATGAACGTTTTCCAATCTTCTCTAAACTTATGTTATTCTGGTTCTCTTATTCCATATGTTAAGTCAGCGAGTTGTGCATATTCTGTCAACTTAAGTTGCCATTCTTCTTTAGTTGGGACCTCGCTCGTTTTCCATTTTGGGGCTACGGGCCGCAGTAGTGGCATACATACCGGTAAGTAACCTTTTCTGACACCTGGGAATTTCAGTCTGAATTATCCGCAACAGAAAAGACACTGGGTTTTTTGGGGAGAGTACTTTTTAACATTTTTTTTCAATTTGTTATGGATCATTTCCCAATACTGTACTCTTTTACCCTTTTACAAGTCCACCACATATGAAAGAACGTTCCCTCAAACTCATTGCATCTCTAGCACTTTTCTGATTCAGACCCAGAGAGGCTTAACCCAGGAGTGGTGAACCTATGGCTCTTCAGATGTTGTTGTGACTCCTATCAGCTTCAACCAGAACATCCAATGGTCAAGGGTGGCAAGGAGGATGTCGAAAAGGGATCCTATCTAAATTATGTTAACCTGGGTGGATTTGATTTAAATCAAATTTAAATCACTAGTCAGTAAGACTTTATTAAATTTTATTTTATTTTTACAGAAAGACTCATTCTTGCTGGTATAATCTTAATATTGACAACCAGAGGAAGGTTTCATTTTTTGAATGATAAATTTTCAGAGTAGTTTTTACAGTTATATCAAAAATTACTGATATCGTTATAGTATTAGAAATACACAGGCAGATAATTATGAAATTATTGTGAGGTTTAATAAGTTAACTTTTTATATTTGGGCAACTTTTCTGATGTACTTTATTAGAAGGAGAAAAATAACCATTTCCTTAATAACAATTTAAACAATTTATTTAACTAAAACAATAACATTATAGTAGCCTATCCATGTTTGTTAACTGATGTGGTTAAACAATTTAAAAAAACAACTGAGACTGAGTTTTAAGCGCACATGAAAAACTTAAAACAAATCCTTATTTCCTAATGAACAGTCTTTGTACTATAATGTAACTTAAATAGAAAACTATCTTTAGAAAGATTTTTCCTCCAAAAGCATTTTATTTTGAAAATCTGATTTAAATTTTTTAAAAATCAATTTTTTAAAAAAATCCAATATTTTTATTTTATTTTTTTAAAAAAAATCATTGATTTTTATCCACCCTGATGTTAACTGACACAGCAAATTTGCTAATGTGCCTTGCATTATCCGTGGTATATTATTTAGGGTCGTTGATGGCACCCGTCTGTCTTGAGAGACCATGGAGGGAGCTAACAGGATCCGAAGGAAAGCAGAGCAAGCAAGATGTTTTGGCACCAGCTTGGCTGCAGCAGTTGCCGGAAGGAGGCGTACAAGGCGCCATCCAACTGCCTTAGGGACTCCGCTCCAGATTTGTGTAGGGTTTGCTCCCTTTCTTTTCGCAAAGATACCCCCACAAGGCAGCGCAAGTTTAGGGTCAGAGTTTTCCTTCTCATAGCTGGGCTCCCTTCCCAGGTGGACGAAGAAGAGGAGGAGTTTGGATTTGATATCCCGCTTTATCCCTACCCGAAGACATCTCAAAGCGGCTCACAATCTCATTTCCCTTCCTCCCCCACAACAAACACCCTGTGAGGTGAGTGGGGCTGAGAGACTTCAGAGAAGTGGGACTAGCCCAATGTCACCCAGCAGCTGCATGTGGTGGAGGAGCAGTGAAGCGAACCCGGTTCACCAGATTACGAGTCCTCCGCTCTTAACCACTACACCACACTGGCTCCTATATAGGGGTAGATGGAGGTCTCCTAAACAGGGTTTCCATTCCATGGTGCTCCTTGGGTTCTTTTAATGCCCCGGTTTCAGAAAGCAGGAACGTCAAGTTGCCACAACCACATTATCCCGACCCTGTGAACTACCGGTAATGGAGTCTAAGACATAAGCAATTCCCATTGCCCTGGATTTTTCCATTAAAAGGGGGGGGGGAATTCCCCACCCCGTTACAAAGAAATAGAAGCTGCTCTCCCAATGTGGTGAAAAGGGGACTCAGGAAATTGCAGAAGACACATTTAAAAATGAAAACCTAAACTTTTTCTTTTTAAAAAAGCGTAATGCTCATCAGCATGGCCTGCCTTCGCTGAACAGAAGCAGGAAATGAAGCATCTCTTGAAAGTGGCCTTCATCCAGAACAGCTGCTATGCAGATGGGGACGAACGCTGCAAAGGGCCTTTCAGAAGCTTAGCGTGGGTTCTGCTCAGGGCTGGAGAAGCTCTGATCACAGAAATGGAAGGGTAGGAAACCATCACCCAACTCACCAGGCGCCCCAAAACAAGGCAGGTCACACACACCCTGTGACCAGTCTACAGAGTCTAAATGACAGCATCTCACACCCCAGCGAGGTGCTCAGGGAACAAATACAGTGGCACCTCGGTTCTCAAACTTAATCCGTTCTGGAAATCCGTTCCAAAACCAAAGCGTTCCAAAACCAAGGCGCGCTTGCAAAATGGATTAATCTTTTCCAGACTTTTAAAAACAACCCCTAAAACAGCAATTTAACATGAATTTTACTATCAAACGAGACCATTGATCCATAAAATGAAAGCAATCAACAATGTACTGCAGTCACACAATCAATCAATCAGTAGCTGAACTGGGTTCCACACAGTCACAAAAACAAAACAAAAAAGGGGGGAAACGCAAAATAAATAGCAAAACCAGACAGACCTCAGTGTAACACTCAAAACAGAAGTGTGGCACTCAAATCGGAAGCGTAACACTAAAAACGGAGCACATTCGGCTTCTGAAAAATGTTCGCAAACCGGAACACTTACTTCCGGGTTTGCAGTGTTCGGGTTCCAAGTTGTTTGAGTACCAAGGCGTTTGAGAACCAAGGTACCACTGTTAACTCCCTTTGCGATGACTCGAGGAAGTGAGCCAATCTGCACACGACTGTACGGTTCCCCTTTATCACAGCACAACAAGGCGACAACTTATGCTTCTCCCCCCCCCTCAAAAAACAGCATACAGATCAATATGGCTAACCCGACCCAAAAACCTACCAAAACCACAACCATCCCTACACACATACAGACAAGCCGTGCTGCAGTCAACTGAACGCAACCAACCAAGGTCTGGGACCCTCCTAATCTCTCGCAATAACAACGGAAAATAAATAAATATATAAATATAGGACGGTGCTGACGCAAAGCCCTACACAAACACTAGGCAACAGAACAAAAGAACAACACACACACACAAACACACAAATCTCTTTCTCTCTCCGCCCCCCTCTTTTTTCCCATCTGAAATACGTCTATGACAAAAGTTCTCTCGCTGAATGTAAATCAACTGTGAAACATACATTTGTAAAGAAACCAGAAGCTTTCCTATTGGGTATTGTAGGTAGAGAAATGCTGTCTAGGTTTGTCATTGCTTTTCTCCCCCAAAGCAGGCAAAATTAAAAGACGCCTGCTTCTTGGGAGAAAAGCAATGACAAACCTAGACAGCATCTTAAAAAGCAAAGACATCACCTTGCCAACAAAGGTCCGTATAGTTAAAGCTATGGTTTTCCCAGTAGTAATGTACGGAAGTGAGAGCTGGACCATAAAGAAGGCTGATCGCCGAAGAATTGATGCTTTTGAATTATGGTGCTGGAGGAGACTCTTGAGAGTCCCATGGACGGCAAGAAGATCAAACCGATCCATTCTGAAGGAAATCAGCCCTGAGTGCTCACTGGAAGGACAGATCCTGAAGCTGAGGCTGCAAGACTTTGGCCACCTCATGAGAAGAGAAGACTCCCTAGAAAAGACCCTGATGTTGGGAAAGATGGAGGGCACAAGGAGAAGGGGAGGACAGAGGACGAGATGGTTGGACAGTGTTCTCAAAGCTACCAACATGAGTCTGAGCAAACTGCGGGAGGCAGTGGAAGACAGGAGTGCCTGGCGTGCTCTGGTCCATGGGGTCACGAAGAGGCGGACACCACTAAACGACTAAACAACAACAGGCAGATAGATAGATGGATAGATAGATAGATAGATAGATAGATAGATAGACAGACAATGGAAGACAGGAGTGCCTGGCGTGCTCTGGTCCATGGGGTCACCAAGAGTCGGACATGACTAAACGACTAAACAACAACAAGATAAACAGTAGGGGGGGGGGGGAAGGATTGATAATGGGAACCATGGAAGGGCGGAGGGAAGTCAAAGGATTCAGAGAATCCTAAATGAAGAGTTGAATGATGTGTTTGAATTTAAATTTGTTATGTAAAACAAACACACACACACACACACAGAGAGAGAGAGAGACACACACAAGAAAAGAAACGGGGCCAAGGAGAGGGAAAGAATGGCAACGAGGGCTGCTGTTGTGGGGAAGACGGCAAGAGCATCATCTGCAGGTTGGAGATTCTCCTAGGGAGCAGGGAGGGTGCCCTATATTTTGCTCAGATTTAACGCCTCGGCTCAGAGGGCTCTGTTTGTGTGGGTTCCTAAGATAACGCTCCAGAATCACTTTGAACATTTGAGAGTGCTATCTAATTGCAAAATATTCTTCATTATTCATTACCGCAGAGCTGGCCCATCTGAACAGCCGTGTTTGAATCATTTAACCGCCTTCATCATATATAGGGCAGTGCTTTAAAAATGAATGGGTGAAACATGGATTTTTCTTTTTCTTTACCCGGGGTGCTTTCCGAAAGCTCAGCACCAGAGAGACGCAAGTTCTGCGCATCTCTAAAGCGTGTGCCACGATGCTCCTCAATCGGTGCTCTCGGCCTGCCCAGGCTTCAGCTGTGGAGGTTGAAATGTTTAATTAATTTCCAAACGGAATTCCTTTTAGGAATTATAGGTGCAGAACTACCCAAACTGTACAGGAATTTATTCATGTATGCGACTACAGCGGGAAGAATGTGATTTGCCCAAAAATAGAAAGAATAAGAAGTCCCAGCAAAAGAAGAATGGATACAAAAACTTACGGAATACGCGGGAATGGCAAAACATACCGCAAAAATAAGAAATCAAGATAAACTTTTTATGAAAGAACGGAAATGGTTTACTGAATATTTACAGACAAACTGTAAACAGATAAGAACATTGGCAGGATTATTGTAATAACCTGCAGTTTTATAAGAGTATATATTTAAAGCAGAGGAATAAATGAGCAAGTTAAGTTAATTTGGAGCAAGCAGGAAATATAAAAAATAAATTTATATGGTGGGGGTAGGGTTGGGTGGGGGGAATAAGGGAGCATTCGTTAATATATGTATACTGTATAAGCATATGAATACTACTATGATGCTCTGAGAAGAAACGATGTTAATTAATATTATGTTGTTGTGGGAAAGTTGTATGTAAGGGGGGAAAATAAAAGGAAAATTAATTTAAAAAAATAAAAATAAAAATAAAAAAAATTTATGGAACCGCAGAATGAGGGGGAAGGAAGTCATGTTTCGAAATGTTAAAATGATTGTAGAACTATTGAAATGTATATAACTGAAAATTATAAATAAAATAAAATAAATAAAAAAGAAATGTTTGATTAATTTACTTTTCAAAATGTGTCTGCCCTAGCCATGCAGCTGAGGCTTCTCAGAGAGAAGACCATCTGACCTTGAGTTGAAAGCATCCGAGGAGAACTTAAGAGCGGACACCTTTTCCTAGGGAAGAGGCAAAGTTCCTATCTAAGCCTAGACCGTCCTTCCTTCGGCTTTCTTCGCACCGTGCCTTCCGAAAGCGTAATGACCTCATTCTTAGAGTCTTGTGGCCGGGGCTGTGTGTGTGTTAACGTCTGTGAGATGCGCCAGTATTTGGGGGGGGGGGCCTTTAGCTTTCCATGTGGCTAACGACTTGGGTCTATCAAAGCCATCGATCAAAGCCACCCTTCTGAGTAATACCCCTCCCACCCTCTCACTATATATAAGGGTCTGGTGACTTCTGTTTCAGTGTATCTGAAGAAGTGTGCATGCACACGAAAGCTCATACCAAGAACAAACTTAGTTGGTCTCTAAGGTGCTACTGGAAGGAATTTTTTTTAATTTTTTATTTTGTTTTGTCTGTGAGGTGAGTGGGGCCGAGAGACTTCAGAGAAGTGTGACTAGCCCAAGGTCACCCAGCAGCTGCAGGTGGAGGAGCGGAGACGCGAACCCGGTTCACCAGATTACGAGTCCACCGCTCTTAACCACTACACCACACTGGCAAGGCAAAGGAGGCACTGCTCTCGAACTCCGTCTCGACTTACTTGCCTACCTACGGAATCAAGAGCTACCTGCTTGATCTGAAATCGAGGCGATTATGAAACCATGATTTAAATATCACACAGGGTTTGGTTTGGGCCATTTGTTGAAATGAACCGTCCAAGTTTGTAATTCGTGTTTTGTTTTGATTTTTCAAGGGAGCATGCCGACTCGCTGGTGGTTGCTATAACAAAAACCTCTGTTTGCAGCTAAACAGAGACTTTATGCTACCCAGGAGCACAATCGCCAGCCTCTGGCTAATGCCTTCCCTTCCCTTCTGCACCACAGAGTTTGCATCTGTTTAGATAAGCAATTGCAAAGGGAAGAGTTTCTCTCCCGTTCCCTCAATAATATACATCAAGTGCCCAGGATTTGCAAGAAGCAGAGGTTGGTATTTATTGGGTAGGACAGGCTCCTTTCCTAAACACACACATTGCACGGAAAGGAAATTCTCACACTGTCTAGATCTGCGTTCCCCAGCCTGGTGCTCTCCAGATGTTTTAGCTAGACATTACATCGGAAATATATTTTAAAAGGGCCATGAGCTTTTACCCACTCGGGTTGATTGCCAGGGCAATCAGGTACAGTGGTACCTTGGTTCTCAAACTTAATCTGTTCCGGAAGTCCGTTCCAAAACCAAAGCGTTCCAAAACCAAGGCACGCTTTCCCATAGAAAGTAATGCAAAATGGATTAATCCGTTCCAGACTTTTAAAAACAACCCCTAAAACAGCAATTTAACATGAATGTTACTATCTAACAAGACCATTGATCCATAAAATGAAAGCAATAAACAATGTACTGCAGTCACACAATCAATCAATCAATCAGTAGCTGAACTGGGTTCCACACAGTCACAAAAACAAAACAAAAAGAGCTGTGAAAACAGAAACGCAAAATAAATAGCAAAAACGGACAGACCTCCGTGTAACACTCAAAACGGAGCACATTCGGCTTCTGAAAAAAGTTTGCAAACCGGAACACTTACGTCCGGGTTTGCAGTGTTTGGGTTCCAAGTTGTTTGAGTACCAAGGTGTTTGAGAACCAGGGTACCACTGTTATACCCTATAGAATTACATACACACAAACTGCCGTAAGATACAACAAAACAAAATAAAAACATTCCTTCCAGTAGCACCTTAGAGACCAACTAAGTTTGTTCTTGGTATGAGCTTTCGTGTGCATGCACACTTCTTCAGATACACTGAAACAGAAGTCACCACAGATAAAACCACAGCGGACTTTGCTACCAAATTCTGCCATTTTGTCCTTATGACATTATACATGACAACCCCCTTGGCAGGGGGTTGGACTGGATGGCCCTTGTGGTCTCTTCCAACTCTATGATTCTATGATTCTATGACAAAGCTATTTTTAACCTTCTCACTCCTTGCTTTTTCCTGTAAGACTAATTGCAGTCGTTAACAGTCGTCAACAGGTTTACCACAGCTATCAGCCTATCACCCATTCCCACCACCCTTCTGAGTAATACCCCTCCCACCCTCTCACTATATATAAGGGTCTGGTGCCTTCTGTCTCAGTGTATCTGAAGAAGTGTGCATGCACATGAAAGCTCATACCAAGAACAAACTTAGCTGGTCTCTAAGGTGCTACAGGAAGGAATTTTTATTTTATTTTTTTACTATGACAGACCAACACGGCTACCTACCTGCCGTAAGATACAGTTATGGGTTTTAAGGCTGTGGGACCCTTGCCAGTCCTGACTCTATAGCAGGGTGAGATACACATCTGTGGCATATGCGCATCTCCTGCTCTCTGCCCCAAGCAAGACACAAGGCCAGTTCAGCTCTAGCCCAAAGGTTCGGAAGAGAAGAGTGCCACCATTGGAAAAGACCTAAGACCCCCTTTCAGAAAGAGGGTGCAGTGGCGCCTCTTGCTCCCTGTTCCCTTCAAGTCCTTTCTCAAAACCTCAAAGAGAAGGTTTGAGAGCCAGTGTGGTGTAGTGGTTAAGAGTGGTAGACTTGTAATCTGGTGAACCGGGTTCGCGTCTCCACTCCTCCACATGCAGCTGCTGGGTGACCTTGGGCTAGTCCCACTTCTCTGAAGTCTCTCAGCCCCACGCACCTCACAGAGTGTTTGTTGTGGGGGAGGAAGGGAAAGGAGAATGTGAGCCGCTTTGAGACTCCTTCGGGTAGTGATAAAGCGGGATATCAAATCCAAACTCTTCTTCTTCAAAGCTCCTCTGCAAAGTGTGGGGCTAAAAGCGCAAGTCCACATGAGGGCAGATCCCCACTATATGTTTAAAGCATATCCAGTGCACATTTAAAGCACGAGACTCCCCCTCCCCCCCAAAAAATCACGGGAAGTGTAGTTTCCACTCACAGCTACCATTTCCAGCACCTTAACAAACTACAGTTCCCAGGATTCTTTGGGAAAAGTCGTGTGCTTTAATTATGGGTTTAATATGCTTTAAATGTATAGTGAAACTAAGTGTGCGCATAACTTCATTTTCAGCAATGGTCAGCTGGTGACCTGTCTGAAATTTGCATGCCATTTTTATTGTATGTAGATATAATTGTTGAAATTGTGGTATACAGGTATTTTTTAAAAATAAGCAATCCATAAACTGCTGGAAGACTTGGGGTGCAAGTCAGCTTGTATGAAAGACTGAGAGTTTGCAGAGGGAGAAAGCAGAGAGGTGAATCTCCATACTCCCTGGCCGTCTTTCTTCCTTCGTTGTTTTTTTCATTATTATTGATTTTGTTTAAAAGTGCAAACGTAACAAAAAGAAATGAAAGGAAGATTCAAAAGTGTAGACCACAGAGCGTCACAGCCTGGAAAGACAAAAGTACAGCTCAGTTCCAAAAGGATAATAAAGCATTGACTCATACAAAGAGTCCCTTTGCAACTAACAAAGATGTGTAAAAATAGAAGTATTCTCCGCCTGTGAGTTTCATCATTATTGAGGATAATGGTTCTATGAAGTCTTAGATGAGCCTGACACCTGCATATACTTGTGGCCCTCAGCAACCACGTGCCTCAATATTTGTATAAGAAATAAAATCATGCCATGTAGGGGGGGGGGACCTGTTTATTTATTTATAAGGCGCACCTGACCATAGGACGCACCTAGTTTTTAGAGGGGAAAAGCCCCATTTTTAAAGGATCAGCTCAAATTTCTGCAGCTTCTTTTGCAAAGGAGAAAAGCCCCATTTTTTTGAGGATCAGCTTAAAGTTGTTGAGCTTACTTTGCAAAGGGAAAAAAACCCTGTTTTATGGGGTTTAACTCACAGTTCTGCAGCTTCAAGAATGGGAGCCATTTCTACAGTTTCCAGACAGATAATCTAATCAGCCAGTCACATGTCGCTGGGGAAACAGCCTCCCTCTGCAAGGGGGCTGGGCTCGAATCTCTCTCCCTTATCTCTCTCCCCGATCGTTTGCTGAGCAGCTGCTCAGCGGGCTTCCTTTTAACACCCCCTTCTCTCTCTCTCTTTTTTTTAAAAGCACGATCTGCTTTTGCCCCTGGGCACATTCGCTCCATAAGACGCACAGACATTTCCCCTTACTTTTTAGGATGAAAAAAGTGCGTCTTATGGAGCGAAAAATACGGTATAAGGTAAAGTTTCAAGAAGAGCAATCTGCTACTAAACCCTAGAATACAGCGATCCAAAATCCCTAGTCTGCCTTTGTGCTGACCTTCCCTCAAGAGCTAGACTGATGCTTTCAGGGTTGAGGATGTCACTTTTTATTTCCTTCTTCATCCCACCTTGGGAGGTGAGACATCTCTCCTTTGCCTCTCTCCTGCAGAGTTGAAAGAGCAAGAATGGCTCATTGCATCTCCACCTCAAGCCCCCCAGAACTGGGATCTTTCGTACCCAACATCTATGCCCTATAACAGGGGTCTGCAACCCGCGGCTCCGGAGCCGCATGTGGCTCTTTGACACCTTTGCCGCGGCTCCGGGGTGGCGTGTCTTCTCCCGCTCCCCTTTCCCTCCCGTCGCGTCGGTGTGTGTAGTCGGGGTGCGGCGGGAGAGCGAGCTGCAGAGAGAAAGAGAAGTTGGCGAGCTGCGATGGGCGCGTCGACGGCAAACCAGAGCCGAGGGCGGAGCCCGAGAGCGAGAGCAGCGCCTCCTCCTCCTCCTCCCGCTTCCCGGCTGGGCAATTGACAGAGCTCATTATCATGCTGCGCTCACTCGCTGCCTGTCTAGGGCCGGAGGGAGGGAGAGCGAAACACGCATGCACACAAAAGCTGGTTGTGTGTGTGTGTGTGTGTGTGTGTGTGTGGAGAGGAGGCAGTGAGCCCCAGACAAAGCCCGTGCAGCGCGCACACAAATGCTGGTGTGTGTGTGTGTGTGTGGAGAGGAGGCAGCGAGCCCCAGACAAAGCCCGTGCAGCGCGCACACAAAAGCTGGTGTGTGTGTGTGTGTGTGTGTGTGTGGAGAGGAGGCAGCGAGCCCCAGACAAAGCCCGTGCAGCGCGCACACAAAAGCTGGTGGGTGGGTGGGTGGGTGGGTGGCGGCGCGGGGCGGCAGGGGGCGGGGCACCGTACGTCATGCGCAATGACGTCATATGGTCCCGCCCCCTCACCTAGGGCGCGAAAAGCGGCTCCCAGTTTTTTTTTCCCTTTGGAAACGGGTCCAAGTGGCTCTTTTTGTCTTAAAGGTTGCCGACCCCTGCCCTATAATAAACTTAGCTTTCTCGTTTTCCATACTCCCAAGTCTCAGTGCGATTGCATCCAAGGGCAAAACGTGCTCCTCCAAGCGGGAATTTTAATGCGCAGCTTGAGCTTCCGGCTAATGCGTTAGAGCTCGGGGTGCCAATGTCAGTTCCATCCAGACACATTCTGTCCCCGTGACTTTTGCATCCATGCTTCCTTCCCAACCTCAGCTCTTGGACTCGGTCATAATTTAGACTAGCTCAGAACAAGTCGGGCCATCGAGCTCAGCAGACGGGTTAGTGGGGAACTTCTTCAGTCCAAAGACCACATCCTATCAGAGGCAACCTGCTAGTTGGGGGGGGGGGGAGCATGTTCAAAATGAGCTGGGCGCCAGGTGCATTTTGCAACTGACTTTTGCAAGGAAATGAAGATGTCTGGTCACAAGGTTTGGCACCTAGCATCTCCATCTGGCTGGCTGGCTGCCATGCCCGTGATGCCACGCCACTCAGCTGGTCTGCAGGGCAGCGCAGCAGGTGATTCGCACAGCAGTCTGGCAACGAAAGACACACATGTTTTGTAATCTTTTTTTTTTTAATGTACCTAGACATATCATCGTGGCGACCATGACCTAGATTTAAGGTGCCACCTGGCTCCTAGATTTTATATCTCAGTTTCTAACACGGCCATGCAACCGTCAGAGGTGTAAACACACACACACATCCAGGTAAGCAAGAGGCATTATGACAGCTTCAAGGGCACCTTCTAGCCAAACAAAAGCACTTGAGGGTGGAAAGGGGTGTGGCCACAGGAGGGGAGGGATGAAGGGAGACCCACTGGCCAAACAGAGTGGTTTGGAGGGCCCCAATTGGTCCCCCAACGGAAGGCTCTCCATCCTCAAAAATCTAAAGAAAACCAGAGGCTTATGCCAGGCTAAACCACCCTTCAAAGCAAAATCCACATCTTTATTTCATCCAAAAAGAAAGAAATCCAAAACACATTCCAAAGAGCTACTTTCACGATCAAGCATAAAGGTAAAGGGACCACTGACCATTAGGTCCAGTCGTGTCCTACTCTGGGGTTGCGGCGCTCATTTCGCTTTACTGGCCGAGGGAGCCGGCGTACAGCTTCCGGGTCATGTGGCCAGCATGACTAAGCCGCTTCTGGCGAACCAGAGCAGTGCCTGGAAATGCAGTTTACCTTCCCGTCGGAGTGGTACCTATTTATCTACTTGCACTCTGACATGCTTTCAAACTGCTAGGTTGGCAGGAGCATATTTTGCCCTTTTTTGCACCGAGCTGCCAAACTCTGCCTATCTTCAGGGACAGTGTGAGAAGATCCCTTTTGATCAATGGTGTTGCATTTGTGATGCTCAGGCGACTGAGAGTATTTGACATGACCCGCTCTATCCCAATATACATTCTGCAGTGAGGAGAACCTTCACCGTGTCAATTCTGACAACAACTTAGATGGAAAGTGCATCGCCCGCTTTCCACGACTCCTTTCGATTTACCAAACATTATTGGTGGGTCTCCATACAGCTCAGATGCCTTGCTCCAGGAACGCAACCCGGTCCATTGGCAAGGTGCATTTGCTCTGGCTGTTTGCTTTAGCGTAACTGGCTGTGACAGGGAGGAAGGGGGAACCTCCACCCAGCGGCATATCAAAGCCCAGCGAGCATCTGACTCGAGCCGCCAGCTTCAAGGGGGTCAAATATTTCCATAGCTGTGAAGCCAAGTAAGGGCAAGGCAGTTCCTGGAGGACACAGAGCCCCCCCCCCCCCCCGCTTTTCACTGGGGTTGCAGCGGGGTAGCAGTGGAGGAATGAACCTTCCTACGAAGGCAAACTTTTGCCCTGGGAATTCTGTCAAGTGTTTAGAGCAACGGGGAAGGAGGAAAATGAAAGGCTTAAACCCGAATGGCTTCCCCCCTCCCTCTCTTCCTTCTTTGTCCTTCTATAGATTATGGACAGCATGCTGAGCTGATTGCCTTTGATGGTGAAAACTAAGAAGCAGAGAAAACAGCCAGGCTGTCTTGGGGAGGGGGGCAGTTCTCTTTTGGATCCCTGCTCAGAAAACACTCTGGAAAAATGCTGCGCACTGCTGCTCAGGGAAGGCAGTGTCTTACTTCTATGATGCATCAAGGGCAAGGCAGCAGGCATTTCAGCCATGGCCAAATTACACACACACACACCCATCACCACTGCTAGCTTTCCGCAAGCAGGGATCTTAGTATGAAGGCACCCACAACCACCAGTGACATCAGTGCGCCCCCCCCCCACCTCAACACAAGAACACACACCCAAAATAAAGTGCTTTCAACCAGCCAGGTGCAAGCAAACTGCTATATTCTCTGTAGGGGGAAGAAGTTCTCGCAACAGCTGCACACATTGGGGAAACTCAACGTAAGTTGAATTACTGGGGGTTAATTGGTTGTTTCTGCTTTTGGTTTGATTGTGCATTTTGTGTTTTTATATTGTGATTTTATCTTGTGAACCGCCCTGAGACCTGAAGGTATAGGGTGGTATAAAATTATTATTATTATTATTATTATTATTATTATTATTATTATTCCATTGTAGGGACCGTAGCCTAGGTTTAAGGCGCAATCTGGTGATCAGCTTATATATCTGAGTTTCTAACACGGCCTACATGTGGGAAGAGCCAAGGGCTTGCAAGCGATGTTGGGAGGGGTACCAAACGGCAGATCACTGAGGAGGGCAGAATGAAGACGGTCTGGGAAAAGGTTTTCCAGACTAAGAGGAGGCCTGCCTGCGTTTGATTCAAATAAAAGAGGATTGTTATTCAAGGCATAGGGAGCAGCACCAGGGACGGAAGATGAGGGGGGAAACAGGGGAACCCATCTCCCTTCCCCAACCATGTCTGATTAGGTCATTCCAGTAAACTCCACACAGATCCGCTTGCCAAGGTCAGCGGGGAGTCGCAGCTGCTACGGAAGAAGCCACGTGGCACTGGGCCACGCAGGATCGCGCAGAGCATGCATGCAGCTTCTGCTGTGGCAGCTGCACCGGTCTGCCAGCTGCCCCAGGGTGCTGCTGGTGCAAATCTACGGCAGGGCTCTACGGCAGGCTTCGGTAAGCTGGCACCCTGCAGGTGTTTGAGGCTGCAGTTCCCTACGGCTGTGCTGGCCAGAGATGCAGGGAGCAACAGACCAAAGCACACCCAGAGGGTGCCAGTTTGGCAAATTCCAGAGCTTTCTGCATTAACGTAAAGCAACGCCCTGCTGAATGAGGGTCTTTCTAGAACAACAAAGGAAGCTGTCGGAGTATTTGTCCACCTAAGAGCAAAAGAAGAGCCTGCTGGATCAGGCCAATGGCCCATCTAGCCAAAGCATCGCAGCGGCCGGCCAGATGCCCTAAAGAGAAACTCACAAGCAGGATTAGGGCACAAGAGCACATTCTCCTCCCTTTTTTAATGCTACCTACCTACCTGTTTGTTTATTTACTTCCATTAGCGAATCACTTCCCATAAAACATCTCAAAGCAATTTTGCAATAAAAGCATTTCAGCAATAGAAGCCACTGCAGCTCCATATGTAAAAACAATTATAATGATTTAAAAGCAAACACACTGCTTTTGAAAAATTAAAACCATCTGTTCCACGCAAACGTGCACCCTCCCCCATGTGCCAGCCTAGGCTTCCATGCTATGCACATTTTGACCTGACTCCAGAGGCAGGGAGCTGCTAGCTGCCCCCTCCCAGGCTGAAAGTGGACCCACAACTCTTAATAGTTCCACTTGCTCAAGAGTCGGGGTGAAGTGAGGGCTGGTGGCGCCTTAAGGTGAAACAGGCCGAATGTGGCTCTACAACAGCTGGGCAAACTCCACACTCCAGGGAACCTCTGGATACAAAATGTGTCCTCTGCCACTGAGCTTCTCGCAGGCTGGATCGTGTTTCCACACAGTAGCCCGCTAGATGCACCTGGAAGGCCGACAAGAAGGTCTAGATGACAAGGGCGTCCAGGGTCCGCAGGGATGCCCACCACCAAGAAGGGGTGGTGACCTAAGGAAGAGGAGATCAGAAGTTCCCAGTTCCCTAAGCAGAAAGGAAGGCAGGACAGTGAGGCGAAAGTCAGCACCTTGGAGGGGAATCAAGGTGCTGGATTCAGGACCATGGACAGCACTTCTGCAGCAGAGGCCACACATCCATGTTGTCTCAGCAAGGTGCCAGAGCAACCAGGTGAGTTTGTCCTGAATACCACCATTTGGTAGCCGAGCCCAAAACCAAAAGTCCTGTTGGGGTGCGTTTTGGCTTGCCTGCTAATGAAACTGAGTGTGTGATGATTGATAATATTGCCAATTATTCGTTTTAGACCCTTAAGTAGTAGCAGTTGCCAGGACATTGTCCTGTTAGCCTCTGTGTAGTTCCTTCCTTATTTCAGATGTCGTGATATATCGATATTGTTTAGTCGGTGATATATCGCGATATTGAAAACCAGTTATTATTTATCATTTAATTTCTATACCGCCCTATACCCGAAGGTCTCAGGGCGGTTCACATAAAATATCAAATACATAAAATCAAAACAAAACCAACAACCCAATAAAAAAAACCCCCAAAAGAGCCAGCATTTTTAAAAAGGGTATGTAGGATGTAGATCAAGTCAGGCAAAGGCCTGGTTGAAAATGAATGTTTTTGCCTGGCGCCTAAAGGTGTATAGTGACCCAGCCCTGGTCAAGAGCAAAACCCTCCAGGCCTTTGGGGCTTGCTGCCATTGTTGGAAGGAACTAAAAGGGCAAACCCCACTGTGCCCCAGCCGGCCACCCCCCAAGTCAAAACCTCTCTTCTATTTTAAGCAATGCTCATGGAAAAGATAAGAAGCGGTGGACCTGCCCAAAGATAAAAGCTTTCTGGGAGATGATATATAATGAAATGAAAAAAGTGTTGAAAAACACATTTGTTAATAAACTAGAGGCTTTTTTACTTGGAATGGCGAATCAGGTGGTTCCCAAAGAAGACCAAATTTTCTTTATGTATGCCACAACAGCAGCCAGAATACTAATTGCAAAAAACTGGAAAACGCAGAATATACCTACAATAGAAGACTGGCAAATGAAGATGATGGACTATATGGAACTTGCCAAACTGACCGGAAGACTCCAGGACCAGAGGGAGGAGACGGTGGAGAAAGACTGGAAAAAATTGAAAGTATACTTTAAAAATCATTGTAAGATATAAAGATTGAATAAAAGCTGGAATAAATAAGAGGCTGTAGATTAAAGATAGTAAGAAACAATAAAGACCGATGATATAGGTTAAGACCGTAGGTTAAGGAAAAAACATAAGTAATTTTTTTTTAAAATGATAGTTAAAGATGGTAAGAGATTACTAAGATGATATAAAATGAAATGCAGTGGGGGGGGGGGGCGTGAGGAAGTCACCCCAAGGATGATAATAGAAAATTGAGGGAAAATATGATGTATGTGTGTGTGTATCTTTGACCGATCAATAGACAATATGTTAGACATGATGATTTTTGTAATTTGTTTGTTTAATTATAAAACCCAATAAAAATCTTTTTTTAAGAAAAAGAAAAAGAAAAGATAAGAAGCGTCTGCAGGATCAGGCCCATGACCCATCTAGTCCAGCATCCTGTTCTCACAGGGGCTAAGCAGATGTCTCTGTGGAGAAACCTGCAAGCAGGATTCAAGCTTAAAAGCCCTCTCCTCTCCTGTGGTTTCCAGCACCTGGCATTCAGAAGCAACTGTGGAGGCAGCGCATAGCCATCATGCAAAGAAGCTGGG
Organism: Darevskia nairensis; assembly: GCA_034642065.1. Taxonomy (NCBI): domain Eukaryota; kingdom Metazoa; phylum Chordata; class Lepidosauria; order Squamata; family Lacertidae; genus Darevskia; species Darevskia nairensis. Next base: position 9,397 of record JAWWNI010001120.1, on the reverse strand, counting down.
AGAGGGGGGGGGGTGAGACAGCCCTTCAAACTGCTTCTGCATCCTTCGTATTTTGAACTTGAGGAGAAAAGCAATGCATAAAGGAACAAGCCAGAAACGGATCGCATAATTCACCGGCCGGGCTGTCGGCAACAATAAGCTATTCCATGGGAACGTGATCTGCTCCCGCTTCCTCTGCACAGAATAAGACAGGCCTAGGAATACAACAGGAGAAACAGGAGGGCCGGATATGTTTCGTTGCTGTAGAAACAGCCTTGTGGCAGGCAGGCAGGCAGGCGTGCCTCTGGGATCCGGGAGGGCTCTCAGCATCAGAGGCCCTGCAGAGTCACCTCTCGAGTCACCGCAGCCAAAAGCAAACTCCCTGCGCCCGAATTAATTGTCACGGCATCGGTTGCCAGGCAGGGATGCGTCTCCCTGGAAACAACCCTGTTTGCTGCTGATCCCCAATTATCTCAAGAAGCCTTTCAATCTTCCCACACACAAATATATATATATATATATATACCTTCACACACATTTATCTCTTACAGCAGCTAGTAGGGAGAACGTGGTGGTGTAAACACTGACGGTTGGGGACTCCAACAGGCAGTTTTTACTTCTAAATTCCTGTACGGCTGGGCCAGTCTCCTCCACTGAGACTTGGTTTTAGAGAGCTGGACCATCAAGAAGGCTGATCGCCAAAGAATGGATGCTTTTGAATTATGAATGGATGCTCTTGAGAGTCCCATGGACTGCAAGAAGATCAAACCGATCCATTCTGAGGAAATCAGCTCACTGGAAGGACAGATCCTGAAGCTGAGGCTTTGGCCACCTCATGAGAAGAGAAGACTTCGTTGGGAAAGATGGACGGCACAAGGAGAAGGGGACGACAGAGGACGAGATGGTTGGACAGTTTTCTCGGGGCTACCAACATGAGTCTGACCAAACTGCGGGAGGCAGTGGAAGACAGAAGTGTCTGGCGTGCTCTGGTCCATAGGGTCACAAAGAGTCAGACACGACTAAAAGACTAAACAACAACAACAACAACAACAACAACCTTTCCAAAAATGAAATTGCCCAAGACAACATAGGAATTCAGAGAGCTGCCTTAGTTGGACCAGTTGGCTCAGTATTACCCACTCTGGCTGGCAGTAGCTCTCCAGGATTTCAAGAAGAGTTTTTCTCCCAGCTCAGCTTGGAGATGTCATCGAGGAATTGAACCTGGGACCTTCTGAGTTAGGGTTATCCCAAGATCTGGACTCCAAAAGCCAAGGAGTTGTGCCACAGAAGGAAACTGAAACCTAAGCCACGGGCTGCAAGTAAAGTACCGGTGAAACCAAAAGTTAAAAGGCGTTCCAAAGTCAGAATGGCCCCCTGCTTATGGTGTGGACAGTTCAACGCACATTCATTTCCAATGGGAATGGCCTCCATGTCGTTTTAAAAGCATGGAAAACATGCGGGCAAAGCAGATGTTCTGAGCTAATGCCCCTTCCCCATTTTCTTTAGGAAAGAAAACCCAAGGGGGGGGAGCAAAGCAAAACACACAACCCAATGAAGATGGAGAATGTTCAGTAGCCACAAAAATATTCTACTCACAAAAAGAGTAGAGTGTTTTGAAAACTGAAGTAGGGTACTACTATTTTTATTGTCAACGCAAAATAAAACATGTATTGACCATTTCTGCTAAAAATGTGATATTAGCAATGTGTCACTGATGTGAATTGTGTATTAATTCATGCTTATCAAAATAAGCCCCCCCCCCCCAATTGGCGACTGGACATTCTGTTTTGGCGCCCGCAACCCAGGTCCCAGGAGCCATTTGGCTCCTAGCTTTCCTATCCCAGTTTCTAACACTGCTTTCAATGACCCCCTCAGAACATGCCAGGCCCTTCACTCCTGTTGAAGCCGCAGCACCACACAGATGGCGTTTCGATGACTCTGCAACACGCAAAGTCCTGTTTGGATTATAGGCACCTTCTAGGCCAGGGGTCCCCTCGGGACGCTTCCTCCAGCACCGATCGCGCGGTGGGCTGGAGGGCAGGGGACAGCGCGCCCACACGCTATTTCCGGCGCACTTTCGGGTCAACGGAGTGCCGGAAATAGCTTGTGCACATGCGCAAGCGTCATTTCTGGCGCACTTTTGGGTCGGCGGAGCGCCGGAAATAGCTTGTGCGCATGTGCACGGGCCTCCGCAGACCCAGAAGTGCACCGGAAATGACGCTTGTGCATGCGCACAAGCTATTTCCGGTACTCCGCCAACCCGAAAGTGGGCAGCCGTGCTGCGCTGCGCCGGTAAGAGCGGGTGGCGGCAGCGGGTGGTGGGGGTCGCCGGGGGCCAGATAAATGAGCCCCTTGGGCCGCATCCGGCCCACAGACCTTAGTCTGGGGAAGCCTGTTCTAGGCCCTTAACCGAGACGCAGCCGAGTCGTCTTGAGCTGAGATCATTGCATAACTCGTAATCTTCCTCGGCAGCACGAGCCCTGGCAACCTTCAGCTGACATTGCAAGGCAGCCCGTCAAATCCCGTCACCATCAAAGGGGGGGGGGGTGCGCCTCTGTGCAGAATTAACACAGCCCAGGAAGGCGTTGGCTGGCGATAAAGGAGAGATGCAGCTCCTGATCGCTGGTTTCCAAAGAGAGGAGACAGACGTCACGGAATCATAGAATTGTGGAGGGTTACCTAGTCCAAAGGAACTACAGCTAAGGAATCCCTGACAGACGGCCACCCCACCTCTGACTGAGTCCACCACTTTCTGAAGGAGTCCGTTCCACCATGCAATGGCTCTCAGGTTCACAAAGTTCTTCCTGATGTTTTGCTGGAATCTCCTTTCCTGTCATCCATTCGTTCGGGGCCTGCTCTCTGGAGCAGCAGAAAAGAAGCTTTCTCCATAAGCTCCAACACTATGGAGCCATGATCTCCATGTTTCCTGGCTGGGTGACTTTCTGGGAACTGGCCAATCAACTACTTTGCCCAGGTTTCTGGACAGTTCGATTTCATTGGCTAGCCACTGCAGGAAACAGGGCTAGCGGACATGAGGGCTCATCCTCTGCCACAGCTCAGTGGTAAAGTCTCTGCTTTGCGTACAGAAGGTCTCGGGTTCAACCCCCGGCTGGTAGGGTTGGAATTTCCCCCTACCATGGAGAGCTGCTGCCAGTCAGTGTCGAGAACTCAGAGCTCGGTGGGTTAATGTTCTGACTCAGGCCAAAGCACCATCACATGTTCCCAATGCTGAGGGCTATGAGAGAGGGCTGAGGGCTATGGTGCTGGAGGAGACTCTTGAGAGTCCCATGGACTGCAAGAAGATCAAACCTCTCCATTCTGAAGGAAATCAGCCCTGAGTGCTCACTGGAAGGACAGATCCTTAAGCTGAGGCTCCAATACTTTGGCCACCTCATGAGAAGAGAAGACTCCCTGGAAAAGACCCTGGTGCTGGAAAAGATGGAGGGCACAAGGAGAAGGGGACGACAGAGGACGAGATGGTTGGACAGTGTTCTCGAAGCTACCAACATGAGTCTGACTAAACTGCGGGAGGCAGTGGAAGACAGGAGTGCCTGGCGTGCTCTGGTCCAGGGGGAAAAACCAAGAATAAGATTTAAACTACTAACTGAATGCAAAGAAAGAGGTGGATTCTCACTGCCAGACCTGAGACTGTACTATGAAGCAGCCTGTCTTACTTGGTTGAAGGAATGGATGACATTGAAAAAATCAGATCTATTAGATCTGGAAGGACACGATAACAGATTTGGATGGCACGCATATTTATGGCATGAAAAAACGAAGGTACATAAAAGTTTTGGAAACCACATATTCTCAAAGTCCCTATACGATGTTTGGGACAGGTATAAAAACCTGTTAGAAAGGAAAACACCATGGTGGCTATCGCCACTAGAAGTGATGTGCGTAAAAAAAATTAATATGAGTGGAAATTGGGTAACATATGAAATGTTACTTCAACATGACGGTGAAAAATGGAAATTGAAACCATATGAAGAGGTGAAAGAATTTGTAAATGACTGGTTGCATTATTTCCAAATTAACGAAATGTTTAAAAATGATATGAAGAAAAATGGATTTGGAGATGTTAAATCTAAGTTTGAAATAGAAATATTGAATAATAATTATAAGATGTTGTCAAAAATGTATAAAATATTGCCTGGCGTGCTCTGGTCCATGGGGTCACGAAGAGTCGGACATGACTGAACAATTAAACAACAACAACATCAGAGAGGGCACAGAAGGCCCTATGGAAATGACCTGCCTGCTCTATGCTCCTGCCATTCGCACTCCTGATCCTGCATTGCAGGGGGTTGGACTGGATGACCTTTGGGGGACCCTTCCAGCTCTACGACTCTTTAATTCAACTGACCGGTCCTTGATCCACCCCAGCCACACTCTGAAACTTGCACTCACACTTTGAATCTTGCACTGTCCTTTATGGAGGTGGGCGTCTAGTAACAGCCATTTCATAAAGCCAAACAAACGAAGGGAAATAAATTATAGGAAGGACACCTCTAGAAAAAGCTTTCTGCAAAGTCCAAGGACAGAAAGGCCTGCCCCCACCCAGTGCCAATATTCATGGGCTCTCCTCTTCTCCCCAACGAAAAGCCGACTTCCCACTAACGTACACATCTGCAGGGCTCATCCTGCTGCTTTGAATTACGGCCAATTAGTTTACAAGGTCTGAGAGCAACAAGGGGATTAAATGACATAAGCAGGAAAATTGCTAGGAGATGTTGGGGAAAGCCCTCAACTACCCGCAGGTATTTTTAGAGAGTAAATAAACAAAGCAGGGAGGGGGGGGAATTGCCAATGAATTAAATGCCGCCCCCTCCCTCTCCCCCTGAAAGTTAGAAGATGAGATGCACCCTTTGGCGCATTGGTAGTCTAGTGGTTTGGTAGCATTGTCTAGTGGTTAGAGTGCCAGACTGGGCCTTAGAGAGACCAGGGTTCAAATTCCCACTCGGCCACAAAGCTCACTGGGGGAGCCTCTCTCAGCCTAGCCTACCTCGCAGGGTTGTTATGGGGGTTATTAAATGAGGATCAGGGGAGCCATGTACCCCACATTGAGCTCCCTGGAGAAAACAGGTGGGATATATATATGCAATCAATCAATCTTGCCGGCCCTTCTTTTCTTCCCATTTTTGTTCCCAAGGTGAAATGAATTTCTAAGGTAGGAAGGCTGAACAGGGAGGCTTCCGTCTGCGTTGGCAATGGGTGCGATGGGTAAAAATCATGTGGAAGAGCCCAGGAGAGCAAGGGCTGGATGCAAAGGTGCAGCTGGGAAGAGAGCAGGATGAGGCCTGGGCAAAGAGGTTAAGCTTAAGCAGGGGTGGGGAACCAGTAGAAGCCGTCCAGAGTGGCTGGGGCAACCCGGTCAGATGGGCGGGGGCACAAATAATAAAATAATTATAATTAGTGTTCCCTTATATACCATTTGGTTTGCTGCTATGTTTGTATGCTATTCTGGGGTGGGGTTGTTTTATTGCATTGTGGGTTTTTTAGACGTAACCTGTCCTGGAACCTTATGGTAACCGGGGGGGGGGGTGGAAGCTGTGATTTCTGCATAGTAGGGATTTGGACTAGATCAGTGCTCCCCAACCTTTTTATCGTCGCGGACCGGTCAACGTTTGATAATTTTACTGCAGCCCGCTGAGGGGGGGGACATTGATTGTTTATATTTTAGATTGTTTTGATGCCATAATTTTAATTTAATTGTATTTAAACATGCCTTCAAAATAAAATACAGTTACACCCAAAAATGAATATAAAGTGATTTAACATTTTAACACCACAGTAAATAAAATTGAAATAATTTAATGTTCCTTGGGCGGCCCGGTACCATTTGGTCCACGGACCGGTACCGGGCCGCGGACCAGGGGTTGAGGACCACTGGACTAGATGACTCTTAGGTTCCCTTCCAACCCTAAAGTTCAATGAATGGCAATAACAATGCCGCCCAGTTTTTCCCCCTTCCTTGTTTCTGTCACATTTTTATTTAATATGGAGCTAATTGCAGAGGATCACGGTTTGGCCAGCCCTCAATTTGGGTGGCAACGTTTTTCATTTTCTAAAACGGAAAAAAAAAAAGCATTTAAAAAAAAAAAAGCTTTGTTAAAGACACCTGCCAAGAACAAGAGTTAATTCAAGGGGGGAAAACAACAGAGCTAATAAGCTAAGATGCAAGCAGCCCAGGCGGAAAACCCACGGTGCAGCTGGAAGAGGAGGAAATGCCAGTGGAGAAACCTCTCCAACCAGCAAGATGTGCACAGAGAGCGAGAAAGAGAGTTCTTGCCCCTTTCGTGTCAATCACAAGTCTAGCCAGAGACCCCATCTCCCACTTGAGTCTGGCAGACTATCTTCCCACCGCGGCAAACCTGGCAGCAGTACCAGTGCCACCTGCTCCCACAGAATCACAGAACTGTAGTTGGAAGGAACCCTGAGGGTCCTCTAGTCCAGCCCCCTGTAGTGCAGGAAGCACAGACAAAGCATCTCTGACAGATTAGAGCAGTGTTTCCCAACCAGTGTGCCTCCAGATGTTTTGGGACTACAATTCCCATCATCCCTGACCACTGGTATTGCTAGCGAGGGATGATGGGAGTTGTAGTCCCAAAACATCTGGAGGCACACTGGTTGGGAAACACTGGATTAGAGAATTGGGCCAAAGCAAACAAGATGAATTTTAACAGGGAGAAATGTAAAGTACTACACTTGGGCAAAAAAAATGAAAGGCACAAATACAGGATGGGTGACACCTGGCTTGAGAGCAGTACAAGTGAAAAGGATCTAGGAGTTTTGGTAGACCACAAACTTGACATGAGTCAACAGTGTGATGCAGCAGCTAAAAAAGCCAATGCAATTCTGGGCTGCATCAATAGGAGTATAGCATCTAGATCAAGGGAAGTAATACCGGTAAGTACCACTGTATTCCGCTCTGGTCAGACCTCACCTGGAATACTGTGTCCAGTTCTGGGCACCACAGTTCAAGAAGGATACTGACAAGCTGGAACGTGTCCAGAGGAGGGCAACCAAAATGGTCAAAGGCCTGGAAATGATGCCTTATGAGGAACGGCTTAGGGAGCTGGGTATGTTTAGCCTGGAGAAGAGAAGGTTAAGGGTGATATGATAGCCATGTTCAAATATATAAAAGGATGTCATATAGAGGAGGGAGAAAGGTTATTTTCTGCTGCTCCAGAGAAGCGGATTCAAACTACAAGAAAGAAGATTCCACCTAAACATTAGGAAGAACTTCCTGACAGTAAGAGCTGTTCGACAGTGGAATTGGCTGCCAAGGAGTGTGGTGGAGTCTCCTTCTTTGGAGGTCTTTAATCAGAGGCTTGACAGCCACCTGTCAGGAATGCTTTGATGGTGTTTCCTGCTTGGCAGGGGGTTGGACTGGATGGCCCTTGTGGTCTCTTCCAACTCTATGATTCTGTGATTCTGTGACAGATGGCCAGCCAACCTCTGCTCAAAAACCTCCAAGAAGGGAGAGTCCACCATGTTCCAAGGGAGTCCGTTCCACTGCCAAGCAGCTTTTGCCCTCAGAAAGTTCTCCCTGAACTTCTTGTAACTTAAATGCACTGCTTTGGGTCCTCCGTTCCAGAGAACAAGCTTGCTCCATCCTCCATGTGACTACCCTTTAGCTATTTGAAGAGCAGACCAGACAGTGACCTCAAGAGAGACAGCGAGGCCAAGCAGGCAGAGGTCAGAGGCTGAAGAAATCCTGGAGCCATTCCAAGGACAAAGTCCATCAGGCTGATCTAAAGAGAATGGAGGGCAGCCAAGGCAAGGAGAGAGCCTTACAAGAGGCTTTGAGCAAGAAGAACCTCCCAGCATCTAGGGCTTCAAGGGCTTCTTGAGAAAGGGAAGTTCTGCAAAGGATCTTATGGAACCTTAGAATCACAGAGTTGGAAAGGACCCCAAGGGTCATCTAGTCCAACCCCCTGCAATGCAGGAATCTCGACGAAAGCATCCATGACAGATAGTCATCCAACCTCTGCTTAAGAACCTCCAAGGAAGGAGAGTCCACAACCTTCCATCCCACGGTCAAACAGCTCTTCCTGATGTTTATTTGGAATCTCCTTTTTCATAACTTGAAGCCAATGGTTCGCGCCCAACCCTCCATAACAGGAAAAAACAAGCTTGCTCCCTCTTCCATGGGACAGCTCTTGAGACATTTCAAGATGGCTATCATATCTCCTCTCAGTCTCCTCTTTCCCAGGCTAAACATACCCAGCTCCCTCAACCGTTCCTCATCAGGCTTGGTTTCTGGACCCTGGATCATCTTGGTTGCCCTCCTCTGCATAGCTTCCAGCTTCTCCATATCCTTCTTAAACTGCGATGGCCAGAACTGGACCCCGGAATCCAGGTGGTGTCTGACCAAGGTAGAATGGATTGTGTTTACTGTGTACGGCCCGTTCCGAGTCCTTTTCCTTTTGTGTCATGTCCTTTGGATCTTAAACCGAAGTTGCCTGGTGTTTGTACACAGCTCTGAGAGCTTAGGGTACAGTAAGCGTTCTTCAACTGGGTTATCCGAATACTTCCAAGAAAATCAATGAAACAGCTTACGGCCCCTGGGATGTTCTGGTTGGTGATGGGAGTTGCAGTCTGAAACATCTGGAGGGCACTTGCTTGGAGAAGGCTGGTCCAACGCAACCGACACACACACAGAGTGCATTTTATGAGGCTGTCTCAGTGCACATTTTCCATGCAGACCAAGCCAGCAATACCCACCACAGGGGAACAGAGAGCCAATGAGCTCCCAGTTGATTGTTTCCAGACACTTCAAGAGCTAATAAAGGCAGCCAACGGGATCTGGAGAAGGAGATTTCATTCCCATTATGGGAGTCACCCACCCACGCTAAGTCACCACATCCTCAAACAGCACACTTGACCAATTGCCCCCTTGGGGCTCCCGTCTGGGGCCAAGCGAAGAGTTTTGTTCAGGCCCCAAAGCTTCAACAGTTAGCAGAGGTGAAGGTGCGGGTCAGAGCATCGCAGGGTATTAAAAACAAGCCTCAGCCTTGAAAATCGGGACAGAGGAAGTGTGCAGGAAAAAAAGAGAAAAATATTTGTGAGTTAAGCTTTATAAATACTTCCAGTTAAAGGTAGATAGCCGTGTTGGTCTGTCATAGTCAAAACAAAATAAAATAAAAAAATTCCTTCCAGTAGCACCTTAGAGACCAACTAAGTGCACACGAAAAGCTCATACCAAGAACAAACTTAGTTGGTCTCTAAGGTGCTACTGGAAGGAATTTTTTTTATTTATTTTGTTTTTATAAATACTGTGTAATATTTTGTTCTCTCTCGTCAAGTTATTGCTTTTCACACAATCCATCGTGTATAAGTCAACATACTGAGCAACTTTTGTTATGAAATTCTGCAATCCTTTCGTTTTCACAACAACCCTGCAAGGCAGGCC